>VRYO01002734.1:10750137-10819628 GCA_009812075.1 Sialia sialis
CCCTCCCCGTGCCGTGGGCCCTGGCACTCCCGCCCCTGGCACTGGCTGCTGTGGCTCCCCGCCTGCTCGGCAGCGGTGGTGGCGTGGTGGCACCCCTGCTGCCTGTTCGCCACGTGAAGCCGCTCCCCACCCACCCTCCACCCGCCTGGCCGTGGCTCTGTGGCAGCTCCTTCTCCAGCTGGCTCACACTTCCAGGTTGGAATTTTTCCATAAATAAGCTGCACCTGGTGATTAGCCGCACTTCTGGGATTGGCTCAATTCTTCAGTGAAATAGGTGCAGCTTATAAGTGTGAAATTAGTGTAAGTCTGAAAGTACTGTACTTCTCCTTTTCCAAGAGGAATAGCTGTTCTTTTGGCCCAGTGAGCCTTTTTGCAACAGCAGGTTTTACTTAAGCTGATCCATGGCTGAATTTTAAGGAGTTATATTACTGATCTCAACAGTAAAATAAAACTATTGCTGAAAAATACAGTCTATTAAACACTAATGAGTATATAAACCTATTTTCTAAAACCACAGAGACTTCCTGGAGGGCTAGTCAGTCCAGAGAAAGGGTGAAGACTATGCAGGCCATTCCCTTTCAAGTAATTTCCATTTGGTTTTATCTCATGGCCAGAAGCAGAATACTGGTTTTGCTTTTGGCTTTTAATAGTTCATTGTGCCTGAAAGTGAGATCAATTAAAGGTTCCCCAGAAATCTTAGGCTTAATTGGAGGCCAATTAAGAACTTCAGCAATATACAGATGATAGTACTCATTATTAAACATGCTTATTCCCCAAAGAATTTATATCGAATAAAAGTGTTCTCATTGCTTTTACCCTGGTTTACATTTGGGGATGTAAGCTGGAGACTAAAAAATTCATACCTCACAGCTCACCTTACAGATGATTTATTTTCTTTAAAAGATTTGTAAAGTAGGTGGGATAGGTAAAGTTTGAAGTATCAATTATTTTTCTTGAAATAAAATTAGAAAACCAGCTTTTTCATTTGAAGACTATATTAATATCTAATGCATAAGTCATTATTAATATTACTGTAATGAGTGCCAAGTGAATTAATGATGGCTGGCTGCTTATTTTAAAATTATTCACATTTTTTATGTTTATTCTCAGCTCAGCCATTATGCCCTTTTTATAGGACATGTGCTTAAAGAGCAGCTGAATTCAACCTGCAATAGAAGCACAAGAAAAAGTCATTGGGAAAAATAGTTCACATGGGAACAATTAGCTTGCAATATTCCCTAATATTTCAGCCCTTGCTTTAAATGTGTATGTCAGAGTGGACATTTTCCATTCCTCTGCTAATTGACAGAAATAGTGGTTCATGTACTTTCAGAGGCTGCCTGCTCAGACTCCAGAGCACTCCTTTCTCTGGAGATGAAAGAAAAGAAAATCAAATGTGATTCTTCCAAATAAGAATGCAGTGTATTACCACTCAGTTATTAGGGAAGAAAAGTACTCCTCTGAATGCCCAACATCAAGGTCTAATTCCTAGACCTACCACAGTAATGAAAGTAATGAAAGACCCACCTGAGTAATGAAAGTCACTGACAAAGTCACTTAATCTCCCCATATCCAAAGTCACACAAATGAGTCTCAAGGCTAGAGGGAACTCAAACTATGCCTCATGCTAAAAATAATAATAAATTTGACATCAAACCTGCAGTCTGATTTTCTGAGATTGTGGCAGGAGTTCTGTGTGAGTGGTCCATGCTGAAATTCAAGCTGTTGCTTCAGGTTGTAAAAACACATTGAGGAGACATTTTGGGAACAGCTGCTTGAAGGTTTTGTGCTAAGTTTCCAGTAGTGCTCCCTTTCAAACATTCTACAGGGCATCTTCTCTACTTGTACCCTGATTTGTTCTCCACATCTTGGGATTCATATGGCCACTTTGATCTCCACCACGAATCCCCACATGTCCAATTTTATGATACCCATCATTGTGGAAAATAAATTTCTTGACTGAGCTCTTCAGAGATGTCAGGGTCATTCTCAGGCCATAGGAATATCTAATCAGGCAAATGTTCTGGCATATGTTGCAGACTGGAAGCACCCAGTTTTGGTTAGCAATGGGATCACTGTGATCTCTGATGAGCCACATCCAACAATGGTCTCCTTAGTCAGCAGCCCAGAATTGATAATGGAGCTATTGCAGCCCTTGCAACCACTATCAACAACTCCAGAAATAACAAACTACATGTGAGAGTTATTTAAAAACCCCAAAACCAACAATGCATTTTATTGTGGGGAACTGATGCACAGCTTTTTTTACATTCAATTTGTGATGGCAAGAGGTTTAGTAACTTTGCCTACGGGCATAACCCAAAACAGACTTGTCATTTTCTCACAAGTCCTTTTCTGGAAAAGAAATCATCACGTGGGGTGTTATGTATGGAAGTATAAGGATCTATAATGTATTATGTATGTAATTTTTTGTGTATAAGGATATGTATAAAATATTCACTTCACACTTCTGTTGCTAGAGGGATGGTGATATGAGAGATGCAATTCAAGGAAAAAAAATAGTAGAAATAGGGCAATGCTGTAGTATTTTGTCAGTTACTCATATTAAATTTTTTGTTGTTAAGCAGCACGCTGGACCCCCTGGGACTATCAAGCCTTAACTTTTCTCAGCAGTTTGAATCTCTTTATTTCAGCAACTTATTACACAGCCAGATTGTCTGACAGCACCCACAGCAACAAGCAGTTAATACTTCTCCTGCAGTCTTAATTCACCCCATTGTGTTTGGGATTGCAGGGATGGAAATGATCACACAGTGAAGTGCTGCAAAATGCAATCTCTCTAGACACAATGGGGTTGAGCTAAAGGACACAAGGCACTTGACTCTGAAACCCCTTGCTTTCATCCAAACACTCTTACTTTAACAGCATGCTTTTGTGGTTTAGTTCCTTTTGGTTTTATTTTACCACATAGAAAAAGTTAGATGCACAAAAAAGTTGCTACGTGCCTTCACTTCTGCCTTCACTTCCAGTCTGGGATGGATTTCTATATGAAAAAAACTAAATAGCAAAAAAGAAAATGAGAAAAAGGAAGCTGGATTTAGTAACCTTCCCTTCTGCATGTCATTTTGGGCCCACAGAGATATAGTCAGACAATGGGAATGAGGTGGTTCTAGGTTAAAGTCCTGGCAAAACATATTAATGAAAGCTGATTTATGTGTTAATAACTTGCAGCAATGATTTTCCTTTCCTAAGTGTGTTAATTTCCCTCCTTATCCCTCAGCACAGTTTTAAGATGCTATGAAGATTGGTGTTATCAGCCCTCCCAGGATGGGCAGATAACAGGTTTTTCTCTCTGTGGCTGTCAGATTACAGTGAAACTGGCTTTTCTGTTAACAACACAGAAATGTTTATATGAAGTCAGATCCCATGCAGAATACTCTCTCAAAACAGGACAAATCATTCTTAGCTTCTATATCTATCAAGGTCTGGGCAGATGGCCTCAGGATGCATAACTGTGAATGAATTGTAGAGCATATGGAAATATGCTCTACATCTTGACACAGAAGTAGGCAACATTCATGTTAAAACAGCAACACCTCATAGAAAATTATTTTCTCATTTTTTCTCATTTCCCATGCCATGTCCTGCCCCTAACCAGATAACCACAGCAGTCTGCACCTATATGTCCTTGGGGACAGGACCTATATGTCCTTTTCTACAGAAAAACGTTCTAGCTTGCTTCAAGCACTTCTTGCACCCAAGGCCAGATTTCATTTTCTGCAGAAAGGATTTTCCATACAAGAAACCCCACCTGAAATTCCCAGCCTCCCAGGGGCTCCCCAAGGTGGGCACCTTTACAGTATCTTAACCTACATTAACCCTTTAAGGACATAATGTACCCTATGTAATGGTGCACTGCTTGAAGGAATGCCTGTTCTAATTATTCATTACATAATAAGTGTCAATTCAGTAATAGAACTGAAGCACTGATTTATGTTATAAATTGGCATCTGCATTTCATAAATAGTTTCATTTTAATGGCTTGTAATTGCTACATATCTGCATGTTATACGTTGCAAAAAAATGCTGGACTGGATCCAAAATATGTTGGCATGCATGCAATTACTGAAAATGGGGAGAAAACCCAGAGCAAATATTTAATTTAGTATTTGCAGCACTGTGGTGTTATCAGCTTGCACAAATGCTCTAATTGTCATCTAAAAAAAGACCAAATCAAAGTGTTCTGGAAATAGAAAATACATCTCACATGTCATGGCCTAATCCATCAGTCACTGGATTCACAGGTAATCTTTGCCCAGCTGAAGTCAATGGTGTTAGTTATCAAACTGGGCTGACAGGGCTGAATGGAAGTGATAAAAAATGAAAACCTTTTAATGAGAATTTTTTAGTCCCTGGGCCTGATCCTGTCAGCATTTGCTATTGGACATGCTGCTTACTTCGGTAAGCAGCTGAGCTTGCCCTCACTCTGCCCGTCTGGACGTGCTGGCAACACAACTCTGCACTTTACAAAACCCAAACGTGAGAACCTAGAGGACAGCAGGCTGAGCAGCCCTGCCTGTCACACAGCTGCAGCCCAGCAGCACCTCCCTTCCTAGCCATGCCAAGGATGCATCCACCTGGAGGTTTGCTCCCTTTGGAGCTGTGTCCCTGTTGCACAGGGGATGCTTGGGGGCACCAGCGCTGCCATGACACACAACAGTGTTGCATCACTCAAAGGATTTTGGTCTGGCTGGAAGTCTTGCTGTTCATGTAATTTATTGTGATTGTTAAACAGAAGCACTTTTATGTCAAAGCAGGAATCACTTGGTGCTTACAGTTTCTTTCAGCAATTTTTCAAAGGGTGAGAGTGCCAGGGACAGACCCAGAGAGGCTCTCCCTTGCTCTTCCCCCCCGATGAATGGCTCACTGTCCCTACCTCAAGCTGCTGCTCTAATCACAGCTCTGATTTAAATACAACCTCTCTCCACCCCTTGGAGGTGTTTCCAACCTGGACTATGTTAATGATTCAGATTAGAGCACAGACACTCTGCCAGATGTCTGGCATGGCCAAACCAGGGTGAAGGCTGTGGTGGGAGCAGAAAGGAGCAGGCAAGGTTGGCCATGTTTTGTCATCTCAGAGTGATGCTATTGTGGTTTCCTGATAGTTTGCACAACAGAGTGAATCAATGAGAACAACCTCAGCAATGTTTTTCCCATTGGTCTTTTAAAATCTCATCTCTTTTTTCTTCTAGTCTTATGGAATAGGAAAATTCCTCCGTGTTATGTGCAGAAGAGATGGAGGTGCTGAGAATATGTAACCCCACTGATCTTGTGTTTGATCCCTGAAGGATCCTTTTGCCCTGGTGGGTACTGTAGTTCCTCCCCACTGTAATTTCAGCATTGTCCTGGGTTCATGTGGGCTTCTCTCCCAGCTGTTTTGGGGGCTGAGCACCCTCCCCACACTAACCTGTTTGGACAGCAAACATGCTGACGAAAAAAGATTAAAATGTGAGCGCACTTGGGAATAAAAACTATTGAAGTTTTCCATAGGAGAGGGGCATCACTTCTTGTGAGATGTATTTTAAGAGCATCCACAGGAGTATTTTTTGAAAGCCATATGTTACTTATTCACATGCGTATGACAGAACTCATATATGAGGAGTGATACAGAACACAAACGTAGGTGTTGCACATTTCATATGTGCATATGTTCCTAGCTTATACCCAAATTCATTTTCTGAAGTGCTTCATTACATGTACACCCTTTTCAGGTTCAGTATTTGGTTACCTTTGGCTAAAGAAAAATACATTAAGCTTATGATTAACTTGTTAAAAAAAGATGTGGAATGTAAAACTATTTTACTTGCATAACTATAGCAGTTGCTTTAAAAAGAAAATTACAGTACTTTCATGATTATAAGCTGCATCTTTTTCATTGAAGAATCCAGCCTACCCCAGTAGTGTGGCTAATCATCAGGTGCGGCTTATCTATGGACAAATCCCAGTGAAATGCCAACCCAGAAGTGACAGCCGACCGGGGAGGGCGCCTGGGGCTGCCTTTAAAGGCTTCGCTGGTCTATGAAAACTGTTTGCAACTTGAGCACCTGACACCAAACCCTGCCCTGGCGCGATTCTGTTACTAACTCGTTACTTTGTTGCACATGGATCCTCGCTTAAAAAATAAATAAATAGCGTGGCTTATATTCAGGTGTGGCTTATATATGGACAGATCCCGTGGTCTACCCTGCTACCCAGATGTGCGGCTTATAATCAGGTGTGGCTTATAATTGTGAAATTACTGTATGTCAAAGTGGGATTATTTAATTTATCTTTATATGAGTTGGGGCATCACCAGATTGGAACACCATAAAACAGCACAAACTCACCCTCTTTCATCTCTGTTGTGCTTCATTTCCTTTCCCTGGTGATCACAACTCATGAATTCCAGGAAACTGCAGTTCATCTGCAAGTTGATATAATTTACTTTTCTTAATTGGCAAAAAACTGACCCTTGTCCTACCAAGACTCAAGCAGAGTGTGAATAATTTCTGTGATGTAACTGAGACTTACCAAACTCCTAATACATTTACAGCAATCTCAGTGAATGTAAGGGATGAGGCTACTGAAGCAGGAGTGGACTGAGCAGCCAAAGCAGACGTGTCCTGGCCATGGACCTGCAGCACAGAGCAGACTCTCAGCAGGTGATGCTGAGCAGGGTGTGTGACTCACTGGTGATACTCAGCCAGGGCAGTGACTCCCCCACCTCTGCTGCTGCTCTCAGACAAAAAAGCCTCCCAAGGGCTTGCATGAGAAAAGTTACTGACAGGAAGAGCAGGTGCCTGAACGGACTTTCTTTTGGTTACTCATGATATTACCCAGAAAGTTGCAGGCAATCAGCCAAGATCAGCGGGCGACTGCCAGGAGAGAACACATTTTTTAATTCACAACTTCCTCAGATGTAGCTATTTTCAACCACATTTAGACTGTAATTATTGTATCCATTTAGTTACAGATTTCATCTTTTAAATTGTCAGCCCTCAGAAAAGCTTAATGAGCTACAGAAGACATAAACTTTGTGCTTTTCCACTGGTGAAGCACAGCAGAAGGTACTCAAATCAATGGTTTGAGCATCTTTGCAATTATACTACTTCCTAGCACATGAAGACAGACCTCTGTCTTCCAGAAGCTGTTTGTCTAGCATTAAAATTGGCGGAAAACTTTAATCCTCCAATGGAATTTTATCATGGTGCTTTGCAGGATCTTGCTCTACTTCTGGTCAAAGGCCCAGTACTCTCGACTCCATGGAAAATATTTAGCATGTATTTGAATGGTACATTAGATGGAAAAACAAGAGAAATCACTCTTACATAATAAGAAGCAGAAAATAAAGCATAAAGCTTTATTGCTTTCATAAGCAGAAAATAAATTCACTCTACTAAGGAAGATGGTTTAAAATAAATAATGTTATTTTAATAAAATTTCATTTTTCAGATTAAATATTATTAACCTTTAATTGATAATAAATTGCATAATGACATCCTCTGTTCCCTACAGAGAAAGCACAATGTGCTTTTGTGTGGTGAAAAAAATGCAAAAAGCTGAAAGGCAGTTACTGAATGTAAAATACAGTAAATAAGCAATGTCCACTTTAAACTGAAAAGAAAAAAAACAACGCTTGGAACAACTTGTCAGAGAAGAAAAATAAGGTGTAGTCCTTCATGCCAATACAGATGTGAGTAAGAAAGAGAATAGCTGATAGGAACACTTCATCTTAAAAGAAGTGAGAATAAAATAGAACAAATCTTTAAACAATTTTTACCTTTCCTCCTTTTTTCCAAGCAAGAATTATACCCAAGAACAAACCTAATATGAGCATTACTTGTCCGTATTTATGACGTTAAGGTACACTTCATAGATCAGTTAAACCAGCATTACTTGCACATGGAATGGCTCTGGATAGCAAAGGGACTCCATCATGAATCTGTTACTGAGATGTTAATTTAATTCAAATAGGAGAGGCAAGAGGAAAAGCCTGGCTGGCAGATTTATTGATTACATTTCACCAATGACCAGCAAAAGGCAAGCACTCTGAAAATCCCCAAAGGTGATCATTAGTACTGAGTAACTGTCACTAAACATTAGCACCATCAGCAGACTGGAACTAAAAGAAAGTGTGATGCTTTAAATGTGAGGCCCAAGAGGGATTGCCTGTGGTCTGAAGAAAAAATGGGACATCTTACATCAGGACACCTGTGTTTGAGATAAATGAAATGCTTTATATATATATAAAATACGTGTAATATATATATAAATTCATGTGTATATAGAGAGACATAAAATTGGTCTAGCATAGTCAGGCAAATTGGGCAGGTCTCCCTACTATAAAACATAAAATTAATGTGTCAAGCTAATTTCGCGGTCCACTTGCCTGGAGCTGATTAGGACCAAATTAAACTTGGTCCTAATCAGCCTGAGTGCTTTGCAGGTAATACAGAAATCCATGGGATATGCTTATTACTGTAAAAGCACGTGCACATTATCTGCAAAAGCAGTGTAAGAACAGGTTTACCCGAATAATATGTGGTTTCACACTTTCTAATGCATTGTTAGCTCACCTGTTTTCGGTGGATTTTTATTTGAAAGTCCCACGTTTCCACTGCACAGCAGAATCAGACATCAGACAAATGATTTTTTATTTTTCATACTTGAATTTGTTCTTATGATCCTTGACTTGGTCGAAGGAGCACTTTCTGCATCTGAGGCAATGAATTTAGGTTTTACAGGAAGAGAAAGTATATGAAGGGTTTTGCCACTTCCCATTAGCTATCTCCCCCCTTTATTTTATCACATCCTGTGATTCCCATACATGTGCTTTTGTTCCATGGGGAACAGCAGGAACAATACCTTTTGTACTGCTGGCAGACAACTGCTTCTGATACAGATACAGCGCTGCCTTTTGTGCACTTGAAGCATCACCTCCTCCAGGAAAAAGAGCCTATTTGAATTCCACCTTCTTGGTCAGTCTGAAGCCCTCACTCCAAACACAATATCCCAACAGAGAAAGTTATTTCCTGCAGTGACCCAGCACCAGCCCCTTTCATCTCGGGGCCACAGCAACAAAAGCATGATGCTGTTAAAGGTCCTTCCTCCCCCAGTGGTACCTGGCAGTCACAGCAGAAAAAGGAGACATGGGAATGGGCTCTGGGCAGGCACAGTCACCAAGAGCATCTTGTCACACCTTGTGACTCTGCATGAACAGGCACAGAGCCACTCCACCATGCTACACAGAGGGCTCTCTGCTCAGTGGAATCCACTGAGCATTAAGGAGGAGAATTTCGTGACCTTGAGAGACTCGTGTCTCATAAAGCAAATCTCAACACTAAAACTTGAAATTAGGTGTGTGGCCTTTAAATAGGTTAACTTCCATAAAACAGTGTCTAAAGCAGCAAAAGCAAGATGAGCTTTGGGAAGGCTCAAATTCCATGGGGCAATGAAGAAAGAAAGAAAGCCAGCAGTGTGGTTCCTGCCTGCAGCATGGGATGGATACTGCATCAGGGGATGAGGATTCAGATTTACTGCTCCTTACTTTATTGAGCCACTTCAGGGCCTTCTGCTGCCCTTGTCCCACTTCCACTGCCATAGGGGCACTGAGTTTGGTCATCCCTGAGCTGGATGACAAGTTCTGGATGAGAGACTCCTGCCTGAGTGGACACTCCAGCGACCTTTCTGGTAAACTTTATGGACAGTTTCCACATCAAACAGGACTCTGCTAGAAATCAATTCTTTAAAATCAAAATAACAGTGAAGATAAAATTAGGTCCTCAAAAATGCAGGGATTTGTACTGGGAATGGGAGCAACTCTGGAAGGTCCAGCTCAGTTGTTTCCAGCTGTCTTATATTCCATTTTCCAATTCGAAATAGTATTTCCAGGCTTCCATCCCTAGAGAGATGGATGAGAAGCAGCTTTACAAAATGCTTACTTATTTCCTAGAACCTGTTTTTTATCTTCAGAACCTATTAATTTTGTACCTGTTTCAATGAGTTTAGGTTGAAAAAAAGGACCACTGGCTAAAAAAAATCCTAGAAAAGGTATCTCCATTTGATCATCTTTTATTTCAATGTCTCACAGCACCTCATCTCAGCATTTAGGTGATGTTCTTAAACTGTGACATTTTCACTCAATTTTAGAAATACATTTTTTCTGAATAATGAACTCATGTTTATAATTGGTGTAACCTTAAAGAAAAAAATTAACTTTTCAAACTTTTCCATGTCTTCTTCCCATATTTTCATATTCCACATTGATATTGGCAATTATTATTTAAGTCAAAAGGGAAAAGTAAAATAATTTACATCATCCATCACAGCTCCCTTGCATGAATAAATTACAAGACACCATGGCAAGTCAATCGCAGGGAAAAGAACAATCTGCATCAAACACTGTATTTGTGTACATAATCTTTTTAATATTTCCTGACCTCGTATATCAAAGCAGCAGATTGAATTCTGTGAACTTTAAGTAATACAAAGCTGTTTATCCCAAAGTCCAATGGGGAAGCTCTAACTTAATCAGTTAAATTCAGGACACAGCCGCAGGAAGAAAGAGAACAGATCTAACTCAGCAAAAGTGACAAAACCTGTTTGCCATTCAACTTAGTCTGCAGAGTGAGTGAGGTTTTAACACAAGAATCATCTGCTAATCATCTGCTGTTGTATGGATAACTCCATATGCAAGAGGACCTGGTTACTCCTACTCCAGCAGTGGTGCTTGAGGATTTGTCAGCAGAGCTTTGCCAAGATACCTTTCATTTACAGAATAGTGGCAGTTGGATCCACAAGGATCATCAAGTCCAGCTTCTAAGTGAATAGCCCATACAGGGTTCAAACCCACAAGCTTGGTGTTATTTGCACCATCTCTGACCAGCTGAGCTAATCTCATTATCATCTTTGCCTTCTTTAGGAAAAAAAAATAAGCAGCCTATCTCCTCTTCCCTTTTAGAAGAGATTTTTTATTGTCAGTCTCAGCTAACAGGACAAGAAGAAGTTGTCCAGGATGAATCCCTTGCCTTTTTGCTTTTAGAGGCTGCCAGTGCTCCAGGGCAGGACTGCATGGGATGGGAGAAAGAATATGAATGAACTCGTTGTCTTCAAAAAAGATAAAACAATTCAGCCTGAATTGACCAAGGGAAACACATTTCCTGTTTGTGAGGAACACCTATATGAAGAGTGTATATGTGAATCTGATTTACTGCAGTTCACTTCAGGGCTTCCAGAAAACTTAGTGAGGCAAAAGCCTCCACAACAGTGGTCTCTCCATCATACAGAAAGGTAGTGTGCCAAGACAGGCTTGCTCTACTGCGTAAGTAGAAGCTGCACTCATCTACTCTCTGCAAATGTGTCATTCTCCAGGGAACAGATCTTGGTGAAACTTCAGCAGGACTCTTGGCTGCCTTTCCTAAGGGATGCAGCATATGCCTGCCCTCCTGCTGAACAATCACTGTGTATCTTCTAACATCTACAGAACCACTCTGATTTTTTCCCACAGTTAAATCCTCCTTTACAACCTCCTGCTTCAGGGTCACAGCTCTGCAGAGACTGGTATTAAGGGGATTAAAGAAGGCAGATAGACCTTTAAGTTAATTTTGATAGGTTCTGTATATATCCATGATCTATCCATGCTTCAGAGTGCTCTTGAGTGATGGCAATAAATGGAGACCTAGAAGAAAAATGAGCTAGTCCTTTTTCACAGATGAAGGAATGGAACACTCTATGTGGTAACTGCTGACTGACTTGCTCAAAATCATAAAGGAACTCTCAAGCACATAAAGTTTGAATTCAGACCACTCACACTTATGGTAGAATATTTTGGTTTAAGGCTTTGGTGGCTTTCCAGGGGTAGAAGAAAACCTGATTTTTCTTTTTCCCTGGGGAAAAAAAAGGATTTATAAAACTCATGAACTCTTAGCAATTGATACAGAATTGCCTATTGTGGAAAGAGTCACAGCATTACCATTATTCAAAATTTTTACCTCTTTTTCATCTAATTTCTTTACTGTTTCTGCAAGTGTGTTGAACGAACATTATAAATGCTATACCCCTGTCTCACTTCCCTGCTTGATTTTCCTTCCTCTCATGTGAACTAAGTGTCCTAAATTTAATTTACCCCCTTACAAATTGGCTGCCCTTTCATGTCAGGCGTGAAAACGCCCACTCAGCATAGCTTGAAAGGAACCTGTCTGCGGTGGGCAGGGAGAAGTCGAGGTGCTGCTTTAACTAACTAAATTAAATACAACTGGAGCCGGGAGCAGCTGGCAGGTTTGATTTGGATGTAGGATGCTGTGAGATAGCGATAAGTGAGTGCTCAGGACCAAAGGGAATTAAAAGGCTGTACTTGGGTTTGATGGAGTCGCTCTCTCTCTGTGGCGCATCCATTAAGGATGCCGTGCTGGCACAGCGGTGCCTGCTCCGCTTACACTGCACAAGGCCAGCTTCAAATGAGCCTGGGACTCCAAAGGACATGAGCACATGGCTCTGCAGGGAGGCAGAAGGACAGAGACCCTTGCTTTCCAGTCCTTGGCCACCTCAGAGCCTTTTAAATGAAGGGAGAGCTTCTGCCAGCTCAGAGGTTCAGATCCTGCTCTGGACCAAACCACCCAATAGGTGGTTCAGAGAGTGCAAAGAAATATCTACCAAACCACCCAAGAGGTGGTTCAGAAAGTGCAAGGGAAATATCTACCTAACCACACAAGAAGGGGTTCAGAGAGCACAAGAAAAATCATGTTAGCCTGAAAGAGAAATTTCTCTTTCTCTATTAAAGAATTCCTTAAAACTTGTAATGAGAAAAATTACAGAAAACATTTCCCCCCGCCCGCCCTCCATCTTTTCAGATAATTTAATAGTGTATTAGACAGCAGTTTCATGTAGCCTGTATTCCCTTTCTCTCTTCTGGTATTAGTACTTCTCTTGTTCATGTAAGCTCTTCCCTGAGGAACAATGAAGATGGGAAAACATTTTTAAAGATTATGATTCAACTGTAAAACCTCTATTTGTCAGTGTCACCAACAGGCAGGTGTAATGTCTGAAAATGTCTTTCAACTCTGCTTTCTAATGGGACTAAAAATGTAAATGAAACACTGATTTCATAATTAGTAGCATAGATTTGACACTTGTCTGCCTCTGGTAACGAGGAGAACTTTCCTTACGTTTGCAAAATACTGTGAAACCTCCTCAAGGAAGATGTTGCAGAAGTAAAAAGCTGTGACTGGGTGCTGTAATATGCTATATTTCAAATGAGCTACTCAGCAAGACACTTCTGCAGGCAGAACGGGCTAAATATTCAATTTTAAGGTTTTTTATTATTTTTGTTTAAATTTATGAATTATTTTGTATCTGGAAAATTTAAATTTTAAGTGCTGTAGCATGGAAATATTGGTCACTAGATGCTGACAGTGTTTATTAACACAAGCAATCCCCCTGAATGTCACAATTTTGACCTAATATTAGTCAGAACACTGAACATTAGAGTAATTATAATGACTACGAATCTGACAAGCCCCGTTTGCAAGAAACAGTCACTACAAAATCCTTGATCTTTTGCTAAATTCAAAGCTAATCTTTCATTTTTTTTTCTCTTGTGTATATATGGCACTCTAACTTAAGAGGCAAAACAATTCAAGAGCATGTAAATATGTTTGTTTCCTCATGCACAGACATGCATATATATGAATAATTTTCAATAAATTATGTGTCAAGGAAAAAGGAGAAATTATTTTCAATAATATTTACTGATTCTGAACAGAGAAAAAATGTATTGGGTTGGATAAGTGTCACATAATTTGACTGATTATTGATTTCAAAAGGAAAACACCAAGTCACATGAGACTGTGCATGTAGTATAGGCAAAACCAAGAAAGACTGACAATAAAGAAAAGAAAGAAAATATCTCTCCAAAGATGACGACTCCCCAAGCAAATTTGGACCTCTTCTTCACCTTTAATTTATTTTATCTGATAGTTTTTCATTTGTCCTTTCTTGGAGGTGAGGTCATTACTACTCTGCATTACAACAGCAGCCAGTAATCACAGCTGTAATCAAGATCCCATTGTGTCAAAAACTATTGTGGAAAGAGACACTTTCACCAAAAATGTCTTGCAAAATGTCAGCTGTGTGAATAGGAACTAAATGCTTTAGTTGGTCTACTTGCCTAGGTGAACAGTGCAAAAAATGCAGGCTGCATTTATGCAATTAGAGATTGCAATTATGCTGTGAAAACCATGATTGCAGCAAAACTTCTTGCTTCAAATTGCCAAGATTATGCCCACTACTGCACTGTAATTGGTAAAGATGAGAGACAAAAGTATTGTGAAGGTGTGATAGTTATCCCTTTGGATACAATTATTTTAGCTTGTAACAAAGATATTTTGTTATGTTTCTGTAGGAAGTTCTTAATGAAGTTTTTATACATCAGTTCTAGAAAATGGGCTTGTTAGATATTTTATCTATTGCACTTAGACAGCAAAATATTTCTGGCTACTGATGACATACTATGCTCCAAAAGAATGAAATTATAGTGATTTAAGTATTTTCACTGTAGATCTATATTAAAAAAACAGGAAGACATTAAAGTCTCTTTGACATTTTGTAGTTTATCAGGCTTTTAAGTGGCCATTATTTTCCCAACCAATTTCCCATTACAAGCGCCAAGAACTCCCGAGACAAGTAACATGAAAGTTTCTCTACTTGCTGTAATCATGACAAAATAAATATCCAAGGAACCTTTGTTGGAAGGGGAAAATAAAAGCAGGTGAACCTCACACTGTTCATCCAGAAATAATTTTCAAAACCTGGATACAACATCCGGACATATAAAAGTAAACACTGCCTGCAAAATAAGTGACTTTGGCTCTAACTAATTTAGTAAGAGCTGGTGGTATTCAGGGCACATCCAAAACTGCTCATATCTGTTGAAGCCTGAGGACCTCAAACATACAAGAATTTGAAAATCTGGGCATTAGGAGGGACTTAAATGAAAAATAAATTTGAGAGCTGATGCAGCGAAGGATGTTTTTTTTTCAGAAGGCTGGATTTGAAACGGCTCTGCATGTTTAGATGCCTTTAGTATCAAACCTTTAGTATCAAACACTGCCACTGCTGTGTATTCAGGGCCCTGGTAGTGAATTTTTAGCTGAATTACCTGTAATTTAAGAAAAATGTTCCTGTCCTCTGAAGAGGTTCCCAACCCCTTTGCCAGAGCAGGCACTGGCATCCTCACCATGGCAGGCAGGGCCACCACAACTCTGTGACCAGCTGCTACCAAGTGGAGAACACCGTAATCCTTCTTTTACAACCAAATTAAGGCCCTTGAATCCAAGACTAGAGGGAGTGGGTCCTCAGGGGAGCACACAAACCTGCCTGGGTGCGTGGCTTTGGAAGGGAATCCCTTCCCAAGCAGCCATGGGGTGACACCTTCCCCTCTTACCCTGCAGGGCACACCCACTCAGGCTTTGAAAGGTCTCTCACAGAATGTGATGTGCAACCTCCACACTTCTGTTTTCACACCAACACTGAAGGGATCCTGGGCCAGCTACCACAGAATGTCTTTTGGTTCAGAACTGCTTTTAAGCCTAACTGGCCAACTCAACTGATGTAATTACAGATATACTGGTTAAGTCTAACAACACTTGGGGATCTCTTATTCTACAGTAAAATTTGTTTTTCTGATTAGTTGTATGCTATTTGGCTTTATTATGAGGTATGAACCCTGAAGTATTCTCTAAGAATCTATAGAATTATTTCCCTTTTTGAAAAACCTAAACACTGTCCCACCATAGCCCCACACGACAGCCAGTAGCAGTTCTTCTCTACACGTTTTCTCACAGCTTCCACAATAACACAGATGTGTAGGGAAGAATGACAAACTTATGGAACTAATATAGCGCACAAAGTAAAATTCAATTAATAAAGCAATATCCAGGATAGTCCACTGTGAAACAAACCTTGTTTTCCGTAAGAAAAAGAACTACAGTTTTCCAAAGACACCTCTACAACTGCCATTCCTTCCTTATATTGGATTAAACTCGATCACAGAAAAAACAAGCAAATATAGTTAGACTTGAAGTAGAAATTATCTTTCTGGTGGCATTTCTCTTAATTGCTGCTGAATTATTCACTGTTCATTTTGGATAGTGTAAACGTTCCACTGAATCTTGATCTTATCAGTGTTCTTAATATGCTTGCAAGACAGCAATAGATTTTCTGCAGTGTCCAAACATTATTGTCAGATGCAGCTACACATCAGGTGAAAACATGTTGACTTTTGGTTAAGTATTGAAAAATTTTCCAAGTATCTGTTTGTTGTATTGAGCAGTTAATCAGCTATCAGAAGTAGTTTTGTAACACATATGGAATTTATATGGAATAATCAATTTCTTTTGTTCATTCTGGAACTGTTTCACTCCCTCCATTGGCTAAGCTTTTCTGGTGGTATCTTTAGAATCAATTTTTATCTATCATTACTCCTTTAAAGGAACAGTGATACATGTTCTCACTGCAGAAATAATCAGCAGTAACAATGCAATATCAAGTTGCTACCTCTTCAATGAGCCAAGAAACAAAACCATTAATTTATAGTACTTTCTTATGTCACAACTAAAAGCACCCATTTTTATTTTAATAAAGTCAAACCCATTGAACCTACCTGTAAAACACACTAATAAGAACTTGATTTAATTTATTAACATTATCTGTTATTTCAATGCTCTTGATGAACTACAGGCCACAAAGTCCAGTGCAGTTTCATAATTCTTAAAAATTACATGAGAAAATATCAAAGCATAGTAATCCAATTAGAGAATTTCCTGCTATTTTCCTGTTCAATTATACCAATGAAAAAATATCAGGAGTGCCTAGGTAGGCAAAGAATATGAAGGCTGAAATTCTTAGAAGTTAAGAGGTGCTGAAGTTTTATGATATTGATGTAGACTACTGAAGGCCAAATTTTTAAAATGCATTTTGATGTCTAAAGGTTCACACCACTGAGCCATGTCTTGTTCAGTTATGCCCCTGTAGCTCAGGATCTGTTGAACATGAAGTTCTGAAAACATGTCTATGCCATCAGTCTTTTCAGTACCCTATATTTATTATACCCTATAACCCCATTTTACCCTGTAACAGCATTATGATTTGACACTAAAACCCTAATGCACCACTTCCATCCCTTCCCCTCTTCCTTTGCTTCAACTGCTGTTTCACATTTTTTCACACAAGCTGTACAGATGTTCCATGTGCTCATGTCGGGATGGCCACAGCTGCCCAGATGTGTCCTACAGCAGCACAGGCAGGACAATGCCCACCTGGAGGGCTGGAGCTCAGCTTGTGGAACAGCATCCCACCACCAGGACACTGCCAGTGTCACAGATGCCCATTAGCACAGGCACAGATGCTGAGAGCACTTTCTCAGCAGAAAGCAGACACTCGGAGGTCAGGTAGAGCGCAGGGCTCTGACCCACATGCACGGCTGCAAGCAGCAGGGCAGCCACGACAGCCCTTCCTTCCAAACCACCTTCCTGCCCAGCCTTCCCTCCTGCTGCCTCCCAGCACGACAGTGCCAGGGAAAATGCACAGCTCAGAGGAGTCTAAATTTGAAAAGCTGAGCTCAAATGAGAGATTTTTACCTCCTTGGGGTTGCTTTATAAAACTATGTCTTTTTTTGTTGAAGAATGAACAAAACAATGGTGGAAAACACCAGAAAGATTTCAAATTAAAACCAGTGCCTAAATAATTTCATATCAAATTTTGTCCATTGTTCCTTCGCTCTGAGACAATTGCTTTTTCATCAAGAGATTTATGAACGCCTGAGAAGAAAAGTATATAGAAATACTGTCAGAGTAGCATTATTACCAAGTTATTTACCTTTTTATATCAACCCTGGTGAACATGCTGCTTTATATTTTAATAGGCTTCTCATTCATTCTGACTCATTCCTGATTACAGTCCATCAGGTTTTTTCTACCTCCCTTCTGTAAATAAAATGGGAAGTATGTTCAGAATCTGAAATTCATGCATATTTACTTAGTCTAGTCAAGCCAAAAATACTTGTCTTAGCAGTCATAGCCTCTCAGAGAAAGATGCCACGTTCACTTACACGTTGATGAGATGGGAAAATAGATTAAGTAGTGGCTGATCACTTTGGGACAGTGAGAAAATGATGGAGCCTCCAGACACCCTGAAACCCTTCAGGTGCAAAGGGACTGACCCAGTGCCTCTGCTGTGTATTTAGGGGGTTCTCTCGAACAGTTCACCTCCACCCCACTCATAGTTTGCACTCCACAAAGTTCATACAGACTTTGGCAGATGGGACTGTCTCCCAGAGGGGTTTTACTCATGAAGTCCCACTTATCCTCCAAACCAACCAGACCAGAGCTGTAATAGTGCAGGACACCTCCTTGTTTCATCCCGACCACAAATATTTTTATAGATGCACGATATTAATCTCATTTTTGAGAAATAATCATGATTGATTTTATGCACACAGCAGTGTCATTTCTGCCTCAGCAGCCACTCTAAATCAAACAACTGATTTTTTTTCCTTTTAGTCTCAGTCACAGTGATCACACAGTCCTGGTGGAGCACAGGAACATGATGTAACCCTTTGAACTAGTGAATTAGTGAACCAGTTCACTAATTATCCCAAACCATCCTTTTTCCTCTGGGACAGCAGGAATCCCATTACTATGCATTCATGGAGGAAAGAGAAGTTGCCCTGAATTTGCTATACTTTTTGTTCTGTTTGTGTCCATGTTGGAGAAATGTTCTACCTGAGGTCTGAGAACCCCTGGGTGGCCTTTACTGTCTACTGTTCAGATTCCTTTACCCCCTGAAAACTCATTTGGTTTAAACAGATGAGTTCACAGAGCTGGCAAAATATTTCTACCACTCTGGGAAACATAAGTACTTCCATGCATGAGAGGCAAAATGTAGCTGATGTGTGAGGTGACATTCAAAGCACTGCTGCCTCTGCAGAACAGAATTATTATTTTCTGCTGCTGTTCTCTGCATGTGAGTTGAGGCCCCGAGCCAGGCTTCTGTCTGTGGCAAGGAAACAGAAAGAAACATGAACATGTTTTCATGCCTTATAGCTGAATACTGCAAGGCATGGCACATCTCTTTGGAGGTCATGAGCCTCCCTAGCTAGGTCAGACCAAACACCTTTAAGGTTTGCACCCCTGAGGAGAAAATATGGTATTTTTATTAAATAAATGTCAAAAGAGCTATGGCCTGGTGAAGTGTGTTACTGCCTTGTGGGTTATTTTACACTGCCTTTAATTATGCTCCATCTTCATTTGAAAGCTTGATTAGTGCACGGTTCAGCTGAAGCCACATTGCCTGCCCAGCTGTGTGCACACCCGTGTGTGGGGAGATTTCAGAGACGTGCCAGAGACAGCAGATACTGAACCACCCCAGGAGCATCTCACACCTGTACCAATTTAGTGCCCAGAACAAAAACTAATAGCCTCTTCTTTTCTTTCAGGTCCTGAGATATCTTGACAAACACAGCTTACATGCTGGAAATCCCATTCTGACTTAAAATTATGCAATTATGCTAAATTTCTCATTTCTGTTACCTTATTAAAGGTAAAAGACTTTTGTCAACAGAACTGTGTTATTTCACGCAAACTGAAGACTAACACAGGAATTTAAAGCTGTGGTTGATATATGATGGCGTCCCAGGAACAAAAATACCCAACTTTGTCATGAAGGTTTAGTTGTCTTATGCCAAGGTAGGGTACATTTTTGTTCATTAATACTGAATAAACATTTGTTTCGCTTGTCTTTATTCCCAGGTAGTGCAACACTCAAGCAGAACAGAACTCTAGATCACCTTCAATCAAACCAGCTTCTTAATATTTATGTTTTTAATGTTAAGGGCAGAATATGCCAGGATTGCTCAAAAACAACTACAAGCAAAACAAAGTAATACATTTCCACCTTGATGTGACACACAATTTTTGTTAGACATCATGCACTAGGACTAGCATGATATCCATGTAGTTTCTTCTTCACTCCAGAATGCACTCAGGTTATTTTTAAATGCCTGGTAACATGTTTTTGAATCATTGCTCATTTTTCACAGGTCTGCAGCTCCACGCATCCAAGTTTTCTTACAAGATGACTTTTGCATATATTAGATACTACTTCTGAGTAGCTAAGTTACCCCCCAAACACACTTTTTTCCATCTCCATGCCTGCGTTTCTTTACCTGCCCACTTTCTGAGCTGTCTATAGCCACGGGGGCTCAGCCACCTGTGCCCTTTCTCTTAGCACCCCAGGCCTGCATAAATTTGTGCCCATCCTGTTTCCATCTCTCAAGGGATCTGCTGTCATTCCAAGTCTGCATTTTTCTGTATGAAACTCCTCTGTTAGAACCATAAATATCTTATTCTACACTGCTATGCAACTGCTACTTTTTGTTCTATACTTCTACTATAACTGCTTGTTACTGATGTCTGTATAAGGCTGTAGGTTGTACCACACAAAGAGAAACAAAAAAAAAATTAGCTGAAGGTACCTGCTTAATTAAAGAATTTTCTGTCACAGATAAAACAGGGAAATGAGAGCTGCAGGCAAGTCAGTAGAAGTTCAGATGGAGTAAACCTATCAAGCCTCAGTCCTGAGGCCTTAACAACTCAATGCAGAGCCTGTGGTCTGTTTTAGCCATGGCAATACCTGTACAGGGCTACATGGACAGTGCCATCAAACTGTGCTGGGCAAAAGTGACTCTGAATGGAGAATGGGACAATACCACAGGGAGACCATGAGGGTGGACCCTGATGAGATGTTTGCTTTGACAGCATGAAGAAGAAACATGCTGATTAAGTCAGATGTTGTGCTTGTTGAGATTATGCAGCACTGTTTTCTTAAAAACTATTTTTAGGTTATATTTATCAAGGAGAAATATTTTTTCTTAAGTATATATGGTATATACAAGAGTGAGCAACTTGCATCCAGTCAGCGTTAGAGAAAAGAATGTGACCTGAAGTGCCTTCAGCCACCTGGCATGTTGAGTCACTCAGGCAAATACAAATCCCCTTGGTAAAAACATTTCTTGAATAACAGTCAAGTTGTGACAGCATGAAAATTTAACATGTGATCTTAACTTTCCCCCAGGTGACTTCTAGTATTACTGAAATGGAATATCACACACGTACTTTTAAAAATAAGCTAGCATTTGAAAATTGCTTCTAGGCTAGGGTTTAGATATTTTAGACCTAGCTGGGTCCTAAAAATGCAAATTTGTCTTCTCCTTTCATGCTGTCAAGGCTCCTCTCCTCTATCACAACCTGCATGCCTTTTGAATGTGCTTGGCCCCCTGTTTCTTCCCTCTCCCATCCCTCACACACCCCCAAGTTCCTGCCTCTCACAGCTGCCACCACATGTCCCAAACTAAGGGCAAAGGTCTTAGCTTAGTCTCTGCTTTAAAACAAGAATAACCTCTCCACTCTGCAGCTCTTACGTCTTTGGTCACACTTTGCACCTCCAGAGGAGAGTTCTCCCCTCCTAGAGATTTTAGCAGGTGAACTGGGTAAATGGTCAGGCACCACACAATAATCTGCTCAGGAAAATGTCCCAATGGACTGAAAAGGCCTGCAGGGTGCCAAACAATCCCTTGGCTTCTTTTTCCTTCATCTAACACTGGCTGTGTCAGTGTACTTGGCTATTTATAAACAGAATCTATCAATCTTGTGCATAAAAAAATATGAATTAAATAGTACTGCACATCTTATCACACACAATACACAGCAGAACAACAGTGCAAAATACACTCTCTTATCTGTGCACTCTCATATTACCTGCTTATCTTGTGGCTATCAGCATAGTCATCTTAGCCCTTACATGTGTATCAATATGAGCAGCAAAGTCCCTAGTGGGGCATCACTGATGTTTCCTTAACAGCACCTTATTCCTCAGTAAAAGAAATACTCTAATTACAGGAGAACTTCAGTTGGAGAAAAGAAACTGCCAACTTTTAGGTCTAAAACCCAGTATCAACACTGAATCCAGAAAACAATCCTGCCATGACTAAACTACGTGTAAATTCTAAATGCCGGAGTGATCTCCACCAGTGCAGGTTTTTGAGAAAAGAGAGCACCAGTGTGCAACATCTGAGTGTCAACATTTTATTTCTCTTGGTAAGTTCTAAAATAAACTTAAAACTTGTGTAGAGCATCAGGCCTGGCAGTGCTGAGTTTCTTCAATTAGCTGAGTCAGAATGGCATGGAGAATTCTGGTGCTCCAACTCTAACCCATCCAGGAAAACCACTTTTTAGGAGGGGGAGCCCTTTGCAGTAAAGTAAGCATCTGCACATGATGGATGATCTAAAGCCTTAGGTCGATCCATTTCACAGACACCATCAAAATGCCATCAGTCATGGCAGTTTCCAGTCATGACATCAATCAAAGCCATACTTTAGTAAATTTTAGCAGAAACAATTTGCATCTTGAATTATCAGATCTCTGCCTCTCAGTACTTATGATACTGTCAGATTTTTCACTGAATTGCTTTGAAAAGAGCAAATGTAAAAGTTCCTGGAAGAGAAATGAAATTGTGATGGCTTATGCTTAGACAGTAACTTCTAGCAACATTCTGCAAGAATTTATGGCTGAAATTTATGTTTCTATCTGGTTAAAACAGTAACTAGCAAACAATTTTCAGTTAGAGTGAATGTCCTAAGCCCTCATTCAGAAAGGAAGAAAGGCTGGATTTCAGCCTTTTTTAGAAAGAAGAAAATCAACCTAAGCAATTCTTCAAGTTTTATGGAGTACAGAAAAAAAAGAGGGATTTTCATGCAAAGATCAGAACTAAACCAAAGCATTGCACAAGGTGAGTTTCAGAAAATCTGTTTTTCCTACGTCCTGCAGACAGGATAAGCCAGAACATAAAAGACAAAAAGATGAGGGGTTTGTGCTGACAGTCCATAAAAACAAACTTAGGCAGGACAGGCAGTTTCAGAGCCTGTCCAGAAACTGGACAACCTCAGGGGAAGGAAGGTTCATGTTTCCCAGTTAAGAAGGTGAAGCTTGTCTTCATTTCTAAGCACCACAGAGGTTCAGGAGGTACCATGATCATGTGGTGAGGTATCAGTGGGTCTGACCAAACTGCCAGCTACCTCACCTCTGAATTTTGGGGTCAGTTAATTATATCTGCTTTTCTAACTCATCTCACCCTGCACAAAAGGCCATGTCATATTTGAGGTGCTGGCACAGAACTGCTTGGCTACTGTTATGGACAAAGGAATTTATTTGAAACTTCTGTTCTTGGGGATGGAAATGTCAGTTCACACCCAAAAGTAATTTAAAAAAATAATAGAAGTAAGTGCTCACAAATCCAATAGCATATGTTTCAATCTAACATCATTATGAATGCCTTTGGCTCTAGGTTCTTTTTGGTTTATAACTTGAAAATTAACAGACTTTGTAAAGACAAAGCAACACACATGCAGAGCTTTAAATAATTTGGTAGGTTGCATTTCATTTTTGTAGCTGTCTTTTAATAGTTCTTTGCAACATATTCTAGATCATATCATTACATAAATTCCTAATTTAATTCCTAATGTAATTCCTGAACTAAAAAAAAACCAGTCTTTTTTTAAAGTTAAACTTGATATCATATTCTCTTGAAAGCTGTCATCTTAAAAATATAGTGGTGTTTCAATTTAGCTGAGATGTATTGAAAAAAAGAAGAACCCTGTGCTCAATCTTAATGTGTTTTTCAAGGTCTAGTGATGTTTTCTATATTTGTTTTTAGCTTGCAAAAGGAAAATGAGATAGAAAAAGAAAGTTGAGCTGGGTGAGCGATTCATAAAATTAGTTTGAACTTGCCTAAACAGAAATTCTATGCATCTCAAAACTCATTTTTCTACTAAATGTTCAAGTCTGACTTTCAGCTACACTACTCCTCTTTGTCTTACTCTGCCACTCTAAAATATTATTATTCTTTGTGTGATTACAGAGAATAACATATTTCCTTATTAATACAGCAGTTTTTCTTTCACATTAGTTGAAAGGAAAGTCAACAGAACCACAATGATCTGAAAGTAGTACGAGACCAGGCTTGCCTGCCTCTTGGTAGCTAAAATTACAGTGTGGATGGCTGCAGATGGCAAAGAGAACATTGATAACTTCACTTCTGCTCCTCCTCCTGCACTCAAGAGCCAAGCCTCACTGTTTCCAAAGGAGTTGGAATTGCAATTGCCTTGCCAGACTTCATGAGGAAGATGACAGGACATGGGCTACTGTTTTCAAACTAAAAGAATGTCAATTTAGACAAGATATAAGGGAAAAAACCCAACCTATTATTAGAATGGTTAAATTGAAACAGGTTGCCATGAGAGGTGGTGGTGCCTCATCCCTGGAGGTGTCCACAGTCAGGTTGGATGGGGCACAGAGCAACCTGGTCTTGTAGAAGACGCCTCTGTTCACTGCAGGGGAGCTGGAACTAGATGAGCTTCAAAGCTCCTTCCAAACCAAACTGTTCTATGATGCTGTGATATGTGTGAAAACCTTTCTTAAAAGTGCTGCTCCTGATACAGCAGAAGAAATCCTTATCATCATAATTTTTAAACAGACAGAAATGAGAATACACTATCAGACAAAAGAGAGCTAATAAAATTAAGCAGAAGATTATTTAATTATTTTAGTGTTCTGTTAATAAGGATAGCTTATTATATGTTAACATATTTTAACACAGTTCAAGCTATGTTAAAATATGTTAAAATAAAACCTATGTAAATAGAAGGAAAGGTGGCTAGGAAATCTTTTGTTCTGATTCAAATGCACAGAAAGATTGCTTTGATGCTGAGGAAGGAAACTGTTTTGAAGATATGGTGAGAGATATATAATATTCTCCTATTATCCAGCAGACTCTGGACAAAATTCAGGTATTTTGATAAAGTGGTTTATGAGAGCATGAAGGACACTGAGGCACTAAGAATGTACAGCAAAATTATGGTGGTGTTTTCTTCCAGTGTTGATTGATCGTGCCAGTAATTTCTAAAATAACTGAAATCCTACAGTAATGCCAGCAGCAGGCAGGGGTACTGCCCAAAAACAAGGCAAGGACTCAAATCAAAGCCTTTGGAAGCTCACTGGACACCTCAGCCTTACTTTGTACAGCTCGAGGACAAACATTTCTGATGAAAACCTTTTCATGGCAACTTGTCTCTCCTGATATTTTGATATTTAATGAGGAACACTCAGACTTAGTGCAAGGGAAGTGTTCCAGGCTTTCTAGCACTGTCTGTTAAAAACAGAAGAATCCACACTTTGATCGAATCCTGAGGCTGGGACTAGAGACGTTTACCAAACTGTCTCAGATGAGAATTTTATCCTAACTAGCTTGCAAGTTTTGCATCAAAGAGCATCTGCTAAAGACAGCATAAAGCATTCATGGCACGATCAGGGAGAATGACAAGCACGCTGGTAATTCATCACTGACACAGTGGTGACGGCTCTAGTCCTGCAGTCTAACCACATTTCCAAAAGGAAGCAGGTGGATAGAAGAGTCTGAAAATAAGTCCTGGGAGGGATCACATGCACTGACTGTCCAGCCCTCAAGCTACCAAGTTACCCAGGATAACATCATGGCAATGGTTCTGCAAAAGGACTCAAGCCAACTTTAAACAACGATGGATAAGTCCACCTGCTCACTGTCCAAGAGACTCCCTCCCCATATGCAACCTGCCAGCAGCACATTTAACAATCTAAAAGCAAACCTGACTCGTGGCTATGGTATTGGTGAAAGCACCAAGTCAGCCCATCCCTTTGCTCTCACAGCAAACAGTAAGACACAAAAGAAGAAATGCTACATGACTGTGCAGCCCCTTCAGGATTGTGTTCTCGCTCTCCATAACCCTTAGGAAAAGAAAATCATCTGACATGCAAGCACTCAACACTTCACATTAAGAACCTATCTACAATATTATTTTAGTCAAAGGTGATTTTTGCCCTCTTTCCTACTGGTAAAATGTCAAGCATGCCTGCTCTACTCCCAGAAAGTGATGAGCATGGGGATGTAAGAGAGAGAGAGAAAGAGAGCAAGAGAGAAAGAGAGATCCAGAAAAGATTGGGCAATTTCATTTGTTCTCATTAACTGAGGAAGATGTAGTCTCCTCTGGGATGTTACTGGCACAATGGTAACCTCAGAGGCAGCAAGAATGTCTCAGTTCTCCTGTGAGCAGCAATGAGCACCTGGCAAAGGTGCCTCTTCTTGTCCAAGTTACCCAGATCTGCATACCCATGCCCTGAAGAGAAGCTGAACTCCACCTGCATTCCCGAGGAGAACTCTGATTATACAAGCCCTCTGTTTCTTTATAAAGTACAAAGAAAATGCGAGCCTGAATCTTGCCATGACTGAAGTCTGCTGACTGCAAGCACAGGGGAAAGTACAGGCACAGTTCTTTCCTCCAGCCTTGTGTTTGCTCCAGTCTGGTCTGTGTACGTCCCTTTCTGAATTATGGCACTTCAGAACAGATAAACTGAATATTCACTGAATATGCACTGGAGTTGACATGAAGTTATTCACATAATTAGTTGCCAGATCACTTTCTTAGCAAGGGGTGAATACTAAAATACACAGTCTGCAGAAATTTCAAGTAAAACCCCACAGTTTGCTAGCAGTAAAGCTCTTGACAAATGCCCAGCACTTCCTCTTAAGCACGAATAATGTTTCACTGAAGCTTTTTGGTACCTAGATGGACTGGAAAGGAATTTCTTTAAAATAGAAGAAAATTATTATACTTATTAGCTAGCAAGGCTCTAAAAAAATCAATCCTGCTCTTTCAAAGTCATGACTTCTTAATACAAAAAATGAAGCCTTTTAAATAATATTGATTGCTATTGTTAAACTGTGAAAGAACAGATTATCTACTCATGCAAATAAGGAGGAAAATAATGTCCAAATTCAGAAGAGTTACACAAGGAACAATTCTGTCCTACTGTAGAAGGTTACAAGGAATGTGTCATTTATGTTTTTTCATTTTGCTTTCTGCAAAAAGAAATCAAGCTATGTGCTACATCATGAAGACTGTATGACAGCAACTTCTTTGTCAAAAATACAACAGGGACTGCTGTGGGGCTTAGATTGCCTGATGTTTTCCTCTAGAACTCAGACAGAACTGCAGCCTTGCAAATGATTCTAGATTAGGGTGACTGACTTGTCCTGCATCAGATAAAGGCTGAAGAAACCAGACTTTGAGAAAGCTGGAGATATCACAGGGCTCAGTAAGTGAAATGCTCTGTACAAGGCAGGATTAACCACGGGGAGGTGACTGGCTGAGTGAGCAGCAGCCCTGCTGGAGAGGACTGAGGACAGCGATGGATATTGAGCTACAAATAATTTGCAAACAAAGCAAAATGTACCGAAGGCTGCCTGAAGAGGAATTTGGGGAGCTGGGCTCTCAGGCCAGGATCAATTGTTACTGCCCACCCCCACTTGGTGCTGGTAAAGCTTAGCAGTGGGACACTGTGCCCAGGAGTGACCCTGGAGAGAGCCCAGCTCAAGGATACACAATCCAGGAGTCAGAGCTGGGGACACTGACACCTGGGGCTGCTTGGGGACACTGACACCTGGGGCTGCTTGGCTGGGGGAAAGGAAGGCTCAGGGGTGATCTCCAAGCATCCTATGACTCCCTGAAGAGGATTTACAAAGGTGACAGAGCCAAATTCTCCAGGATAGGAAAATAAGACAGAACAAGGCTGTGACGATGACATCCTTGGCTACACATCCATGTTGACCTGGTCCTGTGCTGGCCACAAGCCTGTTTTGACTGTGGGTTGGATGAAGGCCTCAAGAGGCTGGTTTAAACTGCATTTTTTTAGAATTTTCCTAATACAATATCCTAATATAATAATTTTCCAATATATGCAAAAGAATGGTAAAGTAAGAACCCTCTGTTACAGTCAAATGCAGCTTCATCATTAAGATAGTTACTTCATTTTACTAACTTGGCTTTTTAATTTGGGAATGGTTAAGCATGATTTATTCTAGCACATTAACATTGATCAATGAAGAAAACTGAGAATATTTCCCCCATATATGTTAGGCCATTATTTTAAAAATTCTTATGTGAAACATTATCAAGAAATCCTGAATAGAATTCTTTTTGGAAGCTAAGTTTGGTTGCATTGGACATTCCGCAGATCTCTTCCAAAGAAAGATAATGACAGGAATTTCAATAGTTCTAGTGTGAAGCCAAATGTGAACATTAAAAACTGAAGGAAGGCTTACAAGAATAGCTGTTAGTTTGGATCACAAGGTTTTCATGTGACTAATTAATTTTAAACAAAAAATATCCAGAAGTATTAAATGCAAATATCAGAAATTTTCTTCTTTCTCATTTACATGACATATACTCATCCTATTGGTCTTGCCTCCTTGCTCCTAAATTCTCAGCTATGGAGAACACCAAAAATGCTTTTGCTGATACTTACATGAAATTCAGAACTCCACTGACTACTTAGCTGAACTTTTCCTACTTTGAATTTGGATTTCCTGAGATATGCCTAGTTTCTTGTGGTTTGCTTTTTTTTTGTTTTGTTTTGTTTGGTTTTTTTTTTAATCAGAAACATTTCAAAGGAGTACTTAATAATGAAATAAAATTATTTGGTTAAATTAGAGTAATTCTGGTTGGAGACCAGAATAACAGGGAAACCAATTTGGCTCTGACTTTCCCTTATTTGTTAGACCATCAAGCGAGGGAAAAAGATAAAATTCTGTGATGTGAAAAATTCTGCTAATTAAAAGAATATGATTGGGAAGTACTCAATCTTCAAGCAAATGACCCCAAAAATGAAATTCTATAAAATCAAATGCTATTAGCACAACATTTCTGATGAATTTGAAAATTATGCCCTTATACTTAAAGGAGCATCACTTCAATGTAACTCATAACTGTTTGTCTTTTTAAATTTCCAAATTTAAATTAATATGCAATCAAGAAAGCAATGAGTTTTCCTAGCAGGGCAGGAAGTGATTTCAGGTTTTCCAAACTAGTGGTTCATTGTGATTTGCTATAACAACTCTACCATGGCCCTTTCCTGTCAGACAGAATTTTTCTTAAGACCATTGTAATTTATATCACAGACATGAAAGTCAGTTCATTTTGGAAACAAATTGTGCTGATATCCATACACCAAGATGGAAAGTGGTGATTGGTTAGTGAGGCACAGCCCTCTGAACAGGAGCCTTTTGCAAAGTAAAAATGAATTTTATGATAATCTCATAAAATGTCTCTTTCAGTGTCAGGTTCAGTGGAAAGCTTTCAGGGTCAGCAGAGTTTTTCTCTTCTTTCTCTGGGAAAGCTCCATGCACTACTCCTGCTCTTTGTGCCACTTCCACTGCATAGATGACTTTGTTCTGTTCTTTCTGAGTGCCCAGCCCTCACTGCCCTGTCAGGGGTTAAGTGGCAGTGCTCATGAGGATGCTAATAAGTTAAGAGACACATTTTTATTCTGGTGTTTCGGTGTGTGTCTGAACACACACAGGGTAGAAATTGTCTAGCTCTGCCCTGAAAAGTGGGTATTTTAAATGGATTATTCAATGCATCTAACCAATTAAATCAGAAAACCCCAAGAACAAAACCCCAAATTGCTAATCCAGTAGAGTTACTCACACAATGGCAAAGAGTTCTGGAGAAGCACCAAGGACAAACTAAAATGATGAATCTGTAAACCCCAGAAGGAGAGGAGCTTGTCATTTATCCCAACTGGTACATTTCCCACAGTGCTGCAATTTCTGCAGTGAAATGATAGATGTAGGATCAAAAAACCCTTAACTGATGGATCTTTAAAGTAGTAAAGTCTTTCAAACTCTGATGATGAGGGTGCAGAGAGCCAGACAAGGGAGACAAATGCCAGTTCCATAGCTCTGAAACATGTAATCCAGCTCATGGAGCAAAACTGGGAAAGACGTCAATAGGACATGCCTGTCAGTCCTGTTAGAATGGAGATGTTAAATCTGGTTCAGGAGAGAAGAGATAAAACAGAACAGCAAAAAGAGTAGCAAAATAAATAATTTAGCTCAGTGGCAAAAATTTTTTTTAATATCACCTTTCCAATCTTTGAACTAGTTTGGCAATACCTTCTTTGGCTTATGTGTTACTTGTCAGATAGAGAAGTTATCTCCATGGCAACACATTATATTAAATGTAGGAAGCAGAATCTATCTATCTATCTATCTATCTATCTATCTATCTATCTCAGCATCTAAGATTATTTAAGCTCAATAAATGGTCACCCATAGTAAGAGGGGGATAGAGACCTGTACTGAAGCACTTGTTTAAGGAAAATAAAATACACTAGTAGACACCAACAGAAAATGGATTATTACCTACGTTTAAGAAGTAGAAAACAGTATCCAGAAATATTTTAAACAGTAACAGCTTTCTAGGTAAGGGAAGATCTGCAGCTCTGATCAGTGCTCTAAAAGTAATGTGCAATTTAGGGAATGAGATGCTGAGACACTTTGTGTCTCTCAGGAGGCAGGATGGGAGGAACAGAACAGGAAGTTTTCTGAAACTGAATCCTGGCAAAGGGATGAAACATAGTGAATAATAAAAAAATTAGTGATTACAGGGACTGAGATTAGTAGCTAAATACTTCTGGTGGTGGGTGACTTCGACTCAGACTCAATTAACAATGACTGAAGGACATTTAGCACTTACAGGAATAGGCACATAAATCAGGTGAAACCTGGGAAAACTACACCAAGGCAGCTCTAGAAAGAATATCTGACGTATAGTAAACTAAAAAGTGCTCTGAAATCAATGGACTCTGGTTTTATGCTATCATACAAAATCTTTAGCTGGACAATTTCTGTACACTAATCAAGTCATTTACCCAATGCCTCTTTTTCCCCCATGTTATTCCTGCAGTGGAAACCACTGTGGAGCTCAAGAAATGCTTCAGCTGCTGGTGAGTGGCTGATGAGAGACTGTTCAGAGCAGCAGTGCTCTGCCCTCATGCCCATTGTCAAAGACACAGGACTGAGCTCCACACACCTCTGCTGGGAGCCATGTGGCCACTCCCGCTTCGTCACAGTAAAAACAGTACAGTAATCTCATGACTATAAGGCGCACCGGACTATAAGGCGCACTTTTTTAATGCAGTGAGGATCCGCGCGCAACAAAGTAATGAATTAGTAATGAAATCATGCTATTTTGGGGTTTACTGGCAGGTGCTCAATTTGTAAACAGTTTTCACGGGTCGGTGTAGCCTTTAAATGCAGCCCCAGGTGCCCTCCCTGTGCTGCGGGCCCTGGCACTCCCGCCCCGCTCTGAAGCCAGCAGCGGTGGCTCTCGCGGCTCAGCTCTCAGCTCGCTGCTTGGCTTGCACTTCCGCGTTGGCAAATTTCCGAACGTTGTCCATATATAAGGCGCACCGGATTATAAGGCGCACTTTCGGGTTCCAATCAAAATTTTAGGCTTTAAGGTGCACCTTATAGTAATGAAGTTACTGTACTCACAAATCTCAGTCTCTTCTCATTTACAAGACCAGTATTTCTCATATATACCTTCCCTTTTGTATGACAAAGGAGTATTACTGGAGTTTTCCTCTGTGCTGTGTACATCAAAAGACCAGTTCAAATGTCCCTGTGACATGCTGCTTACTAACAGTCGCATATCTGAGGTCACAGAAACTCTTCTATTGCAAGTGAGTATTCCCCATTCAGATGAGCATTGGTGGCTTGTGCTTGGTGAGCCAAAACCCAGCTTCTTATGTTGCTCTCAGCTCCCAGCAGACAGGTGTGAGCTGTGTGTGCTACAAAGGCTGTTAAATACTTTGACTTCCAGGTACATTCAGTTAGCATTTGGTATAAGCTTAAAATGAGCTTTTAATTTGCCAAACTCTTTTGCACAACCATGATACCCAAGAAACATGAAAATTATTTAATAACTTTCTCTGTCCACTTGGTTCATTTTCACATGCTTCATTAATGAAATATCTTTAGGCTTCCTGTCCACAGTGAGCTCCATGAGATAAATGAAGGTACTAAAATGAACGAACAGGGCCTTGTTCAAAACAGTTCACTCTTGTTGAAAGTTAACTGAGAAGGAAAGCAAAGAGAATAAATGGAACAAAGACCTGATAAAAAGTGAAGCATACTCCATCTGTTTTTGCACCTTACAAACTGGTGGTGGGATTCCAATCACGGGGTAAGATTTATTTATATTAGTCCTCTAGAGAGATTCCATTACATTGTCTGGTGGGAAACACAGAATAGAAATGTAATGTACAACAGGAATGAGCAGGTGAGGTAGTTGAGTGATTTTTAGTCAGCTGAAAGCCGACGTGTCCCACTCTAGTATGGGAAAAACAATTTTGGAGACAGCAACCTTAGAGCCTCAGTTATAGTACTGTTCCAGGAGTTGCTGAGCTCTCCCAAAGCTGTGCTGTGCTTGCCCGTCTTCATGGCCAACAGCAGCAGCAGAAGCAGCAGCATCTCTGAGATGGGTCCTCCCTGGTGTGTTTTTTACCAGCTGGACTCTAAAGATGCAGATCAAACAGCGCCTGAGCAACTTCCTGTCACTCACACGTTTTAATGTTTGTGCTCTGTGTATTCCTCTGACACAGTGATACATGGCTGTGAGCATGGCTCACCTCTCACCTCTCACACTGCTGCCCAGGACTCACAGCGGCTATAAAAAGGTAGGTGAAGTCAGAGTGAACCAATTATGCCAGAATGATTTTCAGGAACAAGGAGAACATTCAGTGCTGTAGTGATCACTCCAATTAATAATGGCTGCAAAAGAAAACCTCCTCATCAGATCAAATCAGTACTGTCTTAAGACTTTTTTGGTCCTTAAATGCAGGCAGCATTACATAATATCTCCCTCCATAGACACAATTCTATTCAGGAAAAATATGACCTTTCTTGCCTTTAAATCAAAATAATCATGCAATCACTTTGCCAAAGCTCAGTCTTATTAGACAGGAGCAACACAGGAGTTACAGCTACTATATTTTTTCTGTCTGTCTCTAACAGTTGCATGAAATTCATCTGTCTGAACAAGCAAATTTTTGACATTGGGGTCTCAGAAATATGTCATTATCAGATACAACTGTCATCTTTTCAGTATCATTGTAATTTATTTAGAAATCTTTACATGACTATATAAATACTTACAGTAGTCTGCAGACTGGTGGAACAACATTGCTTTTCTGAGCTTTTCATAGGTGTTTCTCTATGGTATAAGCCATAACAATCAGGAGACAGTGTATCCCTGAAAGATCTTGCCTAAAGGACAGCGTTCTGATGGAGCAGGGAGGCGAGACAAGACACTTTTTTTTTCTATTGTCTTCTTTCAGCTTCTAATTCGTTAAAGGAAAAATGCCAATATTCTTCAAAAGTTCCAAGATAATTTCTTCCTATTTTAAAACCAGCTATATGACACTTCAAAGGAGTTCTCTAAAGCTGATAACCTGCAGGAAATGACAGCAGAGGACTAATGAGATGCACTTTTTTTTTTTTTTAAGGAGGTAGAATTCACCATTGTGAGGGGATTTCTGCAACAGTTCAGTCCCATCTCATCAGACAGACTAATTCATTTTCCTCACCACCCATCAAAGCAGAACAAAAAGTAGATTTTTTAAAAGCATGTCCTGAACTGCAGTTCAGGTAAAGTTGGTCAGCAGAGCAGGGAACAGAGAAAAGGTATTTGAATCTAATGGACTACTCTAATAATCAGATTCTAATAAGACAATACAACACATCTAATAATAACCACTTTAAAATAGTTCTAGGTTGCATACAACATCAGTAATCTAAATATAAGGATGTGACCTTCTGGATGACCATGCCAGCCTATTACCTATGTGTTTCTTTAAGAGTCTCATGCTCTAAAAACTATGATGTATAAACATGGTTATCTTAGAGAATTCAAATCAGAACCCAGAAACACTCCAGCCTAGAAAATATCCATTTTTATGTTGCTGCTATGTAACACATATATCCATTTTAGTGTTGCTGCTAGTAACATATATAACATATGTAACACATACTAACCTGCACAACAGGTGCTGCTCAGCAGTGTAACACTGCAGCAGTTTTAACATACACAGACCACTTGTATTTGCACAGAAGACAACAGGGTAAGTGCTGGCATGCACATCTGTGAGGGTTCACTTAATGTTTTTTCAGGGTGAAGTACCAGAATAAATATCTTAGCTATGCAGCAATGCTTAGCTCTGAGTATCTATAACATGTTCTATGGCAGGGTGATTTGCATAGATATAAAGAAAATTAAGAGATGCTACATATACAATGTATAGATTTTTAAAAGGATCAGTTATCTTCCCCACCAAACTTTTTTTCCCTAAATATTTTCTAAATAATATTTCTTCATTGATCCAGGACAAAATTTTGGAATATTTTTGTAGTCCATAAATAAAAACTCAAGTCTGTTCACCTTGTATCTACAAAGCTTTATTTACAACTAGTGTAACATCTCAAGGTTTTTTCATGAGAAATCATGTGAGCTTGTAATACTATTTTTCAAAAAAACCCAAATCATCTTGGAATTTGGTTGGTTGGTTGGTTGGTTTTTTTGGCACATTTGCAATGTCAAAATTGACTATGGTCCTAACTTTTCCCTGGAACACATTTTCAGGAGAGAAGGCCAAATATTTCCCATAGAAACACAGATCCATTAAGGTTGGTAAAGACTTTTAAGATCATCAAGTCATGAATACAAAGGACACAAATCAGCCCTTAAAAACACTTTGTGCTTTAAAAAATGATCCCTATCCAGTGGAATGTGTCCTTACCCACGGCAAGGGGCTTGGAACTGGATGATCTTTAAGGTCCCTTCCAACCCAAACCATTCTATGATTCTATGAAAAAAATACAGATAGTGATATTGCCATTATATACCAACAATAAATACCATCATACAGCCATTAGAAAGACAGTTGTAGTATTCTTAAAAGTATTAATACCTATAAAGAAGGGATGCTACTTTGATACATTAGCCATTAATTAATCTAAACTGGTTTTTGAGGAACAGCACACAAACATTGCCACCACACTGACAAAGAGCAGTATATATCAGAAGATATGTCATTACTGTATTTCTCTTATAATAAAAAAGAAGTAAATTGGTGAGTTTAATGGAAAATAGTCTGTTAACTTCTACAAAGTACTTCCACTAGTGCCCTAAGAAAAAACAGTGTTTTGGGTCCCTATTCACAGAGCAAGTCAAAATCCTTAAACACAGACAGACACAGAAATGGAGCTTCCTGAGAAGAAAAGCAGGCAGAACTGAGAAGTTTTTCTCACCCAACACCCATTCTTCCACAACAAAGAGAAGTTTCTCTGCCCTTCGAGGTCCAACACACCCAGCTCAGGCAGGGCCATGGTGATGTCCCGTGGAATCAGCATGGGAAGCTCCCTCTGGAGCAGCTCTGCCTCTCCACAGTGGCCACCCTGCCAGACCAGTCCTCCTCTTGGGAGGAGAGGTCTTGCTCCTTCATTTCTCCCACTCTGATTACTGGGAGGCATCCAAAGCTCTGCCCTGCCACCACTGGGCTGGGTGGCTCACCTCACCTTGCAGGTGTCTCTGCAAGGACATCCTCTGTCCCCTTGCATGGTGACACATCCAGTCCAGACCCAAAATGAGCATCAAGAGCATCCAGCCCATCACTGTGGCTTGGATGGTCTTGGCGCTGCCAATCATGCACCATGGGGAGGGGAAAGCACAGAAAAAGATTTTGTTAGGAGCCCTGCACAAAGCAGCACAACCTCTTTCTTTAACAAATGTGTTACGCTTCCATAAAAATTACTAGTTTTCTCCAGTCAAACTAGATTAATTTTCCTTTAAAGCTATTTTAGTTTGCTCAAGGCATCTTAAGCACCCTGTGTAAATGAATTAGAAATGACAGTTTCTCCAGTAAGGGGATAGGTGACCATGTTCCTTTCTTGTACAGCACATACTTTGTGAGAACAAAGAATAAAAGCCAGCATGTTATCTGTATGTATGTTATTTAAATGGCTCTCTCCCTTTGCTTTGTGAGAGTTTAGCATTCTCAGTGATGTGTGGAGAACGACTTTGAAACATAAAAATGGGGGTACAGATAACATAAAATTACTTCTCAGCAACAAATGCACATGTCTGCCAGTCTACAGACGTGTTAAGTAAAACACAGTGGAATTTTGCAAACAAATTTACAGCATGTCAAAAGCTTCAGTGAGAAAGCAGATTGAGCAATGTTCTGCAATAATGGTACCTGTCCAAGGGTGCTCTGCCTGTGTTGCAGGACATCTACTGCTGCACAAGGACACAATTCTTAACACCTTAAATCAGACAGAAAGTTATCTGTTCAACAAAATTTTCCTGGCTAACATATTCTTGTAATTTTATGACCTTTTTTTATGCCTTTGAGAGAGATCCAGCAATTAAACCAGGCTTAAGAAGTCCTAAAAAGATAGAATTTTTTTCCTAGGTAAAGGAGATTTCTGCTTACTTAGAACATTAAATAAATGCTTAGTCTTAATTCCAAATTTATTTAAGTTTGGGCTGCATGGGATAAAGCATCCCCCGTGTCTCATCTTCTGATACACAATAAAATGCATTATAGACTCTCTCTCAGCATCTATATGACAAGCTAATAACATGGCCAGATATCCTGGACTGATGGGCATCCCCCAGGACCAGGGCATGCAAGAAGGAGCACACAAGGCAATGACAGGAGAATTGCTGCACGCTGCTGTGAGGCTGAGATGTGAATCAAGTTATCAGACAGGCTCTGGGCTGGCAAAGCAGGCTGGGAAACAATTTTCAATTTTCTTCCTTTCAAACCAAGTGAAGGAGAACAGCTTCTGCTAAGAGCTAAACAAACTTCTGGAAAGTATTTATGTGCCCGGTTTGAGGTTTACCAGCCCCTGCTCTAATCAAGGGATTTGGGTTTTGTGTGGCTGATGCTTTAGTTATGGAGTTGCTCATTGCAGAAAGCCGTTGCCTTGGTAGCTGGGGGACCCAGGGGGTTAATAAAGCGAATTTCCACCCCAGAGATCTGTGATTCATGCTTGGCTTAACAGACAGCAGTAAATGAGTTTGGTGGTCTCAAAGTAGCCCACAGACTCACTGTAAAATCCCAGCATCATTTTAAAGGAATTTATCATAGCTGGGATTTTCTATTCATAAGAGAGCTAAGACTAGAATAATAGGGTTATGTTTCAGGGCAGGATGAGAGGCCATTAAGTAATCCTAGTATATTATTAAGTAATGTAAGTTTAAATACATGTGCATAAAATGTCTGGAATTAAATAAAAAAAATAAATTAATTCCATTATGAGTTTAACTTTTGACCAAATAGTTGCAAGGAAAAAGTGAAATAAAAGCCTTTCCCACAGAGTGTTGAAGACAGTGCTATTCCACTATGTATGCAGGGAAAGCTACAGCTCTCCAGGAACCATAGCATCACTCCTTGTGGAAATGCAGTCCTTTAGAAGCATTTGAAGCACTTGTTTTTAGATTTAGTCCTATAAAGACAGTTAACTCATTTATGACAAGGCATGAGATGGTTTTTGAATATTATGTCAATGACAGTCCTTAAATGCTTGTATCTTCAAGGAGCTAAAGGTTTAAAATTCGCTGTGGACTGTTACCATTATCCCACAGATACACCACCTTCTGAGGGCAATGTACTTTAGTCTCAGGTTCCTTAGGCTATTTAACATTGTGTTTCACACCAGAAGCAAAAACCATAGAAAAGCTTGTCACTGATAATTTTGAGATAATTCCAGGACAATGTCAATACCCTGACAGAAACAGTGCTTTTGCCTCTTTTGGTGGAAGTACATCTCATACACCTCAACTTTGGTTTTCTGTTCTCCAAAGGGACACAAAGAAGGTTGGATTATTTTGCCTCTGACCACAGCTCTGGATAGATCACAAACAGATTTAAATCAGCATCATTCTGCTGCAGTCTTTACCTTCCAGATGAGATCTGAATCTTTATTTACTCCCTCAGCCAGTGAGAAGTGAAGTCCAGAGCAGTCAGAGGGCCATCACTGGACAGGTTTATAGAAAAATCCAACAGACTGTAGTGCATTTTCTCTTTATAAAGTATAAACAGCCCACATGTTTATGGATGACAGTAGTACTGGGAAGGAGGTTAGAGGGAGAGATGTGGGGAGCGACAAATAGACTGTAAATTAAAATTAACTGCATCAGAAACTTGAAGGAAAGATACAAGTTGGGTGCTGTGCGTAGAAAATATCTTATTGCAGTCAAGCCTGACCCTGTTCCTTGAAAAGCATTTCTCTGATTTGTTCAGGTCACAAGTGGGATGGAAATGAGCCTCCGTACTGCTTCTTCACACATCCGGATTTAATAGACTTTTTTCCACTGATAAAAGACCACTAATGAGTTCATTTTCAAGCTATTAAATTGGCTAGAATAGCTAGTTCTGCTGATGATTGCACAGAGACCTGACGGTCACAGTGGGTTTTGTCTTTGGCTGTTAACCATTTGCTGCCTCCCTGTTGCAAAACAAATGTTTAAGTAGAAAAGGAAGGGAAATCAAGCAAAAAACCCCATGTCCCATGCTCCCCACCCATCTCTTTGTTCTACCCTTCCATTTTGTGTCTCTCTGTGTTTCTCAGATGCCTTTAAACATGAATACTTCCTTCCCAGACAGGTGTTGTACCAGCAACGCATTGTGATCCAAACAATTAGAAGCACATTCACAACATCAAACTTTGGTTTTGGATGAGAGCACAATTAATATTTTCCTTTGTTCCCTGAAATGTTTTAATTCAGAGTATGACAGTTCCTTCACTGGGCACCACACTCATTTCTTGACTAGTCTGGCGCCTGTGTCCTTACAAAATGCCTTCATGGGCTGCCCAAAGTTACACACTGCAGCCTGAAGTCTTAAGGGAACAACTTTTTTCTTCAGCCAAACAAATGATTGCAATTAAGGAAATGCTAAGTGATTTCTCTTTTGGTTTAGATACCTACCATTTGCAGTATCATGCAGCCCACCAGATTTTACAGGCAAACAAAAACTGCAGAGCTGCTTGGTGCTGTAACCTCTGCCCCCAATGCTTGGGGAGAAGTAACAGGTTGGCCTGGCACTTTACAGCACCACCTCTTTCTGTTTAGAAAAATTGGTACTGTAATTGTGTGACATACATCAGAAATAGGTTTATCCTCAATATTTAATATGTGTGTATCTCCAGTCCAAGGAGAAGAGAAATAGCAGCCAAAGAGGGAAAGGCAGTGATATCATGTAGTATTTTGGTACAAGGGCCAGTAAAGAGCAGATTCACAAACATCTCTTGGGAGAAACAGCAAAGCATATGAAAATGTAAGGTATCCCACTGCTGTCTTCACAAAATTTTCTCCCAAGGATGAGTGAATAACATGTTGATCATTTTGGCAGAGTTTAACCAATAAGTCACAGTCTACACTTCTTAAAAGGGGAAATTTTTGAAGCTACCTTTTTTTTTTTTTTAATTGTCTGGCTGCAGCCACACTGTGTCTATCACAGCATCTCTTGAAAGGGGACTGCAATCAATCACCTCATCCAGAATGGAGTGATGTGTCAGTGTCACGGGCTGTTTGTTTGACTGTACACAACCACACTGCCCGCAGAGCAGCCACAGCCGGGAGCCTTCCCCACAAAACACAGGAAGGATGTAAAATCAGCCTTTTGTCAATTAAAATCTTCACTCAGAGATTTAATTAATTCTCTTAAAAGCATCAGAAGACAACTTACCCTCAATGGAAATATTACTTACCTCTTCAAAGATTTCAATCTAGTATCTCTTGCTGGAACAAAGTTGTGCAAGTTTAAATTTATCTACAGGCAAAAAAAAAATCTTGTCTTGTAAATATTTGTAACTGCATCTCAGGAGAATGATTTCTGAAGCTCAAAAACCAGTCAGCACCAAAATGATCTTATTATGAACATGGTGATTTTTATGAACATGGCAACATAGAACTTTAAACGTGATTATGTTCATGACTCCATTTCATACATGTTAATTTTGTGATGCCTTATTTCAAATATCAGTAATCTGCTGATATTTCTGTTCAGTTAAATCCTATTCTCCATGTGATGATGCAAGTCATTTGTGGATAATTAGTTGAAACTAAAATGTAGTTCAGAATAAGTTGACACAAAAAGACTTTATTTAATTTCAAAGAAAGTGAGAAAACACCTCTGAACTAAAAGCATTGTTTTTACAAAGCTTCAGCAGGCAAGAAAAAATGTTGATTGGGAAAAAAAAAGATGGCCACAAACTGGAGAGCTAAGAAAAAGGAGCAAAAATCAAAATGCACTATTTTCCCCTCATTTCTCAGTTCACAACTGAAGACCCTGCTTCTCAAGAACCTTTGTCAAAGATTGGAGCATCCATTTAATTCTCTGCAAATGGTGATTTTCTAAGTTATGCAGGCTCCCCTCACAAAAGCCCCTTCTGTGACCTGCTTACTCAGAATGCAAAGCAGAGCTCCTGAGTCTGGAGAGTCTGGACCACAGCAAACAGCAATGTCTGTCATCCTGAGGTGGTACCACAATATTTTACCATGAATCTCGGTCATGAGGCAAGCACTTCAACAAAGCTGCTTCTCTAGTGCTCATGAAAAACCAGGTTTGGCCAGAGAGGCTTTTTATTAGAGAACCTGGTCCAGACAGAGAAGAGTCTGAGCAGTACTCAGATAAATTACACTGGAGGAGCTTTTAAAGTTGACCAATTTAAACACATTGAAACTCTGTATGGACGTTTCCAAAGTGAATTAAGCTAAATCCAGTGAAGACCTTTTTCACCTTGAATAAGGGAGCTACATCACGTGGTTTAGCAATGCACTCAAGTTAACACTTTCAGGCAATTTGAATTCAAACAAAAACACAAGTTGCAGATCTAGCAGTGCACTGTAGCAATGAAATCTCTAACAGGTGAGCAAGATTTCTGTCTCCATGACAATATTGCTTAGATTTTCTGAATAAATCCTAAATGGTATTTAGCACTATTTTCAGGAGCTCAATGCAAGAGATACTATTTAAAGTAATGGTTGGGAGTGGAGTCTTGCCTTACTCTAGAGGTCAAGAAATGTGCCCAAAGGTTGCCAATTTCAACTTCTGACCACCAAACTGGAGGCAAGGCAAAATTCAGCAAAGAAACTGGAAAAGGTCAGTGAAAGCATTGACCAGGAAAGGTATCATTGCCAAAGCCATGTGGCTGTTGCAACTAGCCTCAGCTATCCTGAACAGACAAAATCTCAGCACCAAGAAGCCATCAATACACATCGCACTAACAGTCCTGTCTGGCAGCCTCAATTCCCAGCCCTTGTGTTACAGGTTAATAATTCATCTCCTCTCACCAGTCAGATTGTACCTTGACTCCAAGCCAGTTCATAATAAATGCTATTATAAAATCACAGAAACCTCAGGTTAATCTAATGTTTAAGAAGATAGATAACTGAGTGATGACGCAAAATTTTCTCTTTTCCTCTGGACTTTTCAAGGATTCACAGCTTTCACAGTCCTTTTTTTTTTTTTTTTTTACATACAAGTGATGCTGAACAATAATGGAGGTGGATTACTCTTCAGGCACAACAGGGCATGATTATTTTTAAAAATGAAATACAAGGAAATCTTAGAAATTTCATTTGCATGTAATCAGCATCTGTTTCCCCACAAATGCAATGCCCAGTCAACTAGAAGAAAAATGACTTTTTAAAGCAGGTGTTCTTTCTAATTATTGTTGATTTGAGCAAGTTATTAACACTTACATGCACCCAGGTTTACACTAATAAAACCTTGCTAGCCTGTCAGCAGATTCCTCTTAAAGAGTACCTTTTGGTTTTGTCCCCAAAACTGGAGTTTAGCAACAAATAGTTCAAATGAGCTAGTCCTGCTCTTGTATGAACAGGAGGTTATACCTTACCATACAAAGCTAATATAGGATGGAGCCATACGAACAGAACAGCAATGGTTAAATGTGCACACAGAACTCTGAAATATTCGAGTTGTTTATTTCTCCAGGCTTACAAATTTGATTACCATGGAGCACAAAGCTATTAAAAATATGACCTTTTATACTGTATGACTTGGCAAAAAGCCAAATAATAACTTTGTTTGATTTGGGTAGTATGATAGAGTGCCTATTCAGCTGGAAATAAAATTACTTTTCTTTACAGGAAATTATACCTGGAAGACTAAATGTCCATCATGAACATAATACACATATGGAGTCATTAATTCAGACTCATGGCAGCCACTCTCAAAAATGTGAAAGGACAATGGTTTTTGGTATAGCAGAAGAAGATACAGAATTCTAATGTCTGGCATTTGCCTTGTGATGGGACAAGTGAAATAAGTGCTGATAATAAGTGATAAAACAGAAAAAAATCCCAGGTTATATAGCTCGTATGCCACTGATACTTCACAACTTCTTGTCTTGAACAAGTAATTCTATTTTTATGCTTTTTTATATGCAAACAAAGGGAAAGTATGAATCCTATGCTCATGATAGATAGGTAGACTTTTGATCTGACAAAACCTCTCGTTAGTGCTTCCGCTAATACCAATGACAAAACTAATTGATTTCAGTCCAGTAAAGAGGAAAATCAAGAAGATATGCACAGAAGAGAAAAAATGTTTGGATAGCTCTCTTGTTTTCATGCTGCACTGAATTGCATGGAAAAAAATCCAAAGAAGACAGAAAAGGATAGGTGATAGGAAGGAAAATGATAATTTCACCTTACAGGTGTCTTTGGCATTAAAGATGTCTTCTACTTTAATTAGACTAGAATGACACATGACAAATACCATCCTTGAACAAAAAAGCTGCAAAACGCCTTGATTGATTTGACTTCTATTGGTATTGCTGCTTATTTACTTATTTATGGGGGCACAGAGGATTTCCCAACCATTATTTTTCTGTGAAAACAGCATTTCAATAGACTATAATTTCAGTCTTCTCTACTGGTTGTTTTTACTCTACTTGTTTATTGTCATATGGCACTTTCCCAACAAATTATTTCCTTTGTTTCATGTTTGCAAAAAAAGACCATTCTATTCAGAAAGATGTTATTAACAGAAACTCACTGGAATATGTGGGACTACTGAAAAGTCATGAATACAAGAAGATTAAGAAATTGGAATAAGGACTTTCCACTTCTATGGAAAGTTATGTAGACTCTGTAATTACCACCCATGCTCTGAAGTTTTATGTCCTGTCTGAAAATTGAATTTCCAGTGAGTTGCATTTTTCTATTTAGCTGTGAAAATCAGGCACAAGGGAATCACATTTCACTTAAAGCAAGGCATTAGGAGAGCAATGGTTATCTATCACTTTCCAAAGCACTACGGAGGAATGGCTTGAAAGAGAAATGACAACAACACAAAAAAACCTCAAGCATTCTTTAGAAAGAAATATTGTAAATCTTATTTCTTGCTTTTTTTTCTCAACTCTTCTTATGAAATTGCTTTGAGACGTAGGAGTTACCTCAGAAAGTTACAAAAGTTGCATATCATATAATATCCTACTGAAAACAACAGTTCATATCACATACCCCAGTTTTGAGGAAATTCAGCTAAGGAATTCACGCCACATGGGAGTTTTCCTTTCCATTCCCTCAGTTTAATACTATTTTTTGCTTAAACCCCAGAAATTTACATTCTTTTCAATTTAAGTACACTCATTTAATGTGCTCCAAAATTAATAAATAATAAATAAACCCCTCCATACTTCAGTGCAGGTTTTTGCATTTTGGTGCAGTATCAGGTCAGGTATGGAATCCAATTAAGCCTCCACCTTAGGCAACTTTTCATGTTCATGCTCCACAGGCTTACTGTGAACTCTGAAAAGAAGCAGAGGCAGCAATAAGAAAGGGTTCGAACTCCACAGCTGTGTCTTCATCACCGAAGGAGTTTTGAGAGCCCAGCTTCAAAGTCAGTCTTGAAAAACCCTTCCATCCATGTCAACAATCATTACTCATCTTTTTGACCTATTATCTTTTTTGCATTCAATTTGCAAGTTACAGCAGACAGTATACAGGAGATATGGGTATTCTAGGAATGCATGCCTAGCATCCTTCAGTTTATGAGTCTCTATTTCCTTTGTTACCTGTCTTGGGGACAAAGACTGTGAGCTGTGTTTCAGTTGACTTTGAAGACATATAGTTCTAAATATTGAGATCCTCTTTACTCATCCATGAAGAGTTTCAGGATCATCCATGAAGAGGTTTGGACTGAAAGTGTGCTGCAACATGACAAACTCCTGAATCCTTTCAATTGCTCTGAGCTCACTTCAGGGTTAAGAGTCTGTGAAATGCCAAAGAGCCATTAGTGTGGATGATCAAGAGGAGCATGATAACAGTAAAAACAGAGGAGGAAAAGAATTAATTTTATACAAATGATAAAGTCACTGCTATGCATAAAGCCCCGATCATTGCTTAACCTAAGCAAAACTGTACAATGAAAGGTTGTTTTTAAGTTGTGTAAAGGTATCTTGTATCTTACACTGGCTCTTACTTGCCAATTTGGGACCACATATATATTGCACGTTGTCTTGTCTGCTGGAAAGATTAGAGGGATGAACTGCTCCTGCTCCTCTATGATACTGCTTTCCTCAGAGAATAGCAGCCACTAACTGCTGAACAGAGTGATAGCAAACATATTGAGAAATGCAAGTCTCAGAGCATTCCTTCTGCTTTCTTCTGCTTATGGTGAAGTTGCTCCTAATACAGACATTGTGAAAGATGGAGAGGAGACCTCATCAGTGCTCTGTAATAGCTGAGTATAAATCCAAAGCTCTATGGGTAGTATCAATGATTAATTGCATTCAGTCGACATTAGACTCTGTCATTATCAGCTACTTGCTGCTCAGCACTTGCTATACTGTTAATTACTGTTGTGTGGCTCTAAGGGATGTTTTCAAAACATTTCAGATTTTGCTACTGTAATAGCACAGGAAAGAAATCAATAAGTAGCTTTTTAGCAAAGGAGAGACATACAGATACTTTAGTTAATGTTTTGAATAGTTTTGCTTTATTTGAGACTGGATAAGCTATCACTGATCACAACCGTGCTTCCAAGACAGCACTGGCATTTGGCATCCTATCTAGACTTCACTAAAACTTTTTTATTTTTCATCAACCCACACATAGAGCAATACCTTCTGGCACATAAGGAAAGTGAGAAGAATAAAAGGTTGCACTTGCATTCCCAGTCTCTTGCAATGGATATTTAAATTAAATTTTTGCTAGCATATCCCTTGTGACTTGGAAAAAACTTCACACTGTTTTTTATTATTATTATGGTAATGGACATGGAACTCATGATCTTTTTATGGGACAGAAAATAATATCATACCAAACTAGAAAAAAAGCTGATATAAGGTATGTCACTTGCTCTATATCATGCCATCCAAAACTAATATTATAAAAAACCACACAAGATTTTTTTTTCCTGCTGATGTTCTTATGTTTGTAATGGTCAGCCTTAAAAGTTTTATCCATGGTGCAGTCAAGGGGAAAACAGGCAGGATTACTGTGCTATGTGCAACAACAGTACTAGGCTGCTATGCCCTGTAGTAATCTGTATCTGTAATTATCTCTGATAATTAAAAGCAAGATTAAATTTAGGTAACAGTGCTAATAATAGAAAGAATCTAAAACAGAGAGAAATATAATTTTAAATATATTTAAATCTGCTTCTCCTGTAATTTTTTTAAACAGGAATTTTCTTTAATTCTGATCTGCACAAACATTGAAATATGTTCTTGTCTGATTCAGAATTAAAGAAATTTCTGGCACACCAACATTTCCAGGACCTTTATTTAATCCAAGTGGAACAGATCCAATAGCTGAAAGAAATAGACTCCACACTGAGATTGCTGAAATACATACATTAGGTGTGGGAGAGATGGAAGAACCAATGCTGGAGTACGAAGGATGCACAAAATCTGACTTGCTTATTCTGGTATGCTATCAATAGATCCTTCTGACTACAAACTGCATCCTGGACCAGGAAATCTGTCATGATCAAATTTACAGCCCCACCGGCCTCTCTCCAGAAAAAGACTTTAGAGACTTTCAGTCAGTTTGGATTTTTCAGGTGTACAGGAAGGCACTGAGCACCATTAATTACCAAATTACTGTCCAAACTGATGAACCTTGTGTTTCATTTTTATTTCTTGGTTTCTGAGCTATAAAACTTCAGCCAGCTCCATTTGGGAAGAGCTGCAACTAGACCTGCGCCACAAACATTTAAAAATAAATAAAGTGCATAAATGATCCACTTAATGAAAACATCAAGAGACCTTGTAAATCAACTGCTATCAGCTAATGCTATTATCTAAGAGATGTAGTGCCTGAGAGCATCTGCATATGCATCCCTATGCCTGCACAATGAGATTACACATACAAGAGATGTGTACCTACATGCGGAGGAGCCTAAAGCAATCCAGAGGCACTGGCTTTACAAGCCCACATTTGTGGAACAGAGATCTGGATTATGCATGTCTGAGCCATCAGTGATACAGAGAAATTGCATGTCGATTACCATCCTGTTGAGAAATGGGAGAATGAGCTTGGGAGAGACTGAAAACAGAGAGTGCCAGAGGCCAAATGATTAATATATTTTCTCAGTATTAGCATCAACAATGTGCTGCCTCAGAGGAAGTCACAGTTAAAGAGTATCCACTAACTTGATGCAAAGCTCAATAGAATATTAGAATAAATAGGATAAAAAATTACCTCATATCATGCAGGAAGACTTCTTGATCTAACATGTCCCTTATTGCTTTGCTGGGCTAATTTCAGCCTTACTTTATGATATTAATGAAAAATCAATTATGTGACAGAAAGAGTGAGAGACCTAAGTGGCATCCACCTCTGAGCTGAGCATCACCACTGATGCTAGACAAGTTCTAATTAGGAAAAAAGCACAAATTTGCAACAGTGAAGCTGACTAACCACTGGAAAAAATTATTAAAGGAAGTGGTGGGGTTTCTGTCTTTGTGTCACTTCCAAGCAACTGTCGAGACCTTGCTAGAAAGCATGGATTGGCTGAGCACACGTGACAGAGCTCAGCAGAGTCAATGGGATCTAACAGTTCCTAATAGACTGGTCAGACTGGACAAAGCAATTCTCCTCCTGTAATTAATTGTCATGCACCTGCTAGCAAGAGGAAGCTACCAATTCTGTCAGGAAGAATTTGCAGAAGACAAAGCTCTCTTACTAAATTTGAGACTGCAACTGTGTAACAGTGTTTGGCAGATTTACACATAAACAAATATGAGAGAAATGCAAAAAGTTATGAAAAGGAGAACATTTGCCTTAACTTAAGCATAAATTCCTGTTAGCAATCTATCAGCCATACTGGAAAATGCAGCAGCCTAAAAGGATGTTGTGGTTGGGCAGCCTGTTACTGTTTTAGCTCTTTTAGCTTGTGTAAATTTGATAAAATATTAATAAAAAGTAGACATTCACTTTTACTCTCCTAGGAAATAATGAAGAGTTAGTGAAGAAACCAAGTAGTGTGAGGTATACTAGTGATGGACCTTCAACCACATCCTGAGTTGCAGCAAAAGCAGCGTGGCCAGCAGATCAGAGATGATCCTGTCCTGCTCTGCTCTGCTGATGTCCCACTGGGGCACTGCATCCAGCTCTGGGGTGCCCAGCACAGCAAGGACAGGGACCTCTTGGCACGAGTCTGGAGGAGGCCACTGAGATGACAGAATGCATGGAGCACTTCTCCTGCAAGGAGAGGCTGAGAGAACTGGGGTTGTTCAGCCTGGAGAAGAGAAGGCTTTGGGGTGACCTCCTTGCGGCATTGCAGCGCCTGAAGGGAATCTATGGAAAAAGCTGGAGAGGGACTTTTTACAAGAACATGTAGTGACAGGACAAGGGGGAATGGTCTCAGACTGAGAGTGGGTTTAGATTAGGTATTAGGAGAATGTTAATTACTGAGAGGGTGCTGAGCACTGGAACAGGTTGCCCAGAGAAGCTGTGGATGCCCCATCCCTGGAAATGTTCAGGGCCACTTGGAGCAGGGGAGCACTGAGCAACCTGGTCCAGTGAAAAGTGCCCCTGTCCATAGAAGGGGAGCTGGAATGAGATGATCTTTAAGGTCTGAAGGAGGGATCTTTAAGGTCCCTCCTAACCCAAATAATTTTATGGTTCTATGTTTCTATGATATAACACAACAGAGCTTAAAGCAAAGTCTGTCTTGTGAGAAAAGCTGTGTTTTGGAACTAAACCAATTCCCTAGGGTTTGAGTGTTTTTCGTTCACAAAGATGAACAGTTTTAAGCAAGACACCAATCATTACACATCTCCACCTGTAAACAAGACAGTTCTTATGTTTTCAATGCCTGCTATACTGTCTTTCAAGCAAATAGCTCTCATTTCTCTTCCTCCATTTAGATCTGAGAGATTAATTAAGCTCATCAACAGTTGATTAATGCAGGTAGGAAGCCTGTGGCTTCCTCCAATTACATTTCAATGATGTGGTACTCCTAGACATATTTATTCAGGTTTTAAGAAATATATCTGTAAGAATGATCTGGGCAATTGTTGTGTCAGATTAAAATACATTATAAAATAATTAGTGAACAAAACCAGCAGCACATTCTGCGTAGCCATCTGGAAAAGATGCTACAGAACAGACCAACATCTCTTCCAGTACGCAAAAGGACCCCAGTCCAAATGAACTTGCACTTCACTGATACCTGCTCAGTTACTTTATTACTGTGAAAGCTATGGAAAAGGGTTTTGGCAGCAGAAGCACAACCTATGTCCTACTCCTCACCTGGGGTAAAATTGTAGATTTAAGCCATACTGGTGCACTAGAGGAAACTACCGCTCCTAACCTGTTCCTCTGGCAGTTTCATCTCCTGATGGATAAATACACTGGTCTCAACGGGTAAAATCCCAGCATAGAAATTATGCTAAAAATATGAGTATATTTTAGCTTTGGTTTTAGTTAGTTTGTTTTTGTTTGTGTGTTTGTTTCCTTTTTTTGTTTGCAGAGGGATGGAGAAAATGGTTTCAAACATAGGAAAATGCACTTTAGAACTCCACTAAAAAAGACAGAGACCTCTCAAAGTAAGAATGTCTTGATCCTAAAGAAATGATCCCACACACAGAAATCAAAACAAAACAGGAATGCTCCTCAGCTTGAGAAAAATGCATTCCCTTTGATTTCCCTTGCTAATTACAAATCCCATTGTGAAAACTCCACCAAAGTTGGGGTTGGAAGCTTCTGCTTAGTGGAGTGCTCTAGAATTATGGAGCTGAGTTTGAAGAACAAGAAAAAATGTATTTAATCACATTTCCCACCAGTTTTTTGAGCCACCTACATGTACACATGAACATTGGGTTTCCTGAATTTGACAGCACAATTCTCACACATTTGTGTACAGCCTGGGCTTTGAGCTCCGCTATGTGCCCAAGGAAGCACGACTGGAGCAAGCCAGCTCAGTAGTGACAGGATGGCACAGCTGGCTCAGAGCACTCAGCCTCAGCTGTGGCTGCTCCAGCCTGGAAGAGGACAAACAGCAGGAAGATCTCACAGAACATCAGCTCCTCTCTGTATTAAATCTTTGAGTCTAATATACTTCAGTTATGTCTCTATTGTCACACACAAATCCACTTCCTGATGCACTGAAAGCTCTGCACAGGTTTAAAGCTACACAAAAGAAACAAGACAATTGTATGACAAAATATTACACAAACATGCCTTGCTGTATAATTCCGAACCTTCCTTAATGTCTTGATTTTCCCTTTTTTTCATGATCCCAGACTTCTAAACTCCTGCATCTTCTAGGTTGATTTGTTAAAGAAGAGTTACACATCTTGTAACACTTATAGCCATGTTCAACTACCATGTTTAATTGCTGCTCACAATTCTATATTATATAGTAGAAACACATCCAAACTGTACATCTAAGACTTATCCTCAATTCATTTATATTCAATCCTTTACCTGGGATTAATTCTGTGCTTATTTTATCAATTTCAATGGGATTATTCTTTTTGCATCAAAGACTTAGGTGTTACCATGACTGTTGCCAGTTTAATTTTTCTAATTGATGTGGTTTTGCTGAACCCATTTAATTGAATTTGTTTCATTAACAGTGGAACTGATACTGATATATGGAAAGAATATGGTTTAAATAAATGAGCAAATATTCAGTACTTTTACTTAACCTGATATGGCTTTTCGCTGAAATCAGTAGTCACTTCTCAAAACAAATGCATTTTAATTCCTTCCGATTTATTTCTCCTTCTATTTACTACTTCTTTGTCACAGTTGGATGAATTTAAGTAAATCAATTGGTATTTATAGGAGCCAATTTTCATTTAAATCCTTGAAAGATAGTTTAAACATTTCTTTAGCACCCACTGCTCATTAACTGAAACGAACGCATTTCTGAAGTGCCGGAGACTTATTCATACTACTACAGCATCTTACTTTAATGGTATTCTCATTTTTCTATTTCTCCCAGTAATTTAAGCAGATCAATTTTGTGAACAGGACAGATTGGCTTAAGGTTTATATGCAAACTTAAACCTCCACATCCACTCCCTCACATTTTCGTCAAGCTGGTTCTTCCCTTTCTCTGATCCTGTGGACTCCATCGGTCCAGGAATCTCCAATGCAGCAGCCAGAGCTCAGGGACTACCAAATAATCCCCAGTGATGATGCGGATGTAGACAGCAATTCCATGTGAAGTTTACTTGACACATCCAGCAACACTTGGTTTTTATAGTATCAACAAGACAACAATTTCAGGAGTTGAATTTCAGGATTCAAGTCAAGGACAGAGCCACTTTCCTAGGAGATAACAGATCAGCACAGGATACACCCTGTGCTCCTACACAAGTACTAAAATACAATGCTTAGGTAAGAAAAGTTGGCTTTATAACCCCAAGAATCACAAAGCTGTCTTGAAAATCCGAATTGAGAACAACAATCTCTTACAGCATGCAGTGCTGCCCTGATCTGAATGGTGCAGTTTGGCTGCAATATATTTGAGTGACAAACTGTCTGTTCAGGACAGCTCAGCTGTCCCACTGATGTGATCCAATATTGCAGCCTAAATATTGAGCTTTCTATGAAAGCAAATTCTCATAAGTTACTGGCAACTGTACTTAAAAGCTGACTGGAGGAGTTTCCTGTGTATGATTTCCAAGTGAGGCACAGGTTTTCATGCAGAGTTGGGTGTGTAGTCAGGGCAGGACACACACCATCCTGATATCTCAAATTTCTTTTCAAAATATACTAAGTGCACTCTTATTATTTTGGTTTTACCTGGCCATCTCACACTGCTTTTTAATACTGCTTTATTGCATACCAATGCCACACACACAAAGGTGGATACTGTTCTGTGATGCTTCCACAGAAGTTAGTTTTATAATCTCTTTGTATACCAGGAATATATAAATTAATGAAATTTTCTGTCAAGTATTTGAAACTGGTTATCAAGGGCTCCAGAATTCACTTCACTTTCATGGATCAGTTAAAAGATTTTTCTGCTTGCAGCACGAGGCACTTAATAACATTTTTGGTACTTATTAACTATGTCCCTTCCTTCTATTCAGTAATTTGGAAGTGAGCCCCATCTCTTCTAAGATTTCATATGAAGAAACAATCTTCCTTGAAGTGTATGTACAGCTGCTATTAATAGTTAACTTCAGTATGATAAAGAAAGAGCACATCAGTAGAGCTTTGCTAACGCTCAAGGTGATTTGAAATTGAAGCCCAAATCCATAGAGATGCCTTGTTCCTCTGACTTTCACAATGACAGGAAAGTTCCCTGACTTCCTGACACTTATTTACTCTCTGAAGCCACAAAGAAATTAGCCAAAGTTATACACTGATTTTGCTGCATTACCTGGAAGGTGATTTCTGTATGGATTCCACCTGTATAAAAGCCTGTGTGCCCTCACTAAGAGGATCAGTGAGGATCCCTTCCTTAATTTTCTCATTGTTTTGTTTCAGTTTCTTCTGTTCTTTTGATCTGCAGATTCAATCAGAAATCCAGAAACTGGCAAAGTCCTTATTTCCCTCCTATTTTTGTCATCTTTCCTAACCTCCTTGCAGCTGGTTCATCCCTGGGCATTGGTGACTTTCTGACTCCCTCAGGCATTGAGTGGATTTTGTTGGGGTGACGTTAGGATTGCACACGTTATTTGCAAAATACACCATTAACTTGTGCAGCAGTCTTTCCCAATTTTTTTCTGTACTGATGAAAAATTCCTGTTTCCTGACACCAAGCCGTCAAGAATCATGTTCTAGGTTTACTTGGCCACTGTTGACCTAAAGAAGCAAGGGAAATCCCAGCCAAATGCCCAACATTATCCAAGAGAAATAGCTCCAAGCAGACAGAACTAGCATTGTGCCATTGTAACTGAGAAGCAGGGAAGAGCAGACAGATTAAACTTACGGGGAAGGCTCAGTTTATAAAAAAGGCACAGGGTCATAAAATATTCCCCTGTGTCCTTCCACAAAGAAATTATTTCAGATACCGAATTCCCTTGCAGCTTGTAAAAGCTTTACAAGTCGTCCAACCCCCCTGCAGCCAAGCTGTGAGTGATGTGCCCATATATCAGGTACAAGGTCAGCAGATGAAGGAGCTGGGCTGGAGGACACCTGTAGAGCATATCGACCCCACAGCTGAGAATCTGCTCTCCTGACTTCAGCACAAACAACCTCAGCACTGTCTTATGCTCTCACAAACGCATCAAATTTCCATGTTTCTGCTTCTTAATGAGACACTCCACTAAAATGTGAAGTTAATGATTTATTAGTTTAAATAATTTATTTTACAACTGAATTAATTTGCCAGCCATGTTGCACACTTTATAAGGGGAGCAAATCCTTTCAAAATGCCTCAGTAATCTAATTAGTATGTTCCTTTTCTTTATGCTATGTTTCAACAGTTTCTTCATATGCCTGGACCTCAAAGGATCTCTGCCTTTGGTGAGGAGATGAGGAGAAAATGGTTAATTTGGGTGTGTGAGAAAGGGAAAGCTGTTTAGGAATCATCTCTGTGTCGTGCTTTGATAAAAAGCTCAGCGAAGGTTTCAAATGAACACACACAACTGGAGCTGGTTTTCAAGCTGACAGCTTCAAAGAAGATGCAGGATTGTATAGCAATAATGGCCATTAAATTACCTTCTCTCCAACAGTGTGGATCATTTGGAGTCAGGTCATAAACAGAATAAAGGAATCTCAGCTTTCCACTCCTTGCTATACAGGCACTTTGAGACACTAGAAGACTCTTCACAAGTCTCATTAGCTGGCATTGCCATCCTCAAAGGACTATGTACAACTTGAAATTAAACATTAAAAAAATGAACAGATTTCTAAAAAAATTTAATGGCAAGAACGATGCACTCTATTTTAACTGAGGAAAGCAGCTTAAAACATGGATTTCACCCTTAGAAAATAACAAAAAAGTCTAAAATTTTGGAAAATATTTTCATTTTCTAAGTATTCATGTTGCCAAAGCATTAATGTAAAACCAGTAATGCTGTTTAGATATATCCGAACTAACAAGCAAATTTAATAGTGGTCTACACAAAAGCTGTAATAAACTACAGCTCAGGGTCCTGTACTCAGCTTCTAAATGCTCCTTGCACTTAAAATCTGAATGCAGACAGAAACCATCTACCTTTTAAAAATCTGATTTTATTTTAATTTCTTAATTACAAATACCTGTAATTTTATTTAATAAAATGAATGCATTTTATTAAAACCGTGTGAATTGGTGAGTTTTCTCTGTGACACTTTAAGCAGGCATTTAAAGCCTTGCCTAATCAACATGTGGCATTCCAAACCTCAGTAGGATGAGACTCAGTGAATGTGACAGGAAATATTGCAAGGTTACTGATTTGTAATTTAAATTTTAGTAGCATCTAGGGACCCTGGTAAAAGATTGCAGCTGGCCAAACTAAGCATGAGAATATATATGCCATAAGACAGTACACAAAGTTTACCGTTTAAATATTTAGGACAATATTTTAGGGAAACTGAAAATGCTGAGGAGGAATGACATAAACTTCAGGGAATTTTTCAGTTTTCCTGAGACCTGGGTCAGTAATTTAACTCCGGCCATCTTTCATTTCCCTTTAATAAAAGATTTGTGTTGTACACTGTGCATATGATATGTTGTAAAGCAAAGGGCTGGTTCTGTGCCTCTTTCTCCCTGCAGCAGCATCTCAGCATCCTCTCCCTGAGCCTCTTAGCTGTCCCTGCAAGGACACCAGAAGTGAGGCAGACGAGCAGAGGGTGACCCAGCTGCCTCCTCACTGGGCACCAGAGCTGCCTCTAGCAGCCAAAAAATGATCACTTGTGACCTGTCCTCACCTCCCTCCGACGAGTGGGAATTGAGACGAGGCACAGAGCAGGAGCAGGCTGGCAGGTGTGCCTGGCAACCTTCATCCATCCTGAGAAGGGATCTGAGGAAGGACATGGCAGAGGGGAACTGCCACCAGCACAGCTGCTAAATGCAGCTGGGGCAGGGAGAGTGACTCCCTTCACAGGTCAATGTCACCAAATGGGAACATTAACATAAAAACTGGAGGCATCACTGGCAAGGTCCCACTTTACACAAAACAGGCTGGTGGAGGGATATCAGCCAGACTGGCAGGACTTTGCTGTTAAGAACTGAAGAGCACCTGAGACTTCAGCCCACTGGAGGAGCAAGCACCCAGCCCTGGGACCATCAGCATGAGGCACCACATTGCATGGCAGGGCAGAGGTGGGAAGAGATGCTTCCAGCTCACAACAGCTCAGCTCACTAGCACAGGACATGGTTCCCTTTTACAGCTATCAGGGAGTTATTTCTATCACCCATCTGCTGCCAGGGGCTCACAGGGCTTCTGCTCTGAGTGCCACTGAGTGTGCTCAGCCACTGGATGGTGACCTCTGCCAGCTGATTAAGTTGGTTTCCATATCTGGTTGCCAGTGTCAGGCATGGGAGGAAATTAGCTAATTTCCAGGGTTTCTAGCAAGTGACTAATGCTTGGAAAAAGAGCAATGTGAGGTTAATTTATCATCCGATTTTAAAAAGGTGCAAGTTTAAATACTAATAATGTGGAACGGGAAATCTGACATAAAGACCCAGCAAATCAGCAATGTGTAAGTAAAGGAAATTAAATGCAGCCATTACAGGCAGTGAGGCATCTTTGAATAGGCTGGAAACACAGATAAATGGTGCTCAAAGAAACACCCCAGAAGACACTGAGTTTGGCAAAGGCAATGACAAGGTTTGAATGAAGTGCAACCAAATGCAGATGGTATGATTGCAATTTCATCTCAACTAATGATGTGAACAATCTAATACTAGCCCTTGCAGTGCCACCAGGTCTTTTGTTCACTAAAGCACATTTAAATAGAGAAATGGAGGGAAGGGAGATTTGTCTGAGCTATTTGCATAATGAGGAGAGTGTGGCTATAGACTGCATTCATTATCCAGAGGAAAGGATCCAAGCATCCTCCAAAATTTGGTTTTCGTGCAATGGTGGGACAAACAAACATGCTGAGTTGAAAATTTTTATCTCTTAGATCATATTGGCGCAGTAGGGATGCAATTCACAGCCCATTACTCTTACAGTTAATAAAACTGAGCACAGGAGGGACAAGACACCCTGTTCGGTGTGTGATGCCTCTTTGCCCCCCTGAGCAGCATCACTACCATCACCCCTCAAACAGCAGGAGCTTCCCAGCTGCTGCCTCCATGGTCCCTGGTGTGGCAAGCCTGGTGAGGATGCATGAAATAGGGCAAGAAATGCTCCATCTGGGAGTGGGAATGAGAGGCAAAGAAATAGGAAGCTACAAAAGTTTTTTAAAGTATTTCAAGTTCCCCAGGGAAACAGTTCTATTCTTTAGCACTAAATACTTAATGTAAAACTCAGCCTCCCCCACTTTCCAATTAGGAAGGCACCTGCTTTATTTCAGTCACATCTTCCTGGAGTCTAAGCAGACTTTCTGAGGCAACGCCATTATGAGGTTGACTTGATTAAAATACCCACTGTGGAAGGATCTGGCTAGTGGCAGATCCCTTAAGTTCTTGCACTGCTCTGGAGTTAGATCAGTCCTACCAATGTCAACAGGAATTTTGCCATTTGGCTTCAAATGACCAGGATTTCATTTCAGATGAAAACTCCTCAAAACAATAGTCAGTATGACACCATATACCATTAAATAATAATAATGGGATTTATATTCACCAGTCTCAAAATGTAAATCTTTATAGAGGATTTCCTACTTGACCAAAAACCACTTGACCAAAAGAACTGTCCCATCTGCTGTAACTGTATGAAATAAATTCCAGATATAATTGCAGGTGGTATGAGAGATACAAGCAGGAAAAGCCTGAACAGATCATGACAGCTTCTTCCTAGATTCTGTCCAGCACTCACTGTAATTTTTAAACTCTCATGCCTGAAGACAATTACACTTGTGCACATGCGGTATTTTCTAAGCTAGAAGCAGAAAATCTGAAAATCCAGGAAGCAGAAGCTGCAACAAGTAATATAACAAGAGCTATCACTTGTTACTGCAGGGTTCCCATGCTGTGAGGATAAATTATCAAACTCCTAGGATAAAACAAGTGTATCTCAAGTATAATTTTTAAATGCAGGGAGAGTTTCCCCAGGGCTTTTCTCTGTCTGCAGCAGCATTGGCAAATGTGCCAAGTAGCCTGCCACTGATTTAGTGGGCTGGAAGCTGCACTCCATCATTGTACCTCACCTGCCATTACCATCAGGCTTCTGCTATCCTTGGCATCCTGCTTACAGCAGAAAATTATTCACTTGCTAGTATTGCACAGAAAACCCACACTATTTTTAGCCACCTGCATCTATCACAGCAAGTTTACATCAACACTTCAGGGATGAGGGAAAGAGAGGGGGGAAAAAGAAACCCCATCTCCTTTCTCACACTGCTGTGCCTGCCCACTCCCGTGCAGTGCCACAGGTCAGCACCAGCAGTGACAAAGAGGCACAGGATGCCCCTTGTGCTGTCACTCCAGCTCTGGCTTTTCCTGGAGAGCACTGTGCTGAATGGACAGATGATGATCACAGTGCTATGAATGCAATTTTTCTTGTCTTTGGTGTCTCGACTCAATGGGATTTTGCAGACACAGTCATGGCCTCTATTTTTCACAATGACTCAGAGGCATTTTAAATTATTTTCCTCATGAAAGTGAGCCTTTTGTTGGCAGCTGGAAATCTCTGCCACAGACATTTTACATTTTTAGAGTCTAACTTCCTGACAGGAAGAGATCTAATACTCCATGTGATGAAAAGTGCATTCAAGGCCCTTACTAACAGCACTGTGCAAGTGTCATCTCAAGCTGTGCCCTGAGAAAAAGTGCCTAGCTCATTTCTTACCTCCTTTCCCAACCCTTCACGGCCCCAGCACCCCCACTCCTCTTTCCCTGCCCCTTTGCCAGCCTGATGATCTTCAAGTCCAGAAAGATTTTTGAGTATAAAAGGTGTCCTCAGATAGCTGCAGTCAATGTTGAATTATCTAATGAAATTCATTCAGGTCACTCTCTTGGAGGAATCTTAGCAGATCTTTACATCTGAGACAGCCATTAGATCATTAAACCTACTGGACAGGTCATGAAAGGGAACCCTTCAGATTACTTTCTTGCTTTTAAAATAGCAATCAAAACTTGCAGTTCTCCCTCTAGTCCACCAAAAGTCATGATACCCTGAAGTAACACACCTGAAAATTCAAATACTCTCCCTTCATACAGATAGTTCAGCACAGAAAATAATATTGAAAGTTTCTATGTGCTGTATTACAAGTCCACTGCTGAAATAAATGAAAAATGTATGTCAGAGTTTTGTTCAACTTCTGCTGGAGACTTTCTAGGCCATAACACAGTAGATAACAGAATCTACATTAATTTCCTATGGAAAAATGCCAGTGGTGTCTAATTCCCCCTCTATACTCTCCATGGACAGTTGCCTAGAAGGAGATGGCAGAGAGAATGGAAAACTCTAAATGAAAAAAAAAAAACCCTCAATCCAAAATATTAGTTGATATATTTGGTTCATAAAATGACTCCTCTGAACTGAGCCTTTATTTTATTCAGAAGTCCTCACCCTGCTTCAGATATGTCAGTAATGATGCTCCTGCCAAGAAAACAGCTTCTGTTGGAACTTCTGGTGATCCTGGTGATGTTTTGGATTCTGGCTTCCTCTGATGCTAAGGACATGTAACTACTGGGCAAGGAGTGTTGGATTCCAAAGGATTCAAACCACAGAGGCATGTCAAATACACACAGACAGTGTTTAGATCGTAAATATGAAATTTGTATTAATTAATTTAAATCTGTATTAAATTCAAGGTTTGGTTCAGCCATGCTTTTAGGAGAGGGAAAGGAGGAGGACATGCCATGAATGACCCCTAGGTCTGCAGCAGACTGTGTTCAGATGGTAAGAGTCAGTTAGCCAGGCTCGGTGGATTTGTGCTCTGTAGTTTAATTTGGACAGTTCAGATCATTCCTGACACTACGAATATTTCTGAATATAACGCCATGGTGCCCTTGGGTTTGACAGCTCTTTTCTGGAGATGATAGCTTCTCAGAAGTTAAAATGTGTGCAAATTTTAATAGCTCCATCCTACGTGTGCAGAAGGGAGTTTGTGATTCAATAAGCCATAATGTTCTTGATAAGAACATAGAATCACACATTGAAAATACATAAAAAAATGAACCCTCAAACAACTTCTCTGTATTAGAAGTTCTGCAAATCATTCTGCTGTGAATACTTATGTCACTTTATGCTATTACTTTATAAGGTTACATTGTGCAGAATACATCATCTCTAATTTTCCATTTGTATAGCTAATTATTATTTCTGTTGGGAAAATTTTTTTGTGCTCTTCAGAAATAACAAATCAGAACTATGGCTGTAGCAAAGACATTGGAGGGGCATATTGGCATTTTTCTTTATCGTTGTCCTTATTATTTTTTTGAAAGGATTGAAAATTTATGTCAGAGACCTGACATTACATTTAGTATTATAACTGACTACTACTGGATGGGAAAGTGTAGACGTAAATCACAACCCAGTCTTATCTTTCTAGTAGCTACATCAAATCTGTTAACAATTGAGAAGCCATTAAAATGCTAATGAGTGTGAAGGATGATCTATGTTTCACACTCCAACTTCTATTTTTACAAAGGCAAAACATACATGAAAAACCCAACAGTTCTCTTCTGCTGAAAGAAATATGAAAGACTGTTTGGCTTTTGAAATTATGACACTGCTGTTAGACTTGTGTGTAAGATAAATTGTTACTTTACTGCCAGCGTGATTACAAAAAGCTTTAGGGCTCAAGTTATACAAGAAAAAGTCTTAACTAATTCCCTTTAATTTGCTTTCAAATACTAAATAACACTAAAGAGCAGTGAATTTGACTGCCCAAGTTGTGTCAAACATTAGAAAAGGTGCAAACTTACAATAGATGCGATTCACTATCTTCTGGAAAGCAAATCTTTTCGTAAGGATTCTAAGTGAAAATCTCTCAAAAGAAGATCTGTAAAAGTTATTACTTCTAAAAATCTTTTGATGTGCAGGAAATCTGGACCAACACGAATGCTGAAGGTCACATGCCCTTCCTAGATGGCATCTTTAGAGTTAAAAGTCAAAAAGATCCTTCACGTTACCTGAATTCTTTTAAAGGAAGTATCAGAGCTTTCCCAATCTTTATGCAGGAATCTAATGTTCTGTGGTTTTGTTTTTTTTTGTTGGGGATATTTTCGGTTGCTGATTTTTTTGTTTTGTTAGGTTTTTCTCTTTTTCTTCACCAGTACACACATGCTAACAAACTCTGCTCAGGCTTTGGTGGAAGTGCCACATTTTTAGATGTGCTCAGGTGCAACCGTGTGTGTGTATCTGTCACTAAATTTGGGAGCTTGCTGGTCCCTGAGTAGCAGCACACGCATCATACTAATGTAATCCTTCCATCTCCTGTATCCCCTTAATCAGCAAGCAGCTGTGTTTCACTTGCTTCCAGAAATATCGCCGTCTTGAATACCTCAAGCAACATGGAAAACCCCATACTTTTATGGAGGTTAAAACCAAGAGGGTGAGGGGAACACGTTACAAGCAGCTCTCTGTGCTGTTCCCTTTATTGTTGCCTAATGTTATTTATTGCAGCACCATCTTTCTTTTGAAGCATAATTAAAAAAGATAAATAACCACACAGTCTCCCACAAAGATAAATTGATAGCTTGAGCCTTTTCCGGTTGGATTGCCTTTTTCTAACATAAAAGAGTGAAGAAACCTTTGATACCTTTATTCTTATTCTTCATAAGAAAAATTTCCTTTTAATCTACTCTGGGGTTCCCTAAAGTAATCCAGCACTTTGCTCTGGGTCGCAGTAAAACAATCTATTGTCCTGCTGCCATTTTTGCCTTTCATTGCCTGTTTTGGGCAGTTGCTTTTTTCCCCACTTTTTTGGGCAGCCAGGATGCTCTGTGTCTTGGGTGTCTGCCCTGCTTGCCTCTCCTTCCTCTGAGGGGTGCAGGTCCCATGGAAAACCCCTCCTTGGAAAGCCACTCCTGCACCACCCACGCTGAATGTGGCTGCTGTGGTTCATGGAGCTCCGTGCCACAGCTCCAGGCTGCTCTCACCTTCCTGGCCTCCTTTCCATGTGTCTACCAGCTCAAAAATGATGGCAGATCAATTCTGGCCCCAGTTTTGCAAACTGCATGAGGGACTCCTGTGATTTTTCAGTAGCAAAAAGGCTGAGCAGTTTTAGTAGCATTTTATTTATTATGAAGTATTTGTATCATAGAAGTACCAGGACAAATTCAGATCTAGACACTTGAGCTCAAATCCAAGGAACAAGAACAAGACTGTCACTTGTTCCACATGGCGTTGACAAGTGAAACAGACAAGTGAGGAGAAATCTGATCAGCAGGAGTCAAAAATACCACTTAATACTAGTCAAGTGCAGATAAAACCTGAAAAATATTTCTACTCTACCCACTGCCTCCTCCAGTTTTGTAAATGTAGCAGCATTCACAATGCAGCCAGAAACACAACAAGCTTTCAGAAAAGATTTGGCTGAAGGCAGCAGATGATCACAAAGCTCTTAAATTGCAAAACATTTTTGTTACTATGCTTTTAGCTTGCTCAATATACATGTTCAGAATTATGTCTGGAAGAGACAACCTGGATTAGTGACTTTGTTTTAAGAATAGATAATCTCTTGGTAAATATTTGCACTGTGTGAGTTAGCTTTGCTGGCAAAATTGTCTTGACAGTTTATCAGGCTGAGCACAAAACTGACTTGCTGATTCTTTCGGGATGTTGCTAAAAATGATACAAACTAATGATGCTTGTACTTGCATACAAAGCAAAATTAAATAAAGGGGCAACTAGACTGGCAGAATTTTTTGGAATGACATTAATTCCTAGCTTTGAAACTGCAGACTGAGACTCTGAACTCACATGTGTGGATTTTAAATCATGTGTATATCCATTTTAAGAATTATACATAGAAATTGGCATCCATGAACTACATGTCTCTGCATCTGAAATGGCATGCATACACAGACAAGGTGAGAAGAGCAGCAAAATCCAGTTAAACAGAGCTATAGAATGGCTTGGGTAGGAAGGGATCTTCAAAGATGATCTAGTCTAATCTCTTATCATGGGCAGGGACAACTTCCACTAGATCAGATTGCTCAAACTCAATTTATGGTATTCAAACACAGAACTTTGGCTCTGCAAAATCTAGCTCATGTAAAAATCATACCATAAAAACAAAAACCAAAAAAACCCAACCAACCAACCAAACAAACAAAAAAAACCTACACTGAGAAAATCATAGTGTATACCACCAGACACAGAAAAGTAATTTAAAGGTACTAATAGTTTTCAATGGACTGCTTGCTCATGAGATTACTTTGAACAATCACTTGAGCCAATTTCAGTTCTTAAACAGTAGTTCCTTTCAATCTCTTATTCCAATTTTTGCTTCTTAAGGTATAGATAGATACCTGACATATACAAAGCTTAGTGATTTACTGATATACAGATTTTTTTTAAGCTATGATGCCCCATCTGAGGCTACTCAGACTCTTCAAGTGTTAATGACTGTGGGTGTCAAGACCTGTCACATCAAGAAAGATGCTGGAGCTGAGTAATGAAGCTGGATCTACTCCCTGCATAACAATTAGCACAACAAAGCAAAGGCAGGTGGTGATTAGTGGTACAGAGGCACCCATCTGCTGCCCTGACAGAGCCTCTAGAGATGTACATTCCTTACCTGGGGCTGATACCAGGAGTGGCACCCTGAGACCAAGCCTCACACCATGCACTGCTGTTACCCACTGCAGCTGTTTCCCATGGGCTGGTACAGATTACACAGCCCATGGAGCATAGTAAGGGACTCTGGAGCACACTGATTTTGCATCAGTCCTCCTAGCCAAAGGAAAAGGGTTTGAAAGAGCCAGTCTAATCTGGTGATCCAGCAAATGGGCACAGGACTGGTGCCACAGCCACGGGTTTGGCTCCTGAGACCATGGGACTTGCTTTGAGAAACCTGGTCCAAGCAGAGCTGATGGGAAAAGCATCTCCGGTTGTGGACATGCCCAGGTGGTGAACAGAGCTTTAAACTAAGTTTCTGGGGGAAGGGAACCTCAGTCTATCCCACTCCTCCCAGTCTGATGGGAGTGCCATCCACAAATACCCAGAGCTTGGAGAGGGATCACATGTCAGCAGGAGAGCACCTGATATGAACCTGTAAAAAAGGAGCTAGCAAAATTTTTGACATAGTAACTGTTTGTGGGGTTTTGGAACAGGCAGTGGGTTGTACCAGATTAAGAAAAATTGCTACATAAGTACTAGTGGATAGGCACAGTGAGATACAACTTTCGTTGGCATCTTGTCCCACGCTTTCTCAAATATTACTCTTAAAGTGCTGGTTTTAACATCTTATAACACTAATACCAACAGTAACACCAGACGGAGAAGAAAATACTGATTTCATCTTTTAAAGCAGTTACTGTTAGCATTCTGAATTATTTTTCATCTATAGCTGAATTAACCCACAGTTTTATCAACTTACTTTACAGACTGCTTACAGTTGTATAAAGTCTCTGCAGTGCTTTTCTTTATTTGCACCTCCATCACTGCATAGCATTTTGTAGGTCTAGGATTTCTTAAATATAGCAAGTTCCTCCTATCCAAAAGGGAAATTCTTTTGTTTCTTGACATAATAGGAGTGAAATTTTTATCTGAAATATTCAAGCTTCTAAACAGAAACTAACAGAAAACATTCTTACCCTATTGTTTTATTAGGATGACACAGAAGAGGGGATGTTGAGAAAAAGAAAGGAAAAATCTGTTCCCTATATTTGGGCTGACAACAGTAAGATTGACTTGGCTTTGAGGGGCTCTGCTTGAATTTCTGTGCCGAGGTTATCTGAAGGATACTGTGCAACAGCCTCATTTCTCCTCTGTGTGCCAAGGTGAACCACACAAATGCCTCCAACAGCTCTCAGCTATTCTCATGTGAGACAGATTGCTGAGCTTCTGTTTGGCTTTAGAGATGTTGGCGTGCCAGTCACTGGGCCACGGGATGACAAATTACCTCTCTGCCAATATGAGAGCTGGGACAGTTCTCTCCACAGCCTCCACCAGATGGGCCTAATTAAACTATTAGCCAATGAGTGAGGTCTGATGGCTCCATTAGGAATCCTCCTGTGCTTAAACAAACAGCTCAAAATAAATAGTTTTCTCAATTACAGTTTTTATCACGCCTGTTTGTGGCATGTTCATTAACAGGGTGCCTCCTTTGTCTACTTTCTCCTAATGGGACAGGGCCTTCTTGACACTATGCAAGGTTTCAAAAGGTTATAATGGCATCAACCAGCTTGCTTTGAGGAGTTAAACCCCTTCCCACACCTCTTCCAAATCATTTTAGTGAACTTTACAGCAGGGATTTGTTCACGCTGAGGATGTGCAGCTTCACCCTGCTGCCCTGATGGGATGGAGCTCAGTTCCACCCCTGCACTGCCTCCACATCTCCTCAAATACTGATCTCACATCCCATGCTGGCACAGAGGGACAACTTCCCTTTTTTTTTTTACTTCCTACAACTTATTTCTCCCACCTTAGTAAGTACCCTTCGCCTTTATCCTTCCCCCCTCTCTACATTTTCCTGAAATTACTTTTTCCCCTCTTGACTCACTTGTGACCTGATGTATCTTATCTAGAAGTCTTTACTTGAGGTTTTAAACTACCTCTTCCCCTCTCTTCTTCCATTTAAAAAATTTCCCTGTGAATGGCCCGGCCTATCCATCTCTTGCATTCTTCTTGATTCTTAGTTTTCCAAGGACATCTTCACAATCCAGAACTTTCTCTTGTTCCTGCCCAATCAGTGTAAGGAAGATGACCTCCACAGTGAATGCTAGTCATGATTAAATACTTTTTTTTTGACTCATTCTCAGAGGAGAATTGCTGCTTCAGGGGTGGGTGTCGATATCACAGAAAACAAACTGGATTCTTCACCCATTAATAGCACTCCTTGGCAGCAGTGTTTGATTGTTTGAAATGAGCAACCAGGATCTTACATCAAACAAGTATTAGACACACTCTTCAATATACCTCATCTCAAGCATCGTATTATTCATGTAACTAATTAGGACTGTTTGAGCTCAAAAATAGTAAGATGCTAGCACCACAGCTTCACATACTTAATTATAACTCATTTGGTTAAGACACTGTCTAATTGCTCCAGAAAAAAAACAGTATTTACACTTATAAGCTTTAAAACATATTGGGTTGTGAAGCCAAATTATTTAGTCACTGAAATGAAATGAAAAATTTAGTCATTAACTCTGTGTGAGAAAACAGGATATTTCAGAGGCAAGTCCTGTGACAGCCTGTACCAGCCAAGGACCTGTTCTTTGTCACTTCATGCAAAACTCTTAAGCAGTAAAATTCTTCACTATTCAAATGAAATTACTGCAATACCATGTCTCTATCAACTCCTGAGACTTTTACTGAGATCACCCCTTAAGTAGGCTATTTTCCTCACATTACTATTGCAATGGAATGATATGTCCCTCAGCTCATTCATTCTCTTTCACCTTTTAGGAAAGCAGAGTTCACAAAGAGATTAAAATCACAGATATGTGGAAGAAAAGGCATCACTAGAATGGAAGATTTCAATAACTTTGTGTCTAGATTTTCTTTTGAGCTCCTGGGGGAATTCAGCAGGGTGGTGAATTTTGGAGAGAGGTGCTTTCTGCACATTCTTTTTCCTCCTGGTACTTCACCAGGTCAGGGATGTGTCTTGCCTCCATTACAAGTGAGGACCTCAGAGAAGAAAGGCTCACATGGAAAGGGGTGTGTTTGGATGGCTACAGAGGATTAAAGAAGGGAGTTTTTTAAAAGGTATATGCAAGAACTTACATTTTTTCCCCCTTCTTTCTATTGTTATATTGTTGTAAAAGGCTCCTGGTTCTTCCACCAGATCAGCCATCAGTGGAAAGAATGAGACAATTCAGAAACAGAATACAAAAGAAGCAAGTATCTGATGAAAGTACATGACTTGATGCAAAAATGCCTATGTTAGAGAAGGAAATACTCATGTTTTTTGAGGCAGACAGCTTTCTCAGTCAAAATCAGGGCCATTTGCATTTAAAAGCTAGCCTTGTTTCTTTTACAAAGTGCATGTGATTAAATATCTTCACAGAAATTACTTAAGAACACATCCTTTCAAAGCAAATCAACCAGAAACACATTTTCTCAGGCTGCCCCACGGATTTATCTTCACCCTGGTCTTGGCAGGCCACTTCCCATATGCAAGCCCCTTTCTCTCTTGCTGAGCACTCCAACCCCGTCACTGCCTTGCACCCACCCAGCCCTCCTTGCGCCAGGAGTGGCAGAAACATTCTGTGTGTAAGGCTCACACAGGAAATTCAATCAGAAGCCCATTTTGTACAACCTCTGAGCAAGGTCAGATGACTGGAAAGAGCCAGCAAACTCCCACCTGCTTCAGCAGGACCTCTGTAATGCTTCTGTTGACCCCAGTTTGTATGGGATACGCAGAATGCTACTGGAAAACCTACACAGATTTCATCAGTGATCACACTGACACTAGAGTGACATATTTTGTTTTTTCTAAGGATATCTTCTGGGCTGAGACTGCTGATTGGAGTTGTACAGTTGTTGGGGTTTTTTTTGGTCCTAGTCCTTAAAAAATAAAGCCCTCAAAGCCTAACAATAGCAAAAGAGGCCAGACCATGCATGTTTGGCACATCACATTTAATTGCATCTCTGAGCTAACGCTGGCACGTTGTTTAAACTTCAAGTATTGGAATTGTCACATTGTAAAATTTCACTGAAGTCCCACTTCTCTGCCTGAAGTGCCATAATGTTACCCAAGTGGGGAAAAGGGTTCTTCTGAGATTGATTTTTCAGACACCGTAGTTCAGTTCAATTGAATTCACTCAAGTAGTGGTTAACATAAACACTGTGGAGAGTATGACATGTCAAATTAGCAGCTTTGCAAATCTCTTGTTAATTGTCAGCCTAATTAAAAAATTGCTAATTATAATGTTTATAACTTCAAATAACTGCTCAGCTATAAAGCATTGGCTGTCAGGTGTAAACAGGGGGACTGAAGGAAAAAAAATCAATCGACATCTGTTAATTTATCAGAGGCAGTACACTAAATTGAAAAATGGATTGCCTAATGCACTGTAAATCTGCATTACGATAAAAGACCAATTCATTTCAACACCTGTTTAATAAATGATAATGGCCATCTTTAGTGGCTAGCCCTAGGGTTTTTTCTGCCAATCAGACTTAGAACCTTGCCTTTACTAGCATCAGACAAAAAATTGATTGAACCATGTTAAGATGTATATAATATCTCCTCCCTTCTTTATGATGATTACAGTGAATAGACTTTGCAGAAAATTTTTGTTAAAAAATTTCCTGGATTTTCTCAAGCCATAAAGAGCAAATCTGCCTCATCCTTCTAAGGTTATTTTAGACAGACTTAAATGCACTGATCAACTAGAAAAAAGATCAAGGACTGGGTCCAATTATTCCCATATATTGATTTCCTTTAGTAAGAGCTATAGAGCTGAAAGTCAGTTCTTCTGTATTTTTTCCTTAAATATTTACATTGATGAGCTTCTGTAGTTTTAGGCTAATAAATAACACTAATAAACATCAGTATTTTCAAACTGTTGTCCTCCAGAACACCATTTAGCTCAAAGAACTGCAAAGCTTTAGAGAGTGGCTGCTCAATTCCTCTAAGTCAGATGGCATTAAAGGTTGGGGTTTTACATTTGTATATTTTACAAGGAAGAGCAGACTACTTCTAATAGCTAACAACAGCTCATTTTTTTGGGATAAGCAGGGGAATTTAGTTAGCTGGTTGCCATTTCCTCTGTGGAAACCTGGATTGCTCTTGACAAAGTCTGGATGGAGAAGATACATGTCTCAGGAAACGACTCAGAGTTTGAGAAATACATCCTCTGACGACTGTGCTGCTGTTTGCAGGATCCTCAGACACACAGTATAAATTCTGCCTCCTGGCTAGCTGTAATACTCTGTCCTGTTCATCTCCACAAAGACACACTTCATGCCTCTGTGCCTTTCCTGAACTCAGGAACTCCCTTTAAACCATCGTCCTTGACAGTGTGGCTGCAGTTGCCATCTCTCCCCCCAAACATGAGTCATGATGTTCTGCTTCTGGTGACATTTTCAGTATGCAACACTGCTTCCCTTTCTCATTTAAGCACTTTTTGAGAGACTGGGTAGCTTCTCTATTATATGAGAAAATTCATCAGTAGTTTAATTACAGTAATTTCAAAATTATAAGCCGCAACTGAATATAAGCCGCACTTCTTTTTTTTTTTTTTTAAGCGAGGATGCATGTGTGACAAAGTAACGAGTTAGTAACAGAATTGCTGCTAGCTGGGTTTGGTGTCAGGTGCTCAAGTTGCAACAGTTTTCATAGACCAGCAAAGCCTTTAAAGGCAGCCCCAGGCACCCTCCTGGCCGGCTCTCACTTGTGGGTTGGCATTTCATTGGGATTTGTCCATAGATAAGCCACACCTGAATATAAGCTGCACTACTGGGGTAGGCTGGATTCTTCAATGAAAAAGGTGCAGCTTATGATTGTGAAATTACTGTACTTGTTTCTGAGACTGCAAAGCTCTCATAGCACGTTATCAAGTTGCAGCTAAGTTAATATTTAAGACTGCTTTTAAATTACTGGTTGTGATGAAAGGGTCAGGTATAACTGAGGATAAAATTCCATCACTCTGATCAGGTTTTGCTTCCTGAAATTCTTATTCCCCTTTCCACTCCAGGATTAAAACATGTTTTCATTTCCCATTAAGTTTTATAAGGCATTTTTTTTATCATTTTAAAATTATTACTTTATCCAAGAGCTTCAGACAGTGTTACAACAAGTACAAAGACAAAAAACAATCCAGTTCTTTACCCATGCAGGTAATGTTGAAATCAGAGTAGACACAAGGAGAGAGAGGCAAAAGGAAAAAAACCAAACAACATTCAAAACCAAAGTCTACAATCAAACCAGAAACGAGCATAAATCAGATCCTGGTTTAATGTCTATACATCAGATTATGCTGTCCATTTCAAAACTCAGCATGCTTTCACAATGATTATGACAATGATTCTGGTAGTTGTGCTTTTCCTCAAAAAGAGACTCCTCATAAAATAAAATGCAAACTCAAAGGCTTTACAGTACAGAGGTGAGGAGAGCTGGTACAGGAGAAGCAGGATGCCCACAGACACTGCTGCTTCACAACTCACACACACCTTTCTCAGGCTGGAAAAAGGTGTCCAGGCATTGTTTTAAATATTCAGTGTGCTCTACCTGTAACCCTATTGTAAATAGGAAGCACTAGTGGCCTGTATTCCATATTTTTTGTGGTTAGAGTTCAGCTATAATTTTTATTTTGGTTTTGCAAAGAAAGCAATTTGACTTTCATGTCAAAGTGAAGTACAAAATATGGTTATTTATGGAATTAGTAATTGCTAACAGTGTAAGCAATAAACATACATACCTAATAATAACCTTATCCACTCTGAAACAAGCAAAACCATTTTTATGTCATGTCTTAAATTTCCATTTTAAATCATGCACCATATACTGACATGTAGGGTCAGAAACTTCATTAACTTGTAGGGATGCAGCCATCATCTTAAGTCAGTTATTAACTAACTTAGTGTCCAGAATCTCTAAGAAAAGTTGTCTTGGAAGACTCTGATCCTTATAAAAGATGGTTCCCATAATAACACACGATTTTTTTACAGCACCACATGCCTTAAAAGCCCCTGGGCAGTTTTTCATGACTCCTTCTGCCTTCTTCTACCCCTTCCAACACACATCTGCTGCCTTTCCTCCTCTGGTGGGCATTAAGAGGAGAAGTTTTGGCTGGGGTAGAGTTAATCTTACAGGAACTGGTATTGGGCTGTGTTTTGGATT
>VRYO01002734.1:10820628-10833519 GCA_009812075.1 Sialia sialis
TTTACCCTCCTGATTCCCCAATCCCACAGGTGTGGGAGTGAGCGAGTGGCTCTGTGGGGCTCGGTTGATCACTGGGGTTAAACACCACACTCCAGAAGTAAAATATTATTCTTTCCCCATTGCACACAAATGTCAGGTCCTTGGCACACCTAAACACCCACCTTTTAAGGCAAACCCATTAAAATTAATTTAGCAGTATGTACATCCATCTGGTGTACATAAGTCAGCCAGAAGCAAGTCCTTTGATGGATTTAGTCTGCTTTGAACATCTTATGAATTCAAATAGTTAAAAATGTTGCGACCTTTATACCCGGTATTGTGCATAATTTTCAAGATGATAGAAATGCAAGTTGTCTATTTTCCTGAATTTATTATTTGAAGCATAGCCTAGCAAGCAAACTTAAAAAGCATTTTTGTAAGATACTCTTTTAATCCATTAAAGTGAAGGAGAATTTCATTTGATACCACAGATGACACTGTTATGATCTAAAATTCCACACTAAATAGCCCCCCCAATTACATTAAAAACAGTATATAATTTGGAAGACCAAAGCAAAATATAATTTATTTCCTGGCTTAAATAAACTAAACTCTGGTGCTTGAAATGAAATCACTGAATGTTTTGTGTTGTTACTTTAAAAAAACATATTATAGGGAAATGTGGCTTAAGTTTTACCCAGAATGTTTATATTTTAACGTAGCAGCAGCACAATCATATACTTTAGGAAAAAAATTAATTCAGTTGACAATAATAGTGAAAAGAAAAGTAATTTTACATTTGGACAATGAAGACCAAGCCATTTTTTACGTACAGTAATAAACAACAAATTGATTGCAAAGCTAAATTTCAAAGAATATATTACAAGTATTGTAGGATATCTGACAACTTAATAATCTCTCAGAATAATTACAAGAAATAATCATTGCAGGCACATTAGACAAATAAGAAATAGGATGCAGGTCACTATATGAATGATGCTATGCTCTGTTTTAACCTTTTTTGCAGATGGTAATCATGATTTTGAAAACTTTGGCTAATTTAGGAAATAATAATACTTTACCAATAAAGATTCAAAGAGAAAAGTGATTTGGTTTTCAGTAGGACCTAAAAGGATAAATCATTGTGATATTTTCATTTAATTTTAACTGGGAAGAAAATAAAGCTTGGAAAAATACCAAATACAGTAGACATCAGTATTTTACCGAAAAAATGAAAACATAATTTTATATGAAAAGAGGGACAGTATTGATGAAGGCAGACCACTACATAATATGATTGAACAAAAATATTTAAAACTGGAAGAAAAAGATCATGTTTAGATTTTTTAACTTGTAAGATCAGTGCATCTTTCCTGACTGATCTGTATCTCTGATAATGCATAATGTCCCTAATAGCTGCATCTCTTTATTGGCTTTTTTATTTATTTGTCTAAACATTGCCCTCAGAAGTCTTAAAGATGTAACAGGAGTTTCTCTGTCATTGTGACATACAATCAACCTTTTTCTTAATGTGCCATGGCCCTCTGGTAGAATCTTTTATTTCAACAAATATATCATATATAAACTAAAGCAGCATATAGATACTATAAACACGTCTCTCTATACACATACACACATTGCTGTGGGGATATAATATAAGAATATATGTGCACACATAAATACAGTTAATTGCATCATGGAAATCTGTTATTGATTAAAATACCAAATGTAAAGAGGCACATTTGTTCTTATAATTTTTTATTTTTTTAAATCTTAAAGGAGTGTTGAATACATCAGCTAGGAACATTATCCTGTTAGTCACCACATTTAGGTAATTCATTTGCAATATCCAATTATCCACTGTGTTAATGCCACACATCTGTGTGCAAACCCTGCCAATGAGATCACATTCACATTCAAAAAACACACTAGACTTGTACTACTGCAAAATAAATCCCCATCAATCCATCCAGTATTTTCAGTCACTTGGTCTTTATACAGGAAAAGAAGAGTACAAACATCACAAAGTCAGTCTTATTCACTTGAAGCATAAAATAAAACCCCCTGCAATTACTTTCTGCCAGTTTCCTGAATCCTCTGAATGGAATGCAGAATTAAACATTTTGTATTCATTCTTCACCTTCCTATTTGATGTTCTGTACAAAACCTGAAGGTTAGAACTTTAAAAGATAAATGTTACTAACCTGTGAGCATCATTATTTAGAGGTCAAAATAATGTTCAAGAATAAACTGGAAAAAGAAGTGAGGAGCATAGGGGGAAAGATAAAATCTTTCTGTTCTTAGTCTGTTAATGATAAGAGAAAGAAGTGATTTCTTTGAGAACATTATAAAATAAAAAGAACACAATAACAGTAATTCTTGCATAACTGAATATCATACTGATAAATTTCCTCTTTTTGCAATCAGTTGCATGCTTAACTTTAAGCAGATACTTTGCACATCAGTTTCACAGTGAATTTAAAGGGACTAGAAATGTGCATGAAATCAGGCATTTGTGTTTGATTGTATGCATCCAAGGAGTAAAATACTGTCTTGAATTTTGGATTGGGGATAAGAATCAAATAATAGACTGAAATCAAAAGCTAAGAAAAAGGCTCCTAGTGAAACAGCGAGGCTCAGTAAATGTAAAATAGCAAATAAATCAGAAAATATGAATAAAGAACACAGTAGAGTGACAAGCAGAGTACAGATGAATGAATTTTAAAGTACAGATGAGGCACTTGCCTAGAGAAGCAAAAGGATGTCCTGCTGCAGGTCACACCACCAGTGTTACCAGCCTGAGTCTCCTGGTGTCCCACAACAACCTGACAAGGCTTTCCCAGTTTTCAGAGTCAGCATCAGAACAGGTAATAAACCTTGCTCTTAGGTGTCCATTTTATTCTGTCAACCTCAAACCACCACAAGTCACAAGACAGGACAGTACTGAACCCAATCTCAAGGCACTTCAAGTGCTGCAAGACCCTGAAGGCTGATGTTCCGCACCAGATGTTTGCTGGCTGGAGTTCACAGCTGTTCTACAGTGAACTAAATGCAGATTTTTGAGTACATGACAAGTAGAAAGGCTACTTGAGATCTCCAAACCCTCCTCATGTTGTTGTGTATTTAACATCTTCTCTTCCACCCAAATACAAAAGATCTGACAGGCTGGAACCCACAAGATTCTGTGTAGAGTTGTCCTCAGTTCCATAATGGATTTAGTGGATAAGTCAGAAGAAAAAAATATTCAGAATGTGTATCCTTTCTACAGAAAAGAAGATTATTGCTTTTTAAAAAATTTGTTTGCTGAAGAAAGGACACAGCCATGAATACAGTAGAATATGTAACTCAGTATAGGAAGAAAAGTTCAGTAAAAATATAGGTTCTTCTAAAAAAAAAGGAAATGTGGCCAAAAGAATGCACTGATTTTTTTCTTTCCAGGGGAGTAATCATTCAAAGCAATTCACTTAGCTATTTTTAAATTCCTTTCTTCTTTGTTCATCCTTTACCTTTTCTCCCCACTTAACTCATAGAATTATCATACATTGCTAAATATTTTGGAGGGCTCAACCCACATTTTTGCATAACTTATTTACTTAATAACCTTTTGATCAGATTCTTTGTAGATCCCTGATAAGAAAAATGTTCATCAACGCAGGATGATCTTCATCATGAAGGACACAGGAAGCTGCTTGCCTGACCTTTCAGCAAAGCATTCAGTCTCATCTCACTAAGCACTTCCAAGAAACACAAGGACTTCCACAAAAATACTCACAAAAATTCATTTTTAGCTCCTGTGGAATGCCATGTTGCTAACTGAAAGTTGATTTTACCAGTGTTTACTGTATATCAGGAGAGACTTGGCTTATGACTGTTGAGATTAGGAAAGGTAAAGGGCAAAATTATTTGGCAAATCAGCACAGATCCTCTGCCACCATTACTGCCAGTGAAATCAAGGGTTGCTTTTTCCATCACATAAACATATCCACAGACATCAAATCCCCCAAAGCTGTTTCTCTGAAGTCCACATACATTGTTTTCACCTGAGAGCAGAACAAACTTTACAGTATGGGAAATGCAGAAGAATAAAAATCAGCAACTTGAGAAGTAAGGACAGGCATCGTGCTCCTGCAAGTTTCAAGGAAAATTTGGACATGAAGAAAGTGATGAGGGATAATTCACAGGCTCAAATGCATTTAATCTCTCTTTTCAACTAAAAAGATGTTATCTGAGCCCAGTCTCTGTGTACATGGGTGAAACTGCTGTGAATGGAAGCTGTGTAAAACCAAAGGGGTTTGCTGTTCAGGGAGAACCAGGTGGTTTTGAATATTATGAGATTTAAATAACCTATAGCCAGGTGTACCAGTGAAATAGTCACACTTTCCACATCTAGGTAAAGACATCCTGTTTGTTCTGACTGCCATAAGAAACAACAGCATCTACACTACATGGTTTGCAACCTGCTTCCTCAAATCCTACGAGATGAGCTGCTGTGGGTTAAGGGGTAGATAATCATGTGGGCCATTGAGTAACAATGAAAAAAAAAAGGAGATTACTGCTTAAATATAATTACAGAATTATTAAAATGCAAGTTCCAGATGGAAATTGCCGTAACCATTATTTTACTGATGCTTTCAGAGTGCACTCAGAGGAATCAGAGCATTGACACGACAGGCTGGAAGGCTTCTTATTATGCAAAAGGTCAAAGTTTCCCTTAGATTATGTCTACTCTGTGAGTCATTGACTTTTATAGACTGAGGTGTTTAGAAAAAAGTCTCATGAAATTTATGGCAGCATAATGTTCTGGTTATAGTCTGTAACCTTATTTTAAAAGAAAATATAGCTCATTAAGTATAATATTCAGGCTATATCATATATTATTGTTTTTCATTTAAATGGTACCATAAATGTGTACTGGGCTTTAGAGCCTGGTTTGAAAAATTGCCATGAAAAATTTATACCTTAAGACTTGCTCCTTGAAATACCTACTCAAGTGACTAATACAACTGGAAGTCTGACAGCTATCAAAGGACTTCTCATACAAGTAAGGACTTTAAGGCAAACATCCTACATCTTCTGGAGTTGCTGAAGGACAGCATGGAGTGGAAAAGGATTTTTAAATTTTGGCTGCCTTTGGATGTGCAGGTCACATTATCCTGCCTTTCCATAGCTTTCCCAGATTTCTGCTCTTAAACCCTCCTTGTCCAGCTCATTCATTTCTTCTCCGGGGATCATATAATTTTCTGGATTCTTTTATGGTTTGTTCTGTTTCTTTATATTTCCTATATCTTTATTTCTGAGCTCATTACATCTACACAAGTCAACTTCTCATTTTACCTCTCTGAAATCTCCTCCTGAAGGTCTCACGATTTAAATTTGGCATGCTTAGGCTGGAAATCTTCTGAACACAAAGAAAATGTCATTAAAAAAAAGCATTAGCAATGTAGTGAATATATTTGCCACACAACACAGAAAGAAATAGTTTGGTTTTACGACTAAAGCTTAATACCAACAAGCAAAAAACAAAAAAATGAAATAAAAGTTCCTATCTGGCACTTAGCACATCAGTTAAAAAAAAAAAAAAGTTTTTCATACGTCTGAGGCTGAATCTGTGCACTTCAGGGCAGATGTAAGGGATTCTAAGTGTGCACCAGATTCAGCCACTATAGTGCAAATCATTTAGCTGGATTTTCACAACTATTTTTTTAGTATTAAACTGCTAAAGCAGTTTAAGTACATTTGTGCAAATGAGTCTTGGCAGTTATTCTGGGTACTGAATGTACTGAAAATTAAATGATTTGCGATCCTGTGTGGTTGCAGTTAGGACGGATTCTCCTTTCTCCTCCCTGCCCCCCACATCCCCCCCACCCCCTTTTCTTTTAATAAGCAAAGAATACATTTCTTTGGTACTGGAAGTAGGAAAAGAGAACTCAAACTAAATTAAACTGTTTAGGAGAGTGAACACAGCCTATAGCTCGTTGGTCTCTATTGCCAGAGTAACTTTTCCCTCTTATTTAATGTGCTACTGACAGCAAAGAGCTAAGAATGTAATTTTATACATTTTTTTTTTTTATTCTTACTTTTAAAGCTCAACAAACAATTATATATTTGCATAATTCAATTACAGTTTAAAAAAAAAATAAAAATCTGCTCGGCAAGACACTTACCTGCCCCTTAAAACTAAAACATTATGTGCCAAGCAGCTCCAATCTCCACTGATTAACAATAGCATATTCCAAATTTATAGGGTCTATTACAAGCCATCTGAAGAGCAGCCACTGTGCCAAATCTCCCTCACTCCCTCTCCAGGGAATCCTTTCTCAGATGCTCTTTTCACATCAAGTAAACAACACTTTATGTCTTTTGCACAGATAGCAGATAATTACCATATGGTTAAAAACATGCTTGCTTCATTCACTTTCCCACTGTAAACTTCCTTCATTATGACAGCTAAGGAGCATCTAGGGAGGTAAACTCTATAATTTAGCCTTCTATAGTCTTAGTGGTTTAAAAGGTCAGTGTTTATCACAATAAAGTTTGCAGCAAGTGTAAGCGACTTTGCCAGAAATAATTTTTTATTCCAGCAGGACCAAAGGCAGTACACTGGTGCAAGAATGGGAGTCAGTATATTTTCTTATTGCAGCCAGTACACTTACAAATACATGCTCAGGAACAATGCAGCAGTGTAGAACAGCTAGGAATGATTTGGGAAGGTGAGAAGCCAAAAGGGCACTCTGTGTTGGTTCCCTTGGTGCTTTCCTGCTGTTCACTGCATAGGATGGGGCTACCCCTGGGAAAAGGAAACTGGACCCAGCCTTTGCATGGTAACTACACAGGAATGTGACCCTTCAAACCCTGCCTGTCAGCCCCCTGCACCCACAGATCTCATGCTCATAATGCAGCAGACAAGAGCTGAATCTCAAAAAGAATAAGTAAACCAGATTCCAAGGGATCTGTCGGAGTCTCAGGGAGGCTCAGAAGCTGCATTCCTGTGGAGCTGCTTTACAGCAAAGCTAATTATGATTTCTCCCAAGCTGAATGCTCAATTTCACCAAGCTCCCTCTCTATTGTGGTTGCTTAATCTGTGCTCCACATTGAAAGCCTGGTTGGCAAATGCTTGGGAACTTGTGACCTCTGCAAGATTAATTCTTTGTGGCCTGGTTATTTACTTAGGAGTGCAGGCAACAGACAAACCCAAAGAGAGAAGGAGCTTCAAGCATGTTGCATCCTTTTGGTACAACTTCTATTGCTTCTATTCCACCGTTCCGGGAACACAAAATCCTCAAGGACAAGGAGGAGAGAAGAGGATCCTGATTCATATTTAATTTTATGCCCTGAGCTTTCTAAGAACCACTTTCTTACCATCCTCACCAACTCATCTTTGAAATGCCATTTTATCTTTAAATTGTCATATGCTTATTATTGATTGAGGTGGGAAACAGGTTTTCATGTACACTTGAAGTTCTAAGTACTAAACTTTATTGAACCTGACATTACTAAATACCTGATCGCAGTCATTCCTACTTTATGAGAGCCTAGCATATTATATATTGCATGCATTTTATATAAACCTATGAAAGCAGTGAAGACAACTGATGATTTCGAAGGCTTTCATTTCAGGTATCTAGATAATCAGTTTTTTACCATGTTTGTTTAGCTCCTTTTCCTTCCTAATTGATTACAATTTCATATGGTAACAAAGAGGCCTCTAGGAAGGAACAGACAACTTCAGGGGCTATAAAGAGATACTCAGATCTCATATGAAGAGCCAGAAGATCAGGAATTTGGGTACAACTCCCTGACAGTCTTGATGTGCTCAATATACAGAGTGGATCCAGGCTACCCAAAAGTGCATGGGTGAAATGTTAAATTAAACAAGAGTGAAAGTGGTAGAAGTGAGAAAAGAAGCCAGAGGATTAGAATAGCATAATTTATACCAATAAGAGGGAGGCCAAGGCAGGTCAACGTCCATGAAGTCAAATGCTGGGCAAGCAAAGGGGCAAAGACAGTGACAAAGTGGAGCAGTCAGAACAGTGCAGCTGCTGCAAAGGCAAGTCCAGTGATAACACTGACTAATAGTTACTAATGTGTTTCAAAGACAGAAGTGAGAATGATGATCCACCTGTTATAGACATGTCATCCATCAGTGGAAATTGCCCTCTGCAATGGACATTCTGTCAGCATTTCATCTGCTCCTATCGCTTAGCTTGGGGAGGGGGCAAGAAAGAGCAAGATTAAGTAGTCTAGAAAGGAAAAGAAGCAGTTTTTTGATTGAGAAAAACTAAAATTTGGTATCTGTCACTATGGCCCATAGGCTAAAGTAGCACAATATAGTAACTGAGAGTGAACTTCTCAAGATATCCCTGCATGTCTTAAGAAAGACCCAAAATTTTAAAAATCCCATTGCAAAACTTCTTCTTTTGCACTCGTCTGGGCCACTGTGTTCTCCATGAAGTTAGAAGGGCTTTTCAGAAGTCTTATATGGGTGACAGGATAGGAAAAGAGGACATTAGGGGCTTAGGTCTCATACAAAATGTGAGTAATGCTCAGATACATTCCTGGGCCCTTTACAGTCTCCTGCTCTATCAACACCTTCGTCACTTGAAACCCCAAATGAGCACTTTCCTAGTGCAGCATCCATGTGGGTGGTGTTTGATAAAAACAATACTGTGTTTATCCTATTCAGTAATTTGAAGGATTTTTTTTTCCTAAGCAGAACTTTTATTGTACACCTAAGTGAACTTATGCTGCCATTTATAGACTTAAAAAGGAAGGATTTTCTCCTGGAAACACAAAGCTCACTGTTTGAACAGCCTTAGAGAGCAATTTGGGCAGCTGGTGCCCATCTTATTTGTTTTATAGATAAGTCACCTTTCATATGAAAAAAAAAGAGCACCTGTGGTTTTATCTACATAGAACAAGTTAAACAAATAGCAGTATAGTATTAGAACTGACTGCTTGCAGATTTACTTAGGAACTAATCTTCATACTTTATTTTTATCATTTATATTGCATTATAATGCAAGAAATCTGTCATGATAGGCATTAAATAATACAAAACAGAAAAGCTAGGCCTGTGCCTGAGGTCTTGAGCAGGCTTCACACTCATGGCTGTCATGCTCACACACTTGTCAGAGAACTAGGAAACCCACACCTGCAAAACTTCTTCCCCAGAGAAGGTAAGAAGGGTGTAAAAACAAGATTAACTCTTAAGTGCAGGACAATTTTGCTGCATATCCCGTCAGAAAACAAGAGCGGAAAAATCTCTCACTTTCAAACTTATCTGTCCATTAATTATGTTCAACAGGATAGATTGAATATAAAACTTCTCTCATATTACTTAATAAAGGGCCTCAGGATGAGACAAAATCAGAGAGACTGCTGCAATTAAGTATAGGTCTCCTGCTGAAACAGAAAAAATCAAAAGTGAAACAGATACATTTACTTTGATACAGAAGAAATGGCACATTTAGCTATAAGTTCTTTTCCTTAGCCTTATACTACATGACAAATACAAATGGAGATGTCAAAAGGGTGTTGGCACAATCTTGACAGATTAGGTTGGCAGTGTTAGGTTAACAGCTGAACTCAGTGATGTTTAAGAGTGTTTTCCAGCCCGATTCTGTGACTCCGTGACATAGGCTATACACCTCTGTTGGCCTCTGGTGACTTCCAGAAGACTCTCAGCGTTTCCTTTAGGCAGACAAAGCTTTGTTGAGCTATACAAGTAGCACAATGCCATTTATTTTGGACACAAATCAGCTTCTGACCACCCAGCTCTCCCATTCCCAGTGCCCCCCACCAAAGGCCACTCAATCCACCAAAGGCCACTCAATCCTTCCATTCCACGCAGAGGGTTCTGCCCGTTGGCAGTGACTCTTCCTCAACATCTCAGATGACGATCTTAATGCTCCCTTGTAGATGCTGGAGATTTGTTGGAAGAGTAAAATGAACAGATAGGAAAACACTCTGCCCTTTAGGGAACAGCCAGGTACCAACAGGTTTGATGGAGGATGGAGGTGCAACACAAAAGCTGGTGAACCTGGGGAAGAGTCATTCCAGAAGGTGTAGTCTTATGTAAAACTGTTTGTGCGGTTGATGGGCAATAGGAACAGAAAAAAAGTAGGAAAGGAGTTCTTTCAGCCATAAATTAGTGATGACCAGTATGACAGATTTTATAAGTCTGAATTAATTTGAATTAAGTGTGCAGAGAACTGACTCACATTTCATTCCCAAATGAAAATACAGTGTTTTTCATCTGCTGAGTGCATGCATCCATAACACAGCAGACCTAAGAGACAAACTTCAACTAACAATTGTTGTAGTCACAGATGCCAGCTTTAAGTTCTTCAAGCCTTATGATTTATTTATTTATTTATTTACTGCTCTCTGAGCTTTTCACAGTCTAGCTTCCATTTTTATTGAATATATCAAGAAGAGGTAGATAATTTTGAATCAGTGAAAAAACAATGGCAGTTGTCATATCATTACACTTTGCAGGTTTTATACCTATCCAAATATTTTTTACTGGATACTTGCTGCCTGTGATGACATATTAGATTATTCAGGTCTAAAAGAGTTTTTAAATAATTGATTTAAGGGTGTATTAGACATAGCCAGGACCAAAAGATGCAAATGTGGAAAAATATATGAGGACTTTGACAACAGTGAAATTAAATTAATAGTGAAATTGAAGTTAATCAATTGAGTAAAATGATAGGAAGGTTGCATAAGAGAGTTGAATTGAAGCACTTCCTCAGCAATCTGTTTCTGCAGTGCAGCTGCTACACGTTTGTGTAATAACAGAGCCGATGAGCATCTCATTTGTATGAAACTGAAAGCAAGTTAATGTTGTTTGGGTTATGATGGAGTCTGCAGCTAATTCACAAAGTGCCTCCATTGCTTTACTGCAACACACCACAGCTTCTCACAGCTATTAATGATGGTTTTGGCAGAGCCCTGAGTGGCCATGAAGGCAAGGTAATGGAAAGCTCAAAGGCTGCATTTCCTTTCTCCAGCCTTGTGCTTTTCCTGCAGCTTCTTTGGGAAGAGCAGGATAATGTGGGGATACAGCACTGTGTTAAACTTCTCTCACTTTCCTCCATCACCTGGGGCAGCCGCACTGTCCCTGGCAGTGCAGGAATGGCTGAATAAACTCAGCAAGGCATTGAAAGATGCCATCACTTGCTTTAGTTTAGTTTGATGCTGCTTTCCCAGGGCTTCATGCAGCACTACCTGCAGCACAAAGGCCAGCTAGGTGCTCAGGAAACAATCTGTGTTTCTATCTCCTGTGGCCATTAGGAGTGTTTGCATTCACCCCATCCATGTGGCACATCCTACATTCAACGTGGTGGATGTTAATCCAGTGCCACAGCTGTCACTGCAGTCACAGATGGGCTCAATTTATTTTTAAACTGGTTATCACAGGTGGCAGCCCAAGTCTTTGGAGCAGAACAGAGCTCAGACACAAAAATCCAACCAACCAACCAAATGAAGGGTAAATCAGTCTGTGCTCATGGCTGTGTTAAAGCATTGTGTTACCAGGACCATGCTGCTAGGAATACTCAAAAAAACCCCAACCACTCCTCTTGGATCAACTGTAGGTGTCATGGGAAACAAGGATGCAGACATAACCTTAGCTTGGATGGAGCAGAATGAAGAGCTTGTTTTCTCAGCTGAAAACACACAGATTTGACAAAAGCAACTCTATTTGCAAATATGGAAAGACCTGTAAGTGTCCAGTTTAAATCTTTTAAATTTTGCACTAGTCTTATGAAGGGCAAAACATCATTTTATTCTCCATACCATGTTTTGTTTCAGTTACAAGATCACTGTTTCCTGACAGAAACATATTTTTCCAGTTTTTCAATTCACCATAAATGTCATGTGTTTTTCTTTGAAAAGAAAACACATTTTCCCCAAAAAATCTGAGAGCAAAAATGGACTAAAAGTAATTTCAAGCCACGATTTTCAGTAATACTCAATAAATCCAGTTCCCACCCTTCAAATACTATAGAAATAGAATAGAAAATACTATCCTTTTAAACAGAAAAGGTTAAAAAATGTTTCCTTGGATGCACATAGGCTCTCTGAGTTAACAATGTGTGCGTCCATAAACTTCCAATACAGCTTGTTAGAAATGTACATATTTAAGATTAATATTTTAGAAATGGAGTACCATTTATTTTAACAGGTAGTCAGGTAAGAATAAAACACATTATGGCACCTAAGGATGCATGTGTGCAGCTGGCCATAGTCAACTCTCTGCGTCTGATCTAAGATTTTTGGTAATAACAAAGCATTTATTCCAGTCCAACAAAATTTTAAAAATCATTCCAAGCTAAGGTGAACTTTTAATCAGCAATGGAAATTCTGAGCAGCTAGGTTATGAGGATAACTGGATACAGGGTCATGTACAGGAGTCCAGGTCCCCTGACACTGTGAGCTGCACACTCTGCTCTATGGGAAAATGACTTCTGTGGGCCTTGCCAGCTGGATGGATTGTAAAACTCTGGAGCTGATATAAAAAAGAGAAATAGATGTATTATTTTTTCTCACTCACTATATTGTGGTATTAAATAACAGGAATCATGAGAGCAGTAACTTCCAGAGTAAATAAGATTGTGCCTATGAATATATGCAAATCTACTACATGGTAGCATAATAATAAATAATAGCAAAAAGAGGTAAAATAGTCAGGTAAAAAAAAAAAAGTTGAAATCTCTTAATGGCAAAACTAGAGAGTTAGACCTTCTTTTTAAAAACTATGTGATTTTTGGGTAACAACAGCACTGAAAAAAATCAAGATAATCCACTGACCCCACAGGGATTACAGTAATTTCACAATTATAAGCTGCACCACCCGGTAGCTGGGTAGACCACGGGATTTGTCCATATATAAGCCGCACCTGAATA
>VRYO01002734.1:10842495-10868768 GCA_009812075.1 Sialia sialis
GACCTCCCCCTCAAAAAGACCGTAACATGAACCTACACTAAAAACAAAGGTCCCCAAACCACCTCCACAATAAATCCACTGCTGAAGTCTTGGCACCCAACATGACTTGCCAAAGAGGGCAGAGTGAAACAACTTCTTTTTCTATTTTGAACTAGTTGAGGAAGGCTTATCAATTGTGTATGTGTTTCCCAGTGGAAAGCTTCCAACCAGCTGTGCAACATGCTAATCAAAATGTGCCTACTTAATAACAAAGGCTTGTTTCCATCAAGATGGACGGATAAATTGCTCTCTGCCTGAGGATAAAGAGGACTGAGCTTTAGGTGTGTAAAAAATGGTAAATACCTCTCTTCTGCTTTTGTTCTTTCCCAGCCAAAAGCATCTTAAGAGAGCCATCTGTTTCATTGCCACAGAAAGGCAAAAAAAAAAAAAAAGGGTTACCAGGCTGCCTGTGCTTATTCATCCAGTTTTACCTTGAGTTAAATGTTGGAAAACTGTCCCCATTTAAAAGGTTTTAGTTCTGCCACTGGCTATGATAAAGGCTGCTTTTCTATCCATAGCTTGGCTTGGCTGTCTATGGGTTTTTTATTTCAGCTAGAATTGCAAAAGAAATTACACTATTCTAGTGTAAAATGAATGGGATTTGCTCATTTTAGTTTATTATCTTCATCTGTTTCTCTCCACTAAAGAAGAGGGAAAAGTCCCACTCATCCCCCTGCCCTCCCCTCACCCCCAGAGAAAGTGGCAATTGTACCATTAAGCCTGGAGTGCTTTACATATGCAAACACAAACACAGTGCTTACAGCAAAGATCTTTCCTATCCATATGTTCATCTCCTTTCCTTTACCTAAACCAGACGATTACCTCAGCAACTCAGCTGTGTTATTGAGACATTTCAGCGTGAAATTTGTTTTTCCTCACTGAACTTTAAGCGGAATTTCAAGTGCCAAGTCTCCAAAGCCAAGTGGGGCTATTAAGAGATAATTACTAATTATGCTAATTTGAGAAGTTGTGCTATTTCTTTCCCTGGTCATTTTATCTGCAGCTCTCCTGAGAGAACAGTCCCCATTCAATGTTAATAACCTTTCCAGGCTAAGCATTCAATGGAGGACAGTGTGTCCTAAACCCAGGAATAGTTTATGGTTAATCTAGATATGTGCTTGTAAATTAGAAAGAGAAGCAAGTTGCACTAATGCTAATGACTTACATTATTAATTTTTTGCAGTAGCAGAAATATCTGATTCCTCTCCATTCATATATTGATATAGCTGATGGTTTTATTTCAAACTGAGTCCTCAGTGACTTGAAATATTCAGTACGCCAACAATATTTCTCAGTGATCATTTTCTAATCCTACCTATTGCCAGCTCCCATAATAATAGATAAAAACAGAGACGAGATTGGATTTGCATTTCCTAAAATGTCTCATTTATTTTTGCCTTATTTATGTAATAGTATGAAACAGATCTTTTCCAAACTCTACATTTTTTTTTCTTTTCTTTTTCAAGACAGTGTTTATTGGATTGATTACATTAGGCTGCAGAGTATGCTGACAGAAAAGGAGATTTTATTATTTCTTTAAAGAAAGTAATGACTTCAGGTTTGATGTGATATAATTCCATCCCTGTTTGGTGGCAATACATAGCTATTTTACCCTTTTTATCATTTTTAGGGGGGCAGTAACCAGAGTCTTCTTGACTTGGCTGCCTTCCCATGGCAGAGCTGCTGGGACAGCCCTCGGGAGAGGTCGCTGAAATCCTGTTTCTCTGCTCCTCAGAATGCATCTCCCAGGTAAGAACACATGGTCACACACAATGTCCAAGATCAGGGCACTCTCCATCAGGAGCCTGTGGCTGCTCTGAGGTGGCCTTGAGGCCCATCCCTGCAATACCTGGGCCCAGACACTGCTTTGGATGAGCCATGCACACCTAGGGCAGCTCCTGGAACAGGCTGGGAGTCACCCTGTGTCTGCCCAGAAACACTCAGGACAGGTCATCCACACCTGGCAGCAAACACAGAACATACCACACTGGAGGGGGCAGAGCAGGGCACCAGCAGCAGGTGATGGCTGTCCCCTCCCCTTTAACCAGCCCTAATGGGAATTGGGGCTGTGCTTCCACCATTAATAAACTCCATTCCTCACTGGAGTCCATCATCCTGCTGGACAGTTTTCTAAGTGGATTGGCAGGGTTTTTAATGAGCAGGGTTCCTCTGAACTCCTTGTTCACAGCCAGCTGTCCTTGCCTGTGTTCCCAGGGATGCTGGTGGAGAGTCACACAGCAGGACAGCAGCTTTGGCCTTGCAGGACAGGGGGACATTGCAGGGCAGGGGCTTCAGCATCACAGCAGCTGCAGTTCCTTCCTCCCCATGGCTTGTCAGCCTGCTCAGCCATCTCTGCCATCCTGGCTGTGGCCAGGTCACATCTCTCCAAAATCCACTCGCTGCCGCCTGATGGCACCAGCTGGAACGTCTCTGCAGGCCAGGCCCTGCCCTTGCTGCACATCAGGGCTCCCAGGAGAACTCTTTTAGCAGAGATGATCTCTGTGAACACCAGCTGCAGATGCTCTGACGGGAAGGCAGTGTCACTGTGCTGCTGGACCAGGGCTCACACCAGCAGCTGGCCTTAGAGGCTCCAGAGCTCCAGAGGAGAGGGCAGAAAACGGGAGACATCCAAAATATTTTCATAGGAATTGAGCTTATATTCTGTGGGGTTTTTTTTGCATTTTTCAACATCTAGATGTAAACTAAGGTAAGTTTCCCATCACGCAACCAAAATAAAAATAGGACAAAAAACCCAAAGGATAGCAGCTTCTACTTTATTTTTTCACTATTTTAAACCCATATATCCACCTAAAACAAATAGGTGCATGTTTTAAAAGGCAGAGAATGTAAATATTCAAAATCTTGGGTTGCACCTATTTCTGGAAAATGTAATGCACAGCCTTCAGACTCCAGTTCAGTACTCCCAACGTGGGAGTGGGAGAACTGCATTCACATGAGACATGAATTAAGGCCTAAAAATATGTCCTAGTAATAAAGGAGAAGGTAATTTTAACTTTCAGCATTGCTAGTTTCAGAACAGAGCTTCATTTAGAGGAAATCCATTTTTCAAGTGTGGGAACCTGCCCCCAGAGGCCAGAAAATCATCAGGTAAGACACAAATCTTCCCTGCTGAACCCCCCTGGGTTGGGGGGACCAACAGCCCACTACACTCTGACCATTCCACCAGGAGACACAGAAGAACCGTGGCTGTGTGACTCCTCTAACCTCAGCTCTCACAGGTCTGTGTGAGCACACCCAGAAGTGGCTGCAGCTCAGACCAACCTGATCCCAGCCCTCCAACAGCTCTCTAGCACACACCAAACTCTGACTTTCACCTGCACAGACACACACGCATTTCATGGAGCTCTTTTTCTGGCCATGGAAAGCTTGTGCAGGAGGTGACACAGGGGTGGGTCTCAGTATCACATCAGCTGGAGGACAGGCTGCTGTAGGTGGGGTCTTGCATCTCCCCTCAGTCCTATCAAGTCTTGGGTCATCTTCTGAAGAAACACTTGATCCGAAATTCAGCCTCACCCAATCACAACAGAGGCATCAGCTCCTTGCTGATACACTGCTGTCCAAAAATGCCTGATTCCACCTGTGTGAGAAGACAGCAATGCATCTGGGCAATGCAAAGTTGTAAGTGAAAAGACACCTGCAAGAGAGATCTCTAAAAACAGATGCAGCCAGAAGAGGAACATGCCATTTCTCCTGAAAGACCTCCTGGAGTATTTACAAGCAGTTCTTCATGAGCAAAGAAATGAGTGCTAGAGACTATTTCAAAATGCAACAGGGCCCTGCTGGTCTCAGCCACACTTGCTTTCTGCTGCATGGAAAACTGGCAGACTGGAATCACAACCCCAGAAAGGTGCTCCACATTGCTAATTTTAATCAAAATGCAGCTTTCTGCCCATGTTATTTCTCATTAATGTTTGAAATTACTTTTTAATCTAATATCTGCAAAGATCACAGAGAGTTCTGAAATAAATAAAAAAATCAGTTCAAAAAGTAACTGATAGGAGCTGTTTTCTTTCCTCCTACAATTCCAGAATGAAAATACTTATAATTATATTATATTATATTATATTATATTATATTATATTATATTATATTATATTATATTATATTATATCATCATTCCAAAACCTGCACTAACGCTATTGCAAACTGTTTGGAGCGGCTGCAGATTTTGGAAGGCTTAGATAGCATGAATAACAGAAAAGTGTATTTGCAAGAGCCATCAGCAGCTGGATGGCACCATCTAATTAATACAAGAAATTACGTATGGGAGAGCCTAAATACACCCCATGGTCCAGTTCAGGCCAAAGACAACATGGTGCTTTGGATGGACATGACATCAGCTGCAGCAGAAAGGTGAAGCAAACTCAGTTTTGCGTGAATTATGTGACACTTGGAGACAGATAGCTCCTTTTGGAGAAAAAATAAAACCCTCTGTGTGATGCTACCTGGTGTTTGAGATTGTGACTAGGACAGTAGGAGGCATGAGCAAAGAAATTATTTTATTCACCACTCTTCTACCTGTGCTGACAAATGTACAGTGTGTTGGGAAAATTTCCACTATCTCTTCATGCTGTGAGTCAGTGAGGGGGAAGAGAAAGCTTGCTATCCCAAGGTTTCCAGCTGGAAATAGGTAATGACAAACAGGGACTTGATCTCCCTTCAATCCTTCAAAATCTTAACCTCAACTATACAAAAAAACATGCAAGCAAGGGCAGCAGGGAAAATTGCCCCCTGCAGAAGCTATGAGCAAACAGATTTCACATGGAAACCTTGACAAGGAGTTGAGGGAAGCTCAGACCTGAGCTTCTGAAGGAGGATGGTCCTTTCACTGTCACCAGCAGCTGGTGCAGCTGCAGGTCCCTTAATGGGATTTTCTGAAAAGCACAGATCTTGGCATCTGACAACTGAATGAAAATGTTGGATTTGTTTACTTACTGCAAGTATACAAATGTGTGTCTATTTCTATCTCACATCTTTGCAAAGAAAATTTGGAAAATACAAACTATGAAAGCTCTGCAAAAGAAACAATTCATTGTCTTTTTCCATCCACAGTTTCTTTAAGCTGATTCTAGGAAAAAAATGGACATCTGAGGCCCAAAATTCTACAAAAAATCACAAGTTGTGGACTCCTTGATTTCTGTATTTCCTCTTGGCCCATCTGCATGGATTTATTTTCAGACTAAGAGCCCAGATAATGCAGAACATAACATTGCACCTTTAAACCCTCCAGTTATAATAAAGAACAAACAATAATCATGATGGGTACAAGATGCAAAGAGATTAAATACAAGGCAGATGTTCAATCTTGTCTTTTCAGCTGAGATTATAAATGGTCTTAGCCTAAGAGAAAAATTCAGAGCCTGAAAGTGAAGGTTTGCTAATTAATCAGTTATAATGGTATAGGGGATTACAGAGCATGATTAAAACACACTGGAAACAAGAGAGACAAAGGAGGAGGGCAAAGGGAGAATGGAAGCAGCTCTGTCAACAGAGAAACATCTCTACACAAGCAGGTGAAAATGATGAAGTTCATAAAAATCTTGCACTTAAGAATTAAAATCCAACTACAACAACAAAAAGACAATGTTGTGAACTAAATGAATTCCTGAAAATTTGTTTCAATGTTCATTTAAAAAAAAAAAAAAAGGGTTGGATCCAAGCTCCTTATGAAGCCTCCGATCAAAACTTCCATTGAGTCCAGCCCTTTATATAAATATGAATGTACATTAATACAGGCATTGATGGAGCACATATGGGCACATTAATATGCATAGTACTAAAGAGTCTGTGCTGAAGTATATAAACAGAAATTGAATATAAACACATGAATTCATGGCTTTGAAATTCCATTGGTAACAAAACAGCATAGAGGAATTATTAGCATTTTTACATGATGACTTCTGCCTAAGTCAGATACTGAAGTGCTACTGATACCAAAAAGGCATTCAACAGATGAGGAGTCTAGACTGATAACTTCTGTGCTAGGCAAGTGTATTTTTAAACCTCCTTTAACATTAAATTTTGATGCTGTCCTACAGGGATGAACTAAGGTGCTTTTCTGAATGTGCAGTTTTAACTTCCCTGTTTACTCTATGAAAATAAATTGGCAGTGATTCACTCCTGATAAGGTCAGTTACCATGACCCCAATCCCTATAAAAATTATCCCCAGGGTCAATCTGTGCTGAAGACAGTGTGACCACCCAAATGAGAATGTCCTATGGGATGTAGGTCTCATCAGCTGTAGGGCCTCCTCAAAAAAACAGATTCCCATGTAATAGGGTAGGATTAGGCTCCTCTACTCTTCATCTTGATTCTGCTCTCAATCTTTCTCTTTTTGCTGGTGGAAACAAAAAAAGGAATTGTGCTTTAGGTTGCAACTTCTCAACAACATTGATGCATGCATAATTGCTCTAATATTATCTACTCAACTGAAATTAATGTATAACTTTAATAATGGAAGTGGATATGATACAAATGAAGACAGAAATAGAACAATTTCTAGTTCTTTTCTAGTTTTGAAAAATGAACGCAGTAAAGTATTTCCTTTGCTTACCATATATGCCATTTTAAGCTATATTACAAAGGTACTGTTTATTTGTGTGGTTTATTGTTTGCCTTGAGAGACCTTCATTTGTTCAACTTATTCTAGATTTAAAATTGTGAGAGCAAACTAATGTAAAAACATAATGAAATCACCTTCAAATCTGCTTACGTTCTCACTTTCCATACAAAATTATTTTCATCACATAAATAATCCCCCAAATTTGTCTAAGATTATTCCAGCAAATCCCATGCCCAACAAATCCTAAAACATGCTCCACCTGTTAGTGAAACTATCATAGTAATTGTCTGGGCTTTTATCTAATGAATATGCATTACAGCAGTCAAAACAAATTCTATCTTAATCTATATTACTGGGGAAAGTTTCTGAAACAAGCTGTTGCAGAGAAATTTATATAACATGTTGTCAACATTCAGCAAAGACAAGCTGTCTGCTAGAAAGGGCTGATGGAAACAGTTTCCTAGGTTTGGTCAGGGAGATGTTTAAGCTGTGCTTTTGGCCCAAGGTGTGCTGAGAGCATCACATCCCCTGGTGCCTTTAGCGTGCCTGCTCACCTGCACTGCACCTCCCTGCAAAGCCTGAGCTGACCGGATTGAGAAGCCTCTTTTTCTCTGTGGCTTTCTGTGTGTCATCACCTCTTCTACAACGTGCAAACTCACTGAGCCCTGTTGGGGCACAGGGAAATGATGGAAATTCAGCTGCCTGCCTGCGCAGGGCTGTGTGTGACTGCACCTGCAGGCAGGCGTGTGCCTGACATCAGCAGCTGCAACACGATGGCATGGGGCAAACCAGCAACAGGAAAGGTACTGGGAACCAAGACTAACAAGATTTGTAAAATTAATCAAGATCAACAAGCCACTCTTCCCAATCAACTACCTGCCTAGGACTCACACAATTGCTTTTGCTATAATGGCCATTAAAATAATAATCTCAGCCTCTTATGATGACTTTTTACTGTCTCCCTTGTCTGCCAGGAACCAACTTTATGTTACAGTGACAGAGAAACATCTACTCAGCTCAAGAACTGTTAGCAAGATCAGTTTGGATATGCTGAAGCAGAACAAGCCCCAAGAAATACATGCTGTAAGGAGGCGCATTAAGAATTTTTTTTGCATGTAGAAAATCTTTAGGAAAATAATAGTAACTTCTAATCCAGTTTCTGATTCCATGAAAAAACCTAAGCACCAGCACATTTGTATGCAGATCTTGTTACTTATTATTTACTGCTTTTCTGAGCAGCAATGGAATGACTGAAGAAGTGATTTTGCTGAACCAAGGCCATATGTTACCCTAAAGACCTTTGATGATATATTGGTCCTCTCTAGGCACCAATCTCATATATACTTTCCTTTTCATAATTTTTATGAATAGCAGCTGCATCAGTAGGTGAGGATACAAACAAGAGAAATAAGATAGTAAAAGGAAAGGGAGGAAGGAGATGGGTGTTTTGGTAAATAAGAAACAAATTGAAGAAGTGCAAATTTGTGGATTTTCAGGGTTAAATACACTTTTATTTTTGGAGTGATTTTTTGGAACATTTGTGATTACCTTTATTGAGATGGCTTCTGTAGTGTTTAATTCATTCTCCTGTTAATGCAGCACTCTGCAAGACCCAAACCAGTTAATTTGTTGCTGCTTTGTTGCAGTTAATTTCAGAGACAATTATTTTGAGGCAAAATTAAGATAGTGCATGAGGAATGCTTTTTTTTTAAATTTTATAAATTACTTTCCTGGACTCAAAAATGAATGCTTGGTTCTTTTTTCATCTTTAGATGTATCTGCCACACTTAACTCAAAAAATTATTATTAAAGACTAGAGTGGTTTAGAGTGGTTTTAGCTAAAGTGGAATAGTCTTTTGGTCTTCTGAAGAGCTTGTGCATAAACTAAATTGATGAACTGCAGGCAAGGTACAAATGTTACCATGGGACTGTTACCATGATTTTTAATAGAAATGAAAGTGATGAAATTTATAAATTAGTATTTAATCCTTGTGAAATGAAGTGATTAATCTAAAAGGATATATCTCATTTTTAAAAAAAGGACATCTGTAACAGTTTCAATGAATTCCATAAGAAAATTCTCGCAGCAACTGAAGGAAGTAATGTATATTACAAAACCAGAGTTATTGTGGTTATTCTGCAGAGTTGTCTGCAATGTGCTGCTTAATTCTGAAGAAAGAATTGCCTTTTAAACGTAAACTTTGCTACATAGAATCCTCACCCTTAGCACCTTTAGCAAGCCATTCTGGGAGAGATCGAAAACCTCCAGAAGCTGAAGAGCAAATGTGATTTAACAGCATAGAAGAAGCAGATCCCATACCTTTGTTTACATACAAAATAGATGAGTAAACACCAAGCCCTGTTCTTTCCACCAGCAGCAGGCAGAACTGCCTTGCCATGCCCTTGCAGGCAGGGATTACCTCGGAAGGAGCAGCTCCCAGGGACTGCAGTGTCACCTGCAGTGACAGAGCCAAGCCCTGAGATCCAGCTGTGCCACAGCTGGAGCGGGGATTGGCACACACCACAGCCACGTTTGCTGGGCGCTCGAAACTGGAGCGACACACTCCTGCATTCCTCCTGCCTCTCACTAATTAATTCTGCAACAGATCAGCTGCTCTGACTCAATTTCCCTCTCCCAAACTGGATGAATATGGCCTGTCTGCCTGTGAGAGTTAATAACCTTCCATAAGGAGCTTGAGCATGTACCTAGCATGATTATATTGATGCATTTTTATTAACTCTGGGCAATAAGAATCCTTCCTCTCTGGGATGAGTTGGAACTATCTGAAGAGAAGGATGAGCTTACCACTGTCAGGGAAAAATGACAATCCAATGTGCCTTACATCATAAAAGCACTAATTTAATAAGGGATTCAGAGTTAGCCTTCAGGAAAATCTGACAAAACACCTTTGTCTATGGCTTCTTACCACATTTAAGCAGAATACATCACTTGCTTAAAAATGTGCCTGGGTTAACCAATATATAAAATAGTGTTATGTTAAACTATTTTGCTACAAATCAGACTTCTAACTGGAAAAGACTATTTCATTTCTGACTATTGGAAAACTGTATATGTTTTTAAATCCCCAGGTTTTTTGAGACTTAATAACCATCTTCTGGTAACCGGTCCTGTTAGTAAACTTATTGCCCATTTTTACCTTACAGTTTACACCTTGTACTGTAACATGAAAATATTTTTTTTTTTAATTTTATTTTTTTAACAAAATGAATGCAAAGATAAAGTCTCCTTTGAAAAGAATAGAAGAGGGTACAAGTTTACCAACAAAGACTAGCTTTTGACTTGTTCTGGCAGAACTGAAATGCTTCACATTTATCCTGGAACACTTTTGTATATTCCTTCTTCTTGTGTAGGAAATTTAAAGGATTTGCACAGTGAAAAAATCCCAACAAAAACCCATCAAAAATCACAGCATCAAATGCCTTGTGCTTATGGATTCCACTTGAAGGCACAAAAATTCCTTTTTGTGGGCACAGCACCAGTTAAAGCAATTCCCTGTTACACAACTGCAAAAACTGAATCATTATAAACATGAATTGCAAACAAGTCAAGTATCTTGATTTTAGAAAAGACAGATTTTACAACAGACACGCATCAGATGCTTTAGCATAAATAAATGATAAACACAGGTCAATCAATAATCTTTGAAGCAGTTGCAAGTGGAAGAAACCTGCTGTCAGTGGTATTAAAGAACATTCCCTTTTTGCACTGCTTCTTTTAAACTCCTAAATCCACAAGCAGCAAGAGCTGAGCTCCAGTTGAATTAATCTGCACTGCTCAATAACAAGGCACTGCCGACCACTGCAGCCTGCTTCCCTAAATCACCATTTATATGGACATGTAAATAGCAATTCATGATTGACAGGGAGAAGGGAAATTACAACCTGGAAATCAGCTAATGAAAGCTAATTTTGGGTAGGTTTTGTTCAAGAAGCCCTGGGCATTTTGTCTGGTTTGCGGCAGGGCTGCTGGCATGGATGCAATACAGAGCACGAGCTCAAAGTTGGCTTCTGCTCTGTTAGTCCTTCTGTAGGATTCAGCTGGAGAAAGATCAGCACACAAACTTAAGAACAAATCCACCTTTTTGCTAAAGGTTTGGGGGTCCCTGACATGAGTATTGCGGGTTGCTGCATACACACCTGTCTTCACCATGCCGAATTACTAGCTACTCAAAAAACATACCTACACAAATGGAACGTAGAAATATGGCAAATGTCTGCATTATAAGAAGTGTCTTTCATTTCTTTCTTTCTCATTCTAAAAAAACCAAACATAATCCTTTTATGCAGTTTTGTGTAGTTGTGCCTGTGTGATTTGTCTGTAAGTTGACTTATTGCATAAAGATCACACACAAATACTGCAATTATTTTTATACATATATTTTTAAAATTAGAAACTCATACAGTCTGGAATAGATGAATGTGAATACACACAAATTATATAAGAGTATTTTATTTTTACATAATTAAACAAAACACTTCAATAGAAAACAATTCTTCATATAACTCTGCAGGCTTTAAGACCATTTGTCTAATATAACCTGCAGTTTATTACAGTCATTCACTTCATACAGCCAGGCAAATATATGTCACATAAACATGTACATACATACCTATTCATACAGCTACACAACTATATCTCACATAAAAATGTATATATGTACCTATATATTAAGGCACAGACAAATGCATGTGGAAACACAGTTCTGCCACCCTGACTGATACTGAGAAGTTTCAATTTCAAACTTACTCTGAGTAGGGGCAGCAGAATTAGGCCTTATACAAAGGTAACACATTATTACAGTTGGCTTGAGAGCCATCATTTTACATTTGTTAAATCCCACTATTTAAGGGCTAAATAGCCATTTCACTGTCTCTGAGAAGTGGAAAGAAGCAAGCAATCGCATAAAATCAGTTGTGTGTAAATCTCTAAGAAGATGGAGATAAAATATCTGTCAAATTCTACTTAATTCTTCCACCACTTCCCAGCAGCTTTGACTCTTCATGCTGATGCTTCATTAGCATTTAGAGAAAAGTGATCCTGTTAATATTTCTGAGCACCATTTCTCTTGCAAGGAACAAAAAACGGGGGGGAAAAAGTCACACTTTAGCACGAAGTATTTTGCTGAGATCTACTTAATGCTCGTTCCTCATTCCAGACTCACACAAAAAATGCCACCAGCACATAGTGCAGGTTTCAGAAACAGCACTCACAAGTGGCACAGCTCCAAAATCAGACACAGTGGCTGGTTTAGCATTGAGACCAAACCCAAACCCAGCAGAAACACTTTCAAACACGCAGATTAGCTTGCAGGGGTAATCCCCTATGACACAACAATTCATCTGATGATGATGCACTGGCATCTGTGAGGCTTTTCTGCTGAACAAATCATGCGTTTGTAAAATTTGCTTTCACCTCCTTTGATTCCACCTTCGTATTTATTTTTTTCAAGAGAATAAGAAATGTGTGGGGTGAATTAATTTTTATTGTGATCACCCTAACCTCACTACAGGATCAAAGTAAGAGACCAGGGATCAGTCTCAATTTGGTCTATTTTTACAGAAACCATGAAAGGCGTTGAGTGGGAACAGAGAGGAAGGCGACTTAAAAAGCTGTCAGGAATATTCCAGGGAGATGTGCCTGCCTTTCTGCCAGCTGTGCTGCTGGTTTTGGGAGGCACAGGGCAGAGGGACGTGCATGGCCACAGAGCTGAGCAGAAAAGCATCTCGTGAAGCGCTGCCACACCACGGCCCCAGCTGGGGAACAGCACAGTGCAAAAAGCCTCTCCATGAGCAGCGGCGATTAAACTGCCTGCAAATCACCTTCCCACCTAATCCAAGCAGGAGTCAGATAATTTCCTGAAAAAGAGGATTCCTATCTCATATTAAAAAAATGAAATCCTTCTTAATGTATCCTACCCAAAGCCTAGAGTCACTGAATTGAGCATCAAACTTAGTAGTGCGAGTCTCAGCTGAGTTAATGAAATACCTCAAACTCCCTACAAATAAGTTTTGTTTTTCCATACCTTAAATGAACAAATCTCCTAGGCCAGCTATGTACAGTCTCAACAGAAAGTCCTTCCACTTCTGTTAACCATGCCGAAATATTCCTTCCTTAAAAGCCTCTGTCTCAGTACATAAAATAAAAAAAAAAAATCAGGAATAAATTAGAGTAGCCTGTTTACCTTCTTTACAATCTTTCTTCTTTAATATGATTTCACTGTGTCCTTTCTTATGTTTATCTAGAAAGTAAACAATATAAATCTTATCAATTTTCTTCTACCGAAATTTTACACCTCTCTAATCCCTTTTGCCATAAGTCTCTGAATCCTCACTATTTCTTTTACACATTTGGGAGCTGGAACAGCCAGAACAAAATAGAATATACTGAGTAAAAATACACCTTTCATTCATTAATGTCACGGTAATATCTTCAGTATTAGCCATCCTGCTCTTTACGTGCTCTGCCCTGCTCCGTGCCTCCCTTGTTACCACGCTTTGCTTAGCAGAGATTTTCATTAAACCAGCCATGGCAATGTCCAGTCCTTAGTCTGGAGTCTGTGTTGTTCATTCAGGGTCCAAAAATATATCCTCATATTTCCAATCTGCTGTAAAGAAGCAAGAAATTCGAGGCTGATTGAACGACAATAACTCCATCCATTTAGTGCTTTCGGTTAAAGCATTAAATTTGGCAATTTTATGACTCAGGGAGGGTTGCCTATTAGTATGGGTTGACAAGCTGCTTCCGCCAGTTAACAAAGCAGTCTTTTTAATACGTTGTATATCACAAAATGCTGTTAAAACTCCTCCGGGTTGGCTGCTTCGTTTCAAATTCATACAGCGGGGAACAAAGGTCAGCCACAGCAGAAAGGTAAGCGCTTCGTTTTACTACTGGAACTTACATAATTTGCAGGCAAAACAAGCTGTTTTACACAGCAGACGTCAAGTTCATCACAGATGCCTTGAGAATGATCTATCTACTGATGCATATCAGGCTTTTTTGTCTGGATAACTAATCACTTACACGGAAAAACGGCAAACTGCCTGAAAGGTTGTAGAGATAGTTAGCAGCTGTAAACACAGGGATCAATTTGGGTTCATTACCACTCGCAAAACCTATGCAATACTGGCCAGCAGTAATTCAAAAGTAGTACAATTAAGAGAGATCAGACAGATATCCTCATGTTTGCTTTTTTGAGACTTGCTAACCTATAAGGTGTTTATAGACCTTTAGTAACTTTGGTACTACACAAGGCAATTTCATCCAATCTTTAATTTTTAGCGCAGCCTTTTCCACTCTTAGAGTATAACTTCAGAAAGGGCTGCCTTTAAGTATTTTTAAAAACTCCATTAATACCACTTAAACTTGTGAGCAAAGCTCTTCCCTTATGAAAGAATTTTCCTATGCAAGACACCCAGGAGAAACTACAAAATTTCAAGCAATATGAAGTGATTTCCAAGAGTAGGATTCTTTGCCACTAGCTTTATATGCCTGTGTATTGCCACTGAGGAAAGAAAATCATCTGACAATATCTGTGTTCAGAAAGGCAAAGAGTACCATATACTATATTGCTCATGTAAGACATGGTCAATATTCATACCAGCGCTTTTTCTACTTACATAATTAATACTTCGAGATAAAGTTGAAGTATTTTGTTCTTTTTGAAAGCAAAATACACGATCCTATTGTCCTCACAATTACATGCTGTTCTCTTTTAAAGTAAAATACACCATTCTATTGTCCTCACAATTACATGCTGTTGCTAGGAAGTTACAACTCTGCTATAACCTAATCGTCTGCTATTTAGATATGGACTCATGAATCCCATATTTTTATTCTAAATTTAAGTTCAGTCATCGTAGCTAATGTCCTTGATGCTATCTCAAATTGCTGTCATTACACGGATCACTAGAAATTGGAGGTAATAGTAAAAAAGAAAAGAAAAAAGAAAGCTACCAAATTAGATGATGGATAAAGGTTTAATCAATTTAATTTTATCACCAAATCCATTCCCTTCCTCTCGAGCTGTCAGGGCACGAGATAAGCGGAACACGTCGTGAAGCACAACACAATCCTTTTGTGGGAAAGGAGTTGTGTCCCTGAACCTCGCCAAGATGAAACACGCTCATTTATTACTTTGGCATTGCAGGATGATGAAGAACCAAGCTGGTTTCCTCCCTTCATCTTCAGCACAATCTTTCTATTTCATTAATTTTTCATGGAATTTCATTTCACAGTCATTTTGCCTCTCTCACCCACTTGCTGCCCTTATTTAGTTTATTCTGTCAACTTTTATTTCGTGTCCCATTGTATCAGCAGCGACTCTGGCCATGGCTTTCTACCACATCAGGGATACCTGACACCCTCCTGCTTCCAGTAATTAACTTCCCTCAGTGACCCCATAAACAGCCTTGCAAATAAGGTGGGTTATTTGTTGTCTTACACTGGAAAATAACTCAGAAGGGTTATCTATCCAATCCCCTATTTCATACTTACTTTCTGTATGTTGATTCCTAAGAAGTTGCTGTAGGCTGCTGAAGTGCGGTGTTTTTAATATTATCATTAAATGGCAAATCTGCTTTTGTTTGGTCTACTTGTAAGGACTTATCTGGGAAAACAAGCCTTCTTTTCAAAATCTCTACCACAGGCTATGAAATGGGCACAAGCTGTGCTGAGTTCTGCCAGTACTCTGCCATATTCCAGAGCCCTGAAAAAACACAAGAACCCACAAACACAGTAACCGCCTAAAACCCTCAGAAATTTTAAACAGATTTCTCTAAATCAATAGGCATAAGTTTCTCTCCTCTGGTCATTTTATATACACCGATTAAAAAAAACCCCAATAACTCAAAACCAAACAAACAGAGAGGAAAATATAAAATATCTATTACTGCTGCCAGATGAAATTAGTATGCAGATAATCTGTCAAGCGTCCATATTTATTTTTCATTAGATCTTTGAAAAATTAAGATATTCACTTCCTACTGGGAGCTATCATATTGTTCTAAATTACAATGAATTTTTTTCTACCTACACTAATTTAACAAATAGGTTTAAATATCCACATTTTAACTTCATAGCACACATTCTGCGTAGAGTGTAAAACTGAATAAAATCACTCTAAGTCTATGTTTGCAATATGATATCCATTGCATAGACATTTATTGTTAAGGCAGGATATTCTCACTGAAAGAGTTGCTGGATTTCATAAACATGAAAATAAGAAGCATGCAAATTAATTACTGGATGATGATATTGCACACTGGAATCATTTTCAGTGTCCTACACTTTGCAGTGCTTTTATGATTTGCATGTATGGATATTCTCTCTCTGAGTCTTACTGCATGTGTTATATATATATATATTTATATATATATATATATATATATATATATATATATCTTAGGCCAAATGCACAAGGAAATTCAGCTATTCAGAGAATGCTCTTTGCTTTCCTTGCTTGAACTTGCTTTCTGCCCCCAGGAAACTCCTAAAACAGAGCAGCCAGGTATAAAAGAAATGGAGTGAAGTGCTATACCCCCCCCTACAAATTTATAATTCACACTAACCAGACCAAAAAGATGACTGAAAACATGGAAAGTAAAACAGAAGGGAGAAGCAACACTATTAAATAGAGACTAATAATTGTTTCTACCGCTGTACATTCCTAGATATTCCATTAAGCAATGTCTCCACCTGGTTTTAAGCACAGTTCACATGTAGCATGTGTAATAAAATATAGTAAGTTGTAGAAATAATTTGTTGAGTCCATTTCCTTAAGGACTGAGGGTGTGACAGATAAATTCCCTACATTCTCTCTAATACTCAATTTAAATTTAAGACTTTGATGAATTTCTTTGCCTACTTGTGTTCATCCCCGTGTATGGATGTGTAAACATACGTGACTGGTTACATACTTTAAAGCAGCTACTAAAAGCATTCCTGCTATAAACAAGAGATGTGCTGGAGTATAGTTAAAAGCGAGTGTCTTTGGTCTAACTCTCTGCAAAGACTTCTCTCTATTAAACAGATGAAACCCACAAAATAGTGGAGCCCACAATAATTCTCATTAAAAATAGTAATTTAACAGCCTAATAAACATTTTCTTGAGTAGTTTTCTGAATAGTCTATTTGTTAAGCAACATCTCCTTATGAGGTACCATAAAAATAAAAGAAAAAAAGATGAGCACTAAATAAAATAGCATAATAGAAAAATCCAACAGGTTTATAGAGGGCATGTTACAGGAATTTTTTGGCCAGGACAATTTTATAGGAATGTGCATTTTTATGAATGTATACTGTGATTAAAAAGAAAGGAAAAACAAAATCATACAAACGTAAATCTGTAATTAGCATACTAACCAATTACATTATTTGAAAAGTGGATACAAACAGCACATTCATAAGAATAAAAAATGAACACTTCACGTGCCCATTCTATTGATGTTGGTCAGTTAAGCACTTTCTAGAATGTAATCCACCTCCAGCTGTGCATTCTGCAAATAGCTGTCAGCCATCAAATTATTGTTGAGCAAGTTTTCGAGTTTGTTTTTTTTTTTTTTCTTTCTCAGACATTCAACTTCCACCTTGTTTTGGCAAAGCAAAAAAGGATGCATCAGAAAAGTCTTATTGAAAGACCATAACTTTTGTCTGCTCTTAATAACAAAATTAGACCAAGTACCTTTCCTCCACTGCATAGATTAATGGTTTACTCTTTTCTCCTGGTCAAATACAGGTCACTAAAGCTAGGCTAAGTTTTCAATTCTGTAGAAAAGAGAACGAATCAGCATAAAAAAGTCTGCAGAGCACAACTTGATTACAGGGAAATTTAAAGGGAAATGAGTATGCAAGCGCTCCTTTCTGAGAGTTTTAAAATTTATTCTGCAATGCCAAGTAAAAGGCAGCCTTTCTCACCAGGTGTTGTAACATGCTAAAAACCCAGAGTAACAAGTTGGAGTTGCACACCTACTCAAAGTCCTGATATGTCTGCATGTCTGTTGCTTCTACTTGTGTGCAGGTCACTGTTTGTTACTATGATTTTGAATATATAGAGTTAACAGACAAAAGTAAAAATGGTGACAATCAAATGGCACAGCCTTGCATTTGGCCCATTATTACCAGCTACTATACAAAAACTGCTTTGGCACCTTTCTAAAAAGTTATTAAATACCGCACTTACTGACTTCAACATAATCAATAATTAAGAGACTCTTAGCTACCGGCAGCTATAAATTAGATTTTTTGAATGTGAAGGAGAAACAGTGTATCCAGAGCATCAGCCTGAGTTCTAGCTGACTAAAACTTGTGTGAGTACCAGACAGAGATCATAATTACATGTTAGATTATATTTACTGCTTGGATAAACACTTGGACTTTTCATCTCTGCAGTTCAGTGCCTTGCAGCTGGGCATCCCTGGCACTCTGCTCCTCATATCAGTTTATTTTACTTTAAAGCGCTCACAGCCGGTTAACTTCATCCTTTCAGGCAAAACATCAAAAATCAGTGTCATCCCCTCCACAGGAGAAAGCAAGACAGCCTTGCGAAGAGCTGTTATCTAGGGCATATTATTCCCTGCTCGCAGTGACATCCTGTACCTTCACTTTTCCTGCTTGCGGCAATTAGCGCCTTCCTAGCCAGGGCTCGCTTAGGGACCGGGAACAGCACCGAAACACAAAAACTTGGCGGACCTCGTCTGGAAAAGGAGAGGAGCGGTAGTTTGGAGGGTGCGACAGCCGCGGGGGCTCCGCGCCGCGCTCTGCCTGGGCAGCGGCACCGGGCACGGGCACTGGGCACGGACACCGGGCCGGGCGGGCACCGGGCAGCGGCACCGGCAGCTCCCGCCCGCGGGCACCGGGCACGGGCACCGGGCATGGCGAGCTGCCGGAGCCCCGGGATGGCCCCGCTGCCCCGGACGGCTCCTGCCGAGCCCTTCCGCGGTTCAGCCTCGGCCCGGCACAGAGCAGGGAGGGCAGCGAGCTGTGCCCAGCCGGTGGATCAGCGCGGCCGCTGCCGACCCAGGCGGACCCGAGCCCGGCACCGCCCGGCCCGGCGCGGCCGTCGGGGCAGCGCGGGGCTGGTGCCGGAGAGCGCCGGGCGCTGACAATGGAGCTGCGAGCAACCGATGCTGTGCAGGCAGATGGAGCGGGGAAAGAAACCAACGAGAAAATTACATCTCTCTTACCTTTCCTCTTTGATCTCCTCCTCCTCCTTCTCTTGGACTTGCATCTCAGCTGCCCGCTCGGCGCTCCCGACGCCCTGCCGCTGCCCAGGACGGATGTCATGCCGGCACCTCAGCGAGCAGCGCCGCGCCGACGTGCTCTCCTGCCGCGGAGTTTCTCCTCGTTCTGGAGGCGGCTTTTATAGGGCGGTGTGTCGGGCCGGCGGGGTGTGCCGGGGCTGTACCGGGGCTGTACCCGGCTCCGCTCGGCGCTGCCGCCGCTCAAGGGTCGCGTCTCCGCCCCGACGTGCCGGGCCCGGCCGGGGCGATGCCCGGGGGCGCCGCCGCGGCTCTGCCGGCCCCGCGCCCACTTTTTGCACCTCTGGAGTTGCTGGGCACCGGCCGCTTTGAAGCCGGTGGAGCGGGGGTGGGGGGGGGCGAGGGGGGCGGATTTGCTGCTGCAAAGTCTCCCGCAGCCCAATCGCTCCCGCCGCCCGGCGCTGACATCAGCTCCGCCAGCCCTCGCCCCCAAACTCCGCTCCCCCGGGGCTGCCGCCTGTGCCCGGCTCCCGGGAGAACGCGAGGGAGAATGGCCCCGTAGGGAATAAAAACATCCTGCTGCCTCGTCTTGGAGAAGCCGGAGGGGCAGCTCGCAAGAAGGCAGGCTGCGGGGAGCAGGGAGGATTTCAAGCCTTTTTTTTTTTTTTTTTTTTGGTCTGCTTTAGACCATGTGGACACTGAAAATTCCGCTTCCACATAGACAGAAAAGCCTCTGCTGTCCTCCCCAACCACGCAGTTGTTAACTAGTTCACTAATTGCGATGCTTATTATTCCCAGTGAAAGAATATGAGTTACTGTTGAAGCATCCCTGTGTCAACAAACCTTATGCAAGAGGATAAGTGTAGCGATTCCCCTTGAATCTCCAGTTATTTTTAAGGTACGTGCTCTGTTACATTCACGATCAAGGGCAAAAGCTCTGTGAAAAGAGGAGTGTGTTGTCGCTCAGACTCACACATTAACACTCTGCAGTGCCTCATTTAGGCAAGTGTGCAATTAAAGTGTCGGGAACAGAGGGGCTTTTACAGAGAGGAAAGATGACAACAGCAATCCTCTGAAAGGCTTGACTACAAAGCATTACATGTTCGTTACAAAAAGCCAGGGTTCACAACAGACAAGATACTGTCTTAAGTTACGAGAGACCTACTGCTTCTATGCTCTGCTGTCCTTTATGTATTACCTCATTTAAAAACACGTCTCTGGAAACCTAGGTGGTGACTGGAAAATGGAAGAATATCAAGAAAAATTATGTTAAATAATGAATGTCATCATTAGTGCCTACTGCATTTGCAGTTGGCTGAAGGAACACAGCAAACCCTTGTTTATCAGAACTCCTTTAAATCTAAAACTTCCTCTTGTTGGAATGTAGGTTACCTGGCTCCTGCTGCTAACCACTTCCACTGCAACCCTCCCAGCTATTAGAAACCCTCTGTGTTTGGCTGGTATATAGGCCTCTGTAATTTTTGGATAAGGCAGAGCTACACATTACAGATTTTTAAATTAAATGAACAAAACCACTTCCATAAAAGTCTCTAAAGGTGCTCATTAAATGAGGATATGGAGAGCTTAGGTGTGCCAAGATGATGTCACCTCTTGAACCCTCTATGCTGCATGAAGCAGGTCACATATGGTAAGAAGGCCCTATGTACCCTCACTTTCAGCTATGTGGCACAGCACAAAGCTCAGGGGGAAATGCCCTCCCATCTCTACAGCTAAAGTAAGAGAGCCTGAGAATCCAGACCTGCATTGCTTGAATGTCAGATATAGTTCAGGAAGCTCTGCATGAAAGTAGGTTCTTACTTGCCTAGTTTTTACAGGTTACTGGCAGAGGTTTTTACAATATACACATCACCCAAACTGCTACATAGCTTAAGTAAAGATCTCTTTAAAGTGCTTCTGTGTATTTCAGGGATAAAAACTTGTCTGCAGGAAAACAGAGAGGCAATCAGTATTTTTTATTTTCAGCTTCAGTCTTTAACCTTTCTCCCCTTTTCCTTCTGATTTCTGTTGTTCTGACCACCACTGACTCTCATCTATTAATGTGGCAAGAGCTTGTAGTTGTGTGTGAAGTGCTAACTGCTGCAGCAAAACACAACTTCATGTTCAACTGCGCATCAAAGTTTCTGACCAGTCTGGAATTTAAGTTACTAAAAGCCAGATTAAGTTATTAAAAGCCAGATTTAGAAAAGTATCTTCTGTATTTCAGTACCAATCTGTGTTCTCTCCATTATAGATCCAAAGGAGAAGCCAGATTCAATTAAAAGGAAAATGAGCATCCTGGGACATTAATTCATTTTTAGGAGTGGCTTCAAGCTCAGCTCATTCAATTTTCTGAAGGCTTTATTTCTGATAATATTTTGTTAACACACTCTCAAAGTGACTGGAATGTAACATGTTAAGAAGACAGACTGACATTGCCAGACCCTGGAGAAGTCATGCTACCAAACCAGCCTGAAAAGCCACCAATTCTCAGAAACTATTATTCAGGGCTAACAGATTAATGAACTGCTTTTCACTTCTAGGCACAGTTCTAAGAAAGTATCAGCAGGGCAACATTAGCAATGATGGATCTATACTGGTGGTGTAGCTCCCTTCTTGGCTGGTTTCAGGACTGGAGAAGGCATGAAGACAGCTGTAGTCATGCTGCTGAAAGGTTTCCCCTTGGCCTCAAGAAGGTGCCAAAGGCAGTCATTTTTTTATACTGTCCAACTACAAAGTGAGTAAAATTCCTCAAATGCACTTATTCCTCTTGTTCCTGCCAATGGAAGGTGTTGGCTTCACCCAGTGAAGTGCCCTGTTTCAAAAGCCTTTTTTAACTTGAATGCAAGATTACGAGTCCCACTCAACTGGGTCTGTCTCTGCGCAGAAAAACACGCACATGTTTGGTGCAGTGACATAAATTCAAACTAAGAAATACAAAACCATTATCAATGGGGTGGGAAAAAGCTAAATTATAAAATAACACCATCTCTCTCAGTTATGTGCTTATGTCTACCATTAGCTGATGCACTTGACAGTTTTATCATCCCACAGAAGTGATGACTGTTCTTCAGTGCCCTGGTAACAATTGTTAGTGGTGTTCCATGCTCCTTTTTGTTGAGTAAAGCATCTTAGGATTTTTTCATCTCCATGGGCCAACAACCTGTGGAGGGTATGATTACCTTCAAACTGAAGTAATTCAGACTTTTCTTTATTACCTTCAAACTGAAGTACTTCAGATTGCTTTAAAGGCATAGCTTCACACACCTCGATTTACAGCCTGTGAAGAAGTGCACATCATACCGATGCAGAGTCACCTATTCAGGCCTAGATGAGTCAGCCAGGCAGGAGAGTTTAAGGTGTAAGTCCTGCTGTGAATGTCTTTTCTCTGTGCTGTCTGGGAGTGTGACTCCTCTCGTGAACCCATCACAACTACAGATCCCAGCCAGTACATCAAAAACCTCTGTCCTGTTCTTGTGAGATAGACCGGTCTCTCTCAGTGCTTGAGGTACCCAAGCAAGAAGTCCAAGCTTTGCAGGATTTGTGACAATTCACTTCACTCAGGTTCTCTCAAAAGAGGAGAGCTGAAGGGCAGTCCAAATAGTTTATTAACTGGAAGAGTGATGGTGACTATGAGAGTATGACGAGGAAAGAGTGTGTGAAACGGGATGCCAGGTTGCACACCTTAATGATGCATTACCATTTAAATTTCTGTGCCTAAGTAATATAGTGTAAAGTTAGTAATCAACAGAAAAGGAAAAAAATTAAAATGGATTAGGGGAAAAAGCAATCCACCCTTATTTCAGCTGAGGACTTCAGATGAGAAACTACATAGAAAAAAATATTTGAGAAAGTTAAACAAATCTGAATACAGATTATGGGTGGCCAGTACTTTTTCTGTACAAACATATTCAGATGAAGTAGAATAAATATGAGATCAACTTTTTTCATTATCTCTCTGTTGTTTAAAATCTGGAGTAGCTTAATTTTCAGTGACATAATAGTATAAAAAATTCAGGTGAAACAATTTAAATGCTATATTAAATATACAAAAATGCAAATATGTAAAATTACGTTGAGCATCTAAGACGTCTCAGGGAATGCCCTGCACAAGTGTTGCAGCATTTGTAGGGGGTGCTCCTCTCAGATCAAAACGGTCCTGCTGAACAGAGAAGGAAGTGGAAGAGGCAAGCTCCAGACTCTGCACTTCCCAGAATATGCACAAACCCTTGAAGAAGAAGCCATCTGGTTGCCTTATTCCACAGTTTGCAGCTGCACTGCCCCTTTCCTAAGGAGCTATGGATACTGCAAGCAGCAGGCCATGGTTGAGATTTTTGCAATCTACTGCTGGAAGCAGACACGTCCTGTAGGCTCCTGAGAGGGGACAGGGATGCAATAGCCACTATCTATTTTTCTCCCCTCCTCTCCATCCTGTTTTTGCTTGATTTTGCTTCCTCTTGGCTGTGTAGGTAGAGGGGAGGAAAAAAAAGCCCTTAGAATTTGGAAGATAAAAGATGCTCAAGGGCGTTAAAGCAGGACATGAATGCACTCATGTGGCTGTGCAGGTGAGACTCCAGAGCCTTCTGCTGCAAAATGCCTGCACTAATCCACTCTTGCCCTACTTACAAGGAGCTGTCAGTGTGGCTATTTGCAGCAAAAAAACACTTTAGCTTTGGGGCCAAACATCACAGGATGGTGATGAAGCAATGAGGGTAGGGATCCATATTCAGTGTATGAAGTTTGTCAGAAAAATACCTCACTGCAGACGGGTCCTCCTGTCTGCTTTGCATATTCTTGCACATGAAATATCCCAGGCTGGGTAGCACTGTGGTATTGCATAGCTGGAGGTTAAGGCAATGCTAAAAGGATTTGCACCCTCACTAAACTGCAACAGAACTGGAGGGATCTGGGATTCTGTGTTCTCTGCTGTGGGAAAGTCAAAGCAGCCAAGTTTCATCTCCCACAGGAGATGCTTCCCCTATCTCCCTCGTTTCTCCAAGACCCACCATCTAGTCTGATGGGGGTTTAGTGCAACATGCCAAGAATAGCTACATCCAGCTCCCTGATGAGCATGAGGTAAACATTTCAAAGCTGTTTAGACAATAGTCTCTTTAATGGAGAAAATACCTAGATGCCAAGGACTGCAAATCATTGTAATTAGTAAGCCTGTCGATGCCACACAAATCACTGGAGATAAAACAAAACTTTCTGAAAGATGTTTGAATGGGCATACTTGAACATAATTCAGCAGCTCTGACTCTTGAGGGGAGTAGAGGTACAGCTCATCACCAGAAACTGTTTTGGCTTTAATAGTGTTTCCTGTGTTTGTAATAAACTGAACCAAAAACTGGTTCAAAAAGCAGAGATGTCTGAAACCTCATTCTGTCATCAGATATTTTAATCCCAGCCAGACTGGTCATACACAGTTTGTTCATATGAGATTAACTTGTTCATAGACCTTCGGTAAGGCCCCCATTGTACAGGTTTCTTTCTGTGCCCAGTATCCCAATCTATTTTCTTCAACCACTTGGAAATGCATCAAATTTTAATGGATTATTAATAATTTTTATTATCTGTAATTTATTATTATAAATTTATTATAATTATTATTATTGTTATTATTTTTAAATAATAATTCTCTGATATTGAAATACTGAAACCACATTTTTGTCTTCTACATCCCTTGAATAAAACCTTTAAAATAGAGAGTCTGCTGGGCGAAAGCCCCTCATGCTGCAGTGTGGCTGTGCAGAACACCCTGGGACAGAGAAGAGAAACATCTCATCACCCTTGGTGGGAAGGGGTTCAGTGTTACTGGTGGGTCCCTAGCCCACCCAATGCCTTGGCTGCAAGGAATTCCCCAGAGATTGAACCACAGCATCATCCTCATCATGCAGTTGCCTCAGGCTAGGAAATCGGGCACCTGAGAAGAGAATTGCCCAAAACAGTTCATTTCTCTGTGCTGACAGCTTTTTCATCAGTAAAATACAGATGCAAATACTTATGTCAGGGGATTAAGGAAAGCTAAAATGACCATGGGCTGCTTGCACACAATATACTTTTCACCCTAATCTGTTCAGTTTGGAAAACTTCCAAAAATTAAATGATGAATAAATTCTCCCCATAGCAGCCATGTGGATTACAAAGACTTGCAGAATTTTTGATGAAAGGCTACCGTCTTCTAAAATGAATGCTGCAAGCCTATGTCATGAGAAACCTTAACCAACTTCTCTGGGACTCTAAAAATGTTTTATAGAGTAATCTTGTGGTAGCTGCCCTGTAGAGAATTAAGGCAGTACTGAAAAATGCTACAGCATAGCTATTGCTATTATTTCAGTAATGTTATGTGCTACAGTTTAAAGAAGTTATTATGGAAGTATAATTTGAGTAAAGTTTACATTTGCAGGCTGACATATGTTCAGTATTACAGTCTTGGAGACCTCCAGCAGCATTCACTGACCTTGTTAGGGACAGTGGCTGAGGATAAGGTACTAATAGTCAGTAAAGGAAAGGTGTATTGAATTGCATTAACCTCTGGCTAACAGGTTAATCCCCTACCAGATTCATCAAGTTTCTATGATATCAAATCACTTTACAAAAGGAGTTTCACTGCAATTTTCTGTCAACTTATTTTTAAACATACTTTTCAAAAGGCATTCAGATTTATGTGATATATAATCACTGTAAAGCTGAAAACAACAGTTCAGAATGTAAATGCAAAAAAGTGTGTGGAAATGCAAGAGGGCTGCTGTAGAGGCATATGTTTTCCAACAGCTGGCCAGCAGTAGCAACAGGCAGCTACAAATTTCTGAGATTTGTAAGGCCTTACAGCCCCTACTGGGCACCCTACGACAGACATCAAAGTGAGTTCATTGAGAAAATAAAGAACTTTTTTTTTTGGAAAGAACAAACTTATAAACTCCATAGTGAAGATCATAAAAATTATTATTTATCCTTGTATATCCCTCTCATAAACCATCTGATACAATGGTTTTCCTGAGGAAGGTTGTTTGATTTGTGCAGTATGACCATTCAGGAGTTACAGAGGATACATACTGCAGGTAGAGAAAAGCAAATAACACAAAGGCTGCCTCAATTTTTCAAAAAAATGTTTTGCATTTTATTTCCTATGTGATAGCTAATTGATGTAGAGTGGTTTAAATCTAGCTCTAAGTTCTGACTCTTGTTTCTTCTGATGGTTGCATTCAGCAGCTGCTCGGTCCTTTTTCATTTAGAACTATCTGTCAGATGGTTCTAAATTAAGAGTGTAATTGGTAAATGCAGATGGGCATCCCTTGATGGCTGCTCTTGTAGATTTTCCTGCTCTGCTGTCCTCATGGACTAGTACAGGATCTGGATACTGTTGTTTTGATGTCAGGTCTTAACTTACACTGACATTAGGCCTGACCTTAGGTCAGTTACCAAAGAACTTACAGT
>VRYO01002734.1:10869768-10943173 GCA_009812075.1 Sialia sialis
GAAGTGTGGCTTATAACCAGGTGCGGCTTATGAGTGTGAAATTACTATATGTTGGTCAAGATGACAGCAAGGCATATTGCTAACTGGAAGTTTTCTTTCATTGGTTGTTAGTAAACTATTGAGGTAAATACTGTCTTTGTCTTGTGTCTGGGTACAGCTCCTACAAATATGAACCCCAAATCTTGCTTGGGATGTCTAGATGATATTATAATGTGGATAAAGAAAAGTCGTGGAGTTATGATTGCCATCACAGATCGAAATAAATACCCACCAGTACCACCAAAAAAACAATAGCAGTTACTGAATTAAAAAATAAACTCCTTCAGTTGTTATGAAAGAGGGAAAGGTAGAATGCAACGCATTCAATACTATTACAGGTTTATCCTCTACCTCCCACATCAATTTACCCTTAATTTTATTTCTCCTGCACTACAACTGATTTTCCTTCATTGTCCTCAGATAGGCATCAGGAAAACTTCAACAGCAGCAAAGAGAGATGACAGATCCAAAATATGCATCAGGAGAAGCAGGGGTATCAAGAAACACAGAGAGAACAATAATGAATCTCCGTGTCTCCCTTACCCTAGATGTCCCAAAGAACCACCTGGTATCTCTGGATGATTCATGTGACCAAAAGTTTCAGTCCAAGCCTAACAAACAGATGCAAGTCAAACACATTATTTTAAGATCTTGGGTAACCCTGTTAAAGCCCAATGTGTCCATCTCAGTGGTGAATCCTGAACTCTTCCTGTAGATAAGAAATAGATAAAGTCGTAGTACTTAATAACAATTTCCTCTAGAGTGACTTGGTGACTCTGCACTTACCATGTTAATTAGTAGTAGCTATGGAGCCCTTCAGATTTATCTCTACCCCCTGTCCAAATCCTTCTTCCCTTAGTTTTGCTCACTGAATCGACATTCAGGCATTAATTTCTGTGTGCCATACCAGTAAAGATCAGTTTTACAGGATGACAATGACAGCCAGCCACTGAAGCCTTAAAACACAAGTGCTGTATCAAATAAAACCTTAGCCAGACTGACAAGAGTTATTTTAAAATAATGAGCTTCTCTTTACTGCTGGACAGTTTTGGAATAAAATTTGCAGATATGAACTCTGCCAAGTTTAGTGGTAGGGAATGGAGTTTTAAATCTCTTGTTTAACCATAAGCCTGGAGACCTAAGCCTGGATTGCTCCCACTTAGGCTTTACGTTTGACTCAAGTGAAGACCTAGGTGAAGAGTCTTGTCACCCTGTGCTCCTTGGCACACCGCTGGAGATTGACAGGCCTTCAGATGGTGGCATCAACTTTATTTTGGAAAGCTTTCTTATTTAAACACAAGTGAATTGGATAGCTTCACTGTGTGAAGCTAAGGAAATGTGGGATTTTTCAGTGTTTCTCTGAACCCTAAAATTAGCCAAAATTGGGAAAAGTGGACCTTATAAAAAATAGGTAAAATTTTATGGCTGTGACTTTTTCTCCCTATTTTTTTTAGAGGGACAAAGGAGAATAAGATTGAAATGACACCAATATAAAGTTCAAAGTATTATCCTGAATCCTGGGGTTTAGAATATACTTTTCCATTTATAGAATCAGTTTAATAAACATCCTTTTCAAATAATCTATTCCCGTTACATCTTTATCAAAGGGGAAACAGTTAAAGAAAATTATACATCAGTGCTTGACTGTTTCTTTTTTTTTCCAGAAAGAAGTATTAGGATCATACTTAAGATGCCTTATTTAGAATCTGGAAATTTATTTTATGTTTTTCTGTTGACAACCTGAAGCACTGGGTAGGAAAAAAATAGCAGAACAAAGAGCTCCCTAGAGATATTTCACATTTGCTGACTTACTACATCATCACATATGACACTGAATTATTAGTTCAGCAAATACTGAAATTGCACAAGAAAGCTTTCTCGCTTTTTTATCTTATCTTTACCATTGTTCTTGGATTTAAAAAAGTCACATTAAAAAATCCGGGAAAAACTAAAACATTGAAAAATCATAATTTAGAGTGGTGTATGTTACATGGGATGCCTCCTTAATCGTACTGAGGTAGAAGGCTGGGAGTGTAGTTTCCTTGAGCTCAGTGGACAATTTGGATAGAAAACATGGTCCATCAGGTCTTCAGGAAGTTTTAGCACAATTCTTTCTTTTTCTCTCTTCATCAGTGGAAGTGACTCTGCCCATGCAGAAAGATTGGTGCCCTGAATTGTATCAGACTGAACTCTGCTGTTGTCAGAGAAGCCCACACACATTGCAGCACATTTTCCAATCGTGCCACAAGTTAGCTATTTTTGTATTCCTATTAAAAATACAAATATTGATGACTATCAAAATTCAGGCCATCTTGTACAACATTGTCTGTGTGGGCTCTCAAAACAGAGGTGAGCAGCTTGCCCTGCCTCCACCACCTGCACTTTGCAGTCCCACTGACACATGGGTGACCTCTCCTCACCAACCCCTGCCTGTGTGGGCTTGTTTGATTCCTGTGGCCTTGACCTCAGCTGTAAATTTTTAAAGTGGCACTGTGTTCTTTATTGCAGGAATGGTGAAAGGTAAATGTCTGGGTGGATTATGATTCTCACGACCTTCCAACTGGAAATAGAAGTGCAGTACTTCACCAAAAAATCCAGCTCTAACAACAACTCCAGACTCAGCTGTGTGTGGGAAGCTGTAGTTTAGTATCATTTATTTTGATGCAATAATAAATAAAATTACAATGCTTTGCATTACCATAGATAATGAAATTTTCTGAACTGACAGTTGTTATGTGTTAATGTTGAAACTTTTAAATCATTAACACCAAGCTGAGGCACAATTGCCTTTTTTCAGAACTAATTCTCAGAAATAACAGTGATAATCCCTGTTGTTTAGGAATGGATACTTGATTTTTCTCACCCAGAAAACAAAGACAAAATTCACATTTACAAATATTTTAGTGAGATTAGATTGTTTTCCTGCAAGATGTGACTTTCATATGCACTGGTGTAGTTTCTTTAAAATGCTGTGTGTGACAGCAAGGGAAAAGAAGAACACAAAATGAAGCAAATGGATCAGTACATTGAGCAATGTCATAAAATGAAAGGAAGGGGTAGAGAATGATCAGGAATATATATGTTACAATTTAAAATAAGAATAATTAGGATGGATTTATTTTAAATTCATGGTACAATTTACTGTGCTCATCTCAGACACTCCCTTCCCTTTCTTTTCTTCCCATATCCATTGAAAGATTTAACCACCTTACTTGTAAGTAATAAGCATTGATTCAGCATCCCTCATGAAATGATGCATGATTTTACTCCATCACAGATAATTTCAGAAACATTTTGCTGCCTGCTTTTATCTGCACTCTACTTGTGGAGAGGATTTGAAAAGGTTTGCGTAGTTGCCTGCTCTGCAATAATGTGAGGATTTTGTTATCCCGCTGAGCTACCACCATTCAGGGAGCTTGGATTCCTTCCTTCCACAGCCAAAATCTCACAGAACCTCCCCCTGAAACACAAAGGTGCAGAAGAGAAAGGGCAAATGATTCACCAAACCTTTCAAGAGGCTATTTTTATTCCTCCTAGAACATGGCAATTAGTGCTTTTCTTAGCCCCATCTGATCACCTTGTTGTCTTCTGCTTGTGCAACCACTAAAACAGCTTTTAGACAGAGATCTTCAGCTACTTCGGATATCAGATCCAGTATTACCTCCAGCCAAAGTCATCCGACATGTCCTAGTGACTTAAACACAAATGGGATTAGGTACTGTATCTCATTAGCCTCAGCAAAATGCTGACATCTCAGTCGGGCTTGCACATCTACAGACGTGGTCAGAGCACAGCATCCCAATCTCAGGACAAGCTCACAACCCTCCAGCTGTGGGATGTTCTTTTCCTTTTGTGTGCCAGCTGTGATTGCTGACGTACCAGCTTGCAGTGGTGGGGGACACCCTCAGACTCACAAACAAACTTGCACCCTCTCAGTCTCATTCATTATGAAAGGGAAATAGAAAACCTAGTGAAGTACAGACAACGCTGACATTCATCTAATACAATCTCCTTTGTTTCCTGTATCTCAGTCTTTCCTCAAGCCTTTCTGCTAAATAATAATTGTGCAAATTGATGCCAAGCAGTTGGCAGACAGATTTGGGTGTGTAGTTCCCCTTGTGGCTGTCCATGAGGCAACCACAATGCCATGGACCCAAGCACTGTGCCATGAACCCAACCACAGTGCCAAGAACCCAACCACAGTGCCATGAGCCTAATCACAGTGCCATGAACCCAGTCACAGTGCCATGAACCCAACCACAGTGCCATGAACCCAGCCACAGTGCCATGAACTCAATCACAGTGCCATGAATACAACCACAGTGCCATGAGCCCAGTCACGGTGCCAGTCACCGAGCAGTGTGCTTGCTGCAGAGCCAGGACAGTTTCTCTCAATGCTCACACATTGTTTCCCATGAGGGTGTGGAGCTCCTTGCCTGGGACTGCCAGCTGGGTGCAGCTGCCCAGAGCCCCCAGCAGGACCCTGCTGGCTGCTGTCCCCTCTGAAGGGACATCCTTCCTAGACAGAGTCCTGGCAGAGACCCTGGCACGGATACCAGTGTCTCTAAGAAGCATCAATGCCTAAAAGCGGCATCAGTGCCCATTAGGAGCATCGCTGCCCGGCAGGAGCATCAGCCAAGAGGTGTCACCCTTCAGCAGCGGTGACAGGGGTACCAGCCTGGACAGGAGCAGCGCTCTGAAAGGGACACCGATCCCCGAGTGGTGGCAGCTCCTGAACGAGGTCCCGGTCCCTGCATGCGGGCTCGGTCCCCGGCAGGGATATCGGTCCCCGGCAGGGATGGATGTCAGTCCCCGGCAGGGATATCGGTCCCCGGCAGGGATGTCAGTCCCCGGGTGTCGGTCCCAGCCATGCTGTCGGTCTGTCTGAGGACACTCGAGCGATCCATGCAAATTGCAGCCCGAGTGCAATCAATAGATGTGACAAGCAGCCGGCGCCGGCAGCCGGGGACATAATGACGGTGTGAGTGTGTAGCCGGCGAACAGATAACAATGCTATAGGAAATTATAGGGCAGCGCTGTATTGAATAAGTGCAGTGCGAAATGAGCTGCGGCTCGCAGGTCACGCTTCCCCGCTGCTGGAGCGACTCCTGCTCTTGTCCTTTGTAATTGTAAGTGGCAGCAGTGGCGGCGGAGCGCGGGCAGGGCGCGCATCCAGCGCTCGTTTGTTCTGCATTACAATGCCGCCCTCGCCGCCAGCAGCTGATCCGGAGTGTCAGTGCCCACCTCCCAAGTGGACCAAGAAAACATTGAAAACTCAATTTACTTGAGAATTAGGAAGGCTGTCGTTAAAACAAGGCTGTCCTTGAAACCATGCGAAAGAGCGGAGAGTGTCCTGTAAGAAACAGGGTGAAACTTCTCTGTTTTCTTTTTAAAACAAACATACTTTCTCCTCAAAGCAACGCAGAAGCCTGTGTTTCTGTTTTCCTGATTTTTCTGTCAGGAAACCAAAAAAATCATACATAGTAGAAAATCCTCTGATTTTCATATTTTTACATTTCAAGAAATACTTATATGAATTTTTTTAAACTTGCAAGAAAGCTTTCGACTACATAGATTCTTAATACAGACAATTCTCCAGATGCTACTATTCCTCTTAGCCACTTATTAATATTCAAGGGGAGAAGAATGTCTAAAAAGTGTTCATTGATTTTTAATTTCATTTCTAAGTCCAATATGAAGTCCTTCTCTGCATTTTGTTCTGACATTTGGATCAAACTCAGCAGTTGTTTTCTGAAACCTCAGGTCTTCAAGACTCTGGGCTCAGAATCCCATTTAAAGGTTTACAGATTAAGTTCAACATTTGAACCTAATCAAAGACAAGGAGGTAACTTAAAGTGCTCTGCACAGTTCACTGGTATTTCACCATCACTGATCGATACTTTCAGCTATTTATGAACACTCCATACATCCCTTCCCCCCCTCTTCATAACACTAGGCAATTTTATTTATGTTTTTCTTCACCTTAACTCTGAAATGTACATTTTTATGGTTGAAGTAAAAGCTATACTAAATACAACACTTGTTCAATGTATTTTTTAATACAATGCAAACGTAGATTGGTATTTATTCTGTAACCTTGTTTTTAATCAGTCAGTATGGCTGCTTGCTTTCATTGTTATACAGAATCAGTTTGGTTCTTGCAAATTAACTTACCTAAAAATGAAAATAATTGAAGACAAAAAAAGTTCAAGCTCTTGATAATTTTCTTTTCTTTTTTCTTCAGTAGAATGAATAAACCCTGTCTTTTTTTCTTCTTCTTTATTAAGACCAGACAGCTTCCAGGTGAATCAGAGTGGGAGTATTTTCCAAACTCTGCAGAGTGGGGTTTGCATCCTCAAATAGTGAGCAAAATGCCACAGAAATCTCAGTTTTGACAGGTGACAACACTTCCTGACACAGAAGGTGCTGCAGTAGCTGAGCCCACAAAGTGATTTGGTGTCCGTAGGAGAAATCTTTGAGGACACAAATGGACTGCCCATCTTGTGCAGAGGCAGCACTGACAAAGACCACACAGCGGCCGAGGTTGCCTTGCCAGTGGGTGGGAAGGAGACATTTTGGGAGCTCAGGCTGGCTGCACTCTTCACGCAAAGGGGCATGTGGGATGTGACCTCTGCTGAGAACAAAATCAAGGGCCTGCCATAGCTAATCCTGGGCTTTGCTATCTCTCCTGCACATCACTGTGCTTCCTGGCTAGCCCCGGACTGCTGCTGCTCTGCAGAAGTGTGTAAAGGGAGATGCTATCATCTGCTATCTGCCCAAGCCAGAAACAGGCAATACCAGAAAAGCCTGTCTTGTCCAATTTCCAGTTCAGCTTTGCAGACTCAAGAAGTGCAGATAGTTTGGACATACTTTAGATAAGGACCTGAATATCTAGGGTTTTCCTGAGCATTGAATGCCATGCTTCATACACTTTACTAAATTGTGTCACTAAATTTTTACCTTTCCTGGTAATAGACTTTTTTTGCTTCCACATTTCTTCTTCCTACCTTCCAGCAATAGTACTGGTAAATAGACAAATATATATATATGCACAACCATACAGTACACTCTCTAGTAAAATTAGTAATAAAATGTGCATATTTGCTTAGTGCACCTTGGTTTTTGAGAAATAAATGTGTGAAGCCAAGAGCAAGCTGCTCACCCCACACCTGCAGTGAGAGTTCACTTTTAAATGTATGATGAAAAAACAGACCTTGCCTTCCTGTCTTTGTAGAAAAATCCCGTGTGCGTGTGTAGTACAAATGCACTCAGATGCAAAGATGAAAGTGGGTATTTTGCTTCTTTCACACACAGCCACAAAGGGAACCCTGCACCTCTGCAGAGCTGTAATTGTCAGGTGCCTCTTTTAGAGGCAGGATAGATAGCTGGTTTGGCATTGGGCTAATCTTTTGGAAATATAGGAAGGAGAAAAAAAGGACTGATTACAGATTGCTTTGCTTCATAAACCTCTCTCCCACACTGTCTGAAAATAAATGTTCGTGCTCATTGTTACATCTTTCCACACAACATATTTTACCAACAGCCATGAAGTAGGCTTTTTTTTTCTCCATAGATATTCAGCAGATTTTCAGCTGTTTTTCCCCTTGCCTTTCTCACTGCTTTCTCCCTTACTTACCAATCCTGGCTCCCTCTAATATGCTTCAGCTAAAGGATACCTCGCTTCTGCCTTTATCAAGTGAAATTGAATTGCTTAGGGATAACTCTGTATGCACCCCAACTCACTTGTGAAAAACGTTTTGATGATTGTTCCTGATTGAATAATCTCTGAAACACAAATCCTTTCCTTAGGAAAGAGAGGCCAGTCTTCTGCTCTTCTATCCCATTAGTTGTAGGCCAGCATTTGATCTCTGGACAACATAATTGCTATTCAAAATTGCTAACATTTTGACAATTATTTTTAAAATTCACAACCAGGGACATCCTGACCAAGACTAGGTAGTGGGCAACCTCATGATTAATGTGTTTTAACTGTCCCACCTTTAAAAACCAAGCACTTCACTGACGGCACACTGAAGACATAGGAGGTTTGTTGCAAAGTAGGGTTAGGTGAGCTCAGCTTTGGGCAAAGGGGTGTAATGAAGGGCACAGACATCTGAACTCCAGCAAACATTTTTCAGTAAGTATTGCAAAGACCTTTTGTCTCTATCACATGTTGCAGTCAGATGATTATCTCTTTTCTTATCTTGCTGTAGAACCACTTCTGTATCAGCAGACAGAGCCTCAGTCACTGTTGGTTTGCAGAAAATAAAGATGAAGGAAGCAGGGACAAGGACAGAGATCAGAACGGGGGTGAGGACAGACAGGGACAGGCATGGGGTGAGGTGGGAGAAGCAAACAGATCTGAAGTGATGCCTAAATCCTGCCACACAGGCTCAGCACAGTTAGTGCCTGACTCCACTAGTATGTGCAGTGTCACCAGTATGGCAGCATAGTTTCTGTGTGAATAAGCATAAATACAAATGCTGCTCAAGAGATGAAAGGTCTTCAAGTGGTTGTTTTCCGCCTTGTTTTCCTTGTTCTCATATTTGCTGCCCAGAAGAAGTGCGTGCCTTCACTGTGTAACAGTGAACTCTTGGGACCAGCAGCATCCCAGCACAGAGAAAATTCTCAAATGCACTGCAGGAAAAATCTCACAAAGGATGGGATTTCTGTAATTCAAGCACATTCTGGTTTTATATTTTTCGTGGAGATCACAGTAGATGCTGAAGCTCAGTGTCAAATTATGGTCTTGTGAAATAGCTGTTTTCTAACAGACAATTTCTTGATTGAAAAATGGTGCTTTCCCCCCACTCCCAGTCTTTATGAACCTGAGCTGACAGCATATTCAAAATAGTGTATTCAGCATCAAGCAACAGAAGTGGGAAGAAAAGATTTTTTGGTTTATGTTTTGTATGGATAAAGACTAGGGAATTCACTTAAAGTAATCACAGGAGAAATTTTTTGTTGCTGTTTATTTCAACATTAGGCGGTTTTATGTGCACAGTCTATATCCAAAGAAATAATGTTATTAAATTGAATGATGAGAAATATTTCATTTCTTTTTCTATGCCAGTTCTTGTTTCTGGTCTCAAAGTCTGATTTCCCCCACAGATATGGAGTACTGCTGCATGCCATAAATGTCTCTTTCTCTTAAGCTTTTTCAATCAGGATGTTCAGAGATGACAGACAAAAGACTCAGGGTCTAGGACAGAAGCAAAATTTTAACTAAAAACTGCTTACAGTGTGAAGAGCTTAGACATTGCAGCTGCTGACCTTGCCACCAGCTTCTCCATGGTGCCAAAGAGGAGCATCTACCACACAGATTATATCCTTGCTTTGTACAAATCACATGCTGACACAAAATGTCTATGAGTCAGTCTTTTCCTTCATATATGACTCATGTAAGATCTGCAACAAAATCCCCTATTTTCTGCACACAGCGAAGCCTTCTTAGATTCATCACACTGGAAACTGGAAGGAAGACTTATGGCATTTGTCTTTAGAAGAATAAAAACTTTTGACATTTAAATAGTATATTTACCAAAGAACTTTGAGCTGTATTGTCATCTATTTTCTGTCTATTAAAAAACATGTTTCAGTGGAAAAACTGTTTTTATCTCTGTCTCCACAAAAGCATGGCAAAAATTGATTCTATTTAACATTTTATCAACTGAACTGGAGAAGAGATATTACCTCTTTGAGCATCAGCCAAAGGTCTTGTAGCTAATGCTGACCTCTGTCAAATCTAGCACATTGTATAGGAAGGATTGACAATTATTGTTCTATTGTATTTTGCAAGACATCAAGGGTCAGAGCAATGGAATTGTTACGTTGCAGGAGAACAATAATTCAAAGCTTGTTTGCCCGTGCTGGGGAAAGCTATTAAGGTCAAAAATCATTGTTGTGTTAGTGTGAAGACAAAATGCTAAGAAATTTGTAAACCGGTTTGCAATTTTTCTAATTATTTAAAATATTTGCAGGGATTTCCTTTGTGGTTGACAGGTATTCCAAATCAACCCACTGTCCTCCTATGACAGCATGATTATTCTTTTTAGAAAATGATAAATCAGATTCAGATTTCATTGAAGCTTAATCTAGCCTGCTGGAAAGGAGAGCTGAACATCCAAGTCAAAAGAGAAATGCTTTGGAAAATGTATACAGCAGTGAGATAATATTTACAAATTCATAAAAGGAATTTTGAGTTTACTTACTTAATTTTTAAGGGTATGTAAAAATAAAAGCATTCCAAGATATCTGTCTGTGAAAGCCTTGATTGCATCTCCCTGTGGTGCACAGCATTTTTTTACACTGCTAATTTCTATTGACAGCATTCTGCTTAGTTGAAAGAGTGTCAACTTGTATTTTTGGCATTGAGAGTACTGAGTCTGATGTCTTCTTATCTTTTATGAATGCATCTATGGTTCATTGCAAATGGACTATAAAAAGAAAAGTGTAACTGAGTGCCTCTATATAATCAACAGAAATGACAAACCCATTCCCATTGATGTTGAAGCCAATAAGGGTTTAATGCAAAACTTTAATATGAACAAGATTAGATCTAATACTGAATATAGTTACAGTTCATATATATGAATGAATGTGTATTCATAATACAGGGGAAAAATATGACGAATGTCAATGAGCTTGTCTAGGTCATCCCTTTTGCCTACTGTAGGATCATTTTCTGTTTGCAGTCTTGTGGCACAATCAGCCTGTGCTTGTCAGCACCATCACTCTGCTGCAAAACTAGCAAAGACTGTATTGAACTATCTAAACAGGAGTACCATCTACTGGGCTCAGAAAGCAATCCTTCTGACCTGCTCTGCACTGCTACGCCCTCAGGTAGTGTGTGTGAATCTGTGCAGTGCACATTTGGAATATTGTGGACCAAGGGCAAAAAAAGCTAATTACACTAATTTCACAACCACAAGGCGCACCGGATTATAAGGTGCACTTCTGTATTGTCAGCAAATTTCCGAACTTTGTCCGTATATAAGGCGCACCAGACTATAAGGCACACTTTTTTTTGCAGTGAGGATCCACGTGCAACAAAGTAATGAATTAGTAATGGAATCACGTGATTGCAGGGTTTACTGGCAGGTGCTCAATTTACAAACATTTTTCACAGATTGCTGTAGCCTTTAAACGCAGCTCCAGGTGCCCTCCCCGCGCCGTGGGCCCCGGCACTCCTGCCCGCCCCTGGTGCCGGCTGGCACGGCTCTCATGCCTCGTGGCTCTCGCGGCTCGCACTTCCAGGTTGGCAAATTTCCAAACTTTGTTCATCCATAAGGCGCACTGGATTATAAGGCACACTTCTGGGTTTCGATCAAAATTTTAGTCAAAAGGATGCGCCTTATAGTCGTGAAATTACTGTAATTGAAAAGAGAGATGTAGAGAATGCCTGAAAAAAAGAATGGTTTTTATGAGGGAAGACATGCAATGGAACTATAGGCAAGAATGGGAATGGCCTCAACAACTGCTACCAGATGGTAAATTCAAGTGCTATTCAGGATAAGAATAGGCATCAGTGAGTGCATTAAGGAATATCAAGAATTTGGCTAAATGTCAGAAATTTAGTCAGACCATTTCATTGTTGTTTTCATGCTGTGGACCTTTATTCATCTGTAATGATCAGAACTCACAAGGCAAATTGGGAGTCAGGATCTAGTTCTGTTGCCACAGAACCACTACAAATCATGACCCATTTTTACTAGCACTGCCATTACCTTCTGAAAAAGAGCACCCAGTGTGAATGCACTAATCTCTACATTAAAGAATGAAATCACCCAGATATCTGGGCTGACTGAGAGGAACAAATCAGCAGTGGATATTTTCTTTCTTTGTAGAACAGGTGCTGTGGCAGGCAGTACCCTGCAAGTACTCCAAGGAATTTCCTGGAGGAGAAAGGGACCAGCAGTGTTCAGCAAGAGACCATGTGAATTAAAATAAGTTATGATTTTAAGGATTTAAAAATAGAAGAAATTAGTGTAAATTTATGAAAGGGGAAAAAAAAATCTTACCCAAACTCCAATCTTACAACAGGATTATTTTTCATGAAATTTCAAGACCTCCAAATTACTGCACCAGGACTTGGTGTACCTCTCATTATTTGATAATTCTTCTTGTGATTACAAACAGTAATGTTGCAAAGAGATGACAAATGTTACAATTCCATATGAAAGCATTTTTTTTCTGGCAGGTGACAGTATGGAAGGAAGGCAAGGCACAAGCTGAACATGTAGATTGTTCCTCATTCTGATTTCCCTAGGCTGCATAAGTTAAAGTCAAATTCCCTGGACCGCGTCTTGCTTATGTGTAGGAGTCATTCAACCTGCAAAGAGTGGATTTCAGTCTTCAAAGTGGCCACTAAAAGGTATTTGTAGCTACACTTCTCCTGCTCGAGGAATATATGTCAGAAGACTTTAATAAAATTATTTGCTATTAAAATAAATCACAAAAATATGTGTACAGTACAAAAAATTATTATGGCAAAATTGTTCCAGAAGAGAAAAATCTTTATCAAAGCTTGCATGAAGTAAACAAATCAATAAGCCAAACTTGAGGAAGATTTGGGTAATCCATCTCTATGCATATGTCTTGCAGGTGGTCTCTTTCTGTGTAAATTATGGCACTCTTAGTTTGTAAATCATCCATTGCGTTGGTCAGTTCTTAAAATTATCATCTGTTGTGTGGAGCTGCCTCTAAAAAGTTCCAGTGAGATAACTAAGGAAGAGACTCAAGCTAACAGAAATAGTTTGTGTGATGAGAATAATGCAATTGTGGCTGTGACAGAAATCAAACTCCTTTGTTTGAAGTTGCTTGTGAGCCTTGGGTGGGATTCACTCTTAACCCCAAATCTGGCTCTTTGGTTGTTGCAAAGTCCCAAATGTGCTGCAGGGAGGACAAGCTCCTGCTTGCCATAAGGCTCAGAGTGTCAGAAGAGCAGAAACACCAACCTTGACCCAGAATCCAGTGATTCTAAGAGTTCAGTTTGGATTTAATTCTATTATGCTCTTGGAGGATACTAGGCATAAAGGATGGTCAGTGTCCAGAGCTGATGGGAGCTGTCACCCTGCCTAGTGATGACCTAAATGGGGCTGTCTAAAGTTAGTACTCAAAATCATTGAGTTTGTCATTGACTTGACATAAAATTAGGCAAATTAAAGCCTAGAAACCTGGAAGAAAATTCAATTATTGCTTTTAGGTTTATTTTTCATCAAAACAATTGATGAAAAAGCAATACCTATGACCCTGGGCTTCTCCTGAATTAATTTACTTGGGATATCTCTGATAGTATGGAGAAAGAGTTTTTCCTAAATTTTTGCAGAAAACTACTTTCTCTTTCATGTCCAAGTTCAAAATTATGATTGCTTTGTGATATCAATACATTTTAATTAGCATTAATTTTATTTTTATCAGTCACATGCTAATAGAGATGGAGAGGATTATTCTTTCTTTTTTAGAGCTTCTCATTTAGAAGATATTAATGTTTGTTGATAAACTAATAGAACGTATGATGAAATGGTTCTAGTGTTAAGCTGTTAAACACTGACCAACAAATTATTGTTATAAAATATGTACAAACTACAGTGTGATTTGTGCTTATTGAACCATGTATGTCCTTGCCAGATAAGTTGTCAGTAAATATTTTATCAGATACACATTTAAATTATTGCAATTAAAGTGAAAAGCAGTTCATCAAAGCATTGTTACTTCTGAGCAGAAAACAAAACCAACTAATTACCATTGTTAGATATAGCATGCAGTATATGACATTACACCAAATAGAATCCAAATCAGAAAAAATATAAATTGAGTGTAGAGGTTTCTTAGGCAAATCAATAAGAACAAAAGCCTTATTAATTAAAGGTAGTCTGGCATAATTCCTTCTACATAATGGTTTCCTATATTCCACTTTTTTTTTTTCATTGTACTTCTTTCATCTTGTCTGCTTATAGGATCTTTGGGGCAGAAAACTTTTATTTTGGGTCCATGAATGCAACTGAAAAACTTACAATCAGTATCAATTACATTTTCATTGTCAGCCACCCAATATATTGTTTTAGCTGGTGATTCCCAGTATTCATCACTTCTCATTAAATGTCAGAAGTCTCAACTCAAGAGTATAGGTTTTCCTTCAAAACAGCATCCCAGTTAACAAGTCTTGCATGCTGTAGGTGTGAGCAGAAAACATGTGCAGCAAGAAATGTCAGAGGTAGCACATGGGACCTGGACTTCCTCCTTTCAGGCCTGTCAATACATTTAAAAAACTTGGGAAAAAAGCCATGTTCTTCCATCAGCCTGGCACTCTGAAACAGAAATGGGATCCTTCATTCAGGCCAGCCTCATCCTGAGCAGCAATTCTCTACTCAGGGTGTTTTTCACTACCCTCACATTGACTGCTTGGAGACAAGTGGGGCTTTCCATGGTCTGGGATGGATGGGCTTTTGGCCCACAGCACAGCAATTCTTCTGCCTGCTTGTCCCAGGTGGGGAGGTCCCAGTTTTCAGATGAATTCAATAAAATATGAATCCAGGGAGAGATTTTAATTTGTGCTTTTGGATCCATGATGAGATGCCTTAGCTACTATGCCCTATTCAAAAGATACTTACTGAATAAATCTGAATAATGAGTGAATGAAAGAGACTGTTATCTGGTCTGTATGCACAAAGAGAGGAAGTTTGTCAAATTAATTATTCACTGTGAATTATTCACTTAGCTCCAACAACCTCTTCATAATCCATCTTCTGTCCTTTCCAAGTGCTATGAACATGGTCTATGCCTGGTTCATATTTTAGCCACATTCTTTGGGTTATGTGTGATGTAGATTACTAACACAGGCTCACAATAGCACGGGGAAAAGATAATATTATTTTATTTTCAATTAACCTAAAAGCTTGAAAACAGACAAACAAGCAAGCCCTAAGTGCCAAAAATGTGAAAAAGTGGAGACCACAGAGGATATGTTTAAGGTCCTAGTCCCTCAAACATGTGAACGTGTGCTCTCCAGGTAGCAACCTTGACAAGATCAGTGGGAGGAGGGATGGTGTCAGAGTTAAACAGGTATTTATAAAAGGTGAAGCCAAAACATTTCATGGATTGAAACCTGCAAGCACTTAGAGATTTCTAGTTGAAACAGAGCCTTAACAAAGGTTATATAGTTATATAGTCATATATTTTTATAGTTAAAGCTGTAGTTTTGCTGTGATTATTCTATTTCTTATCAGGGTCATTTAACAGTTTTGCCTTGCTAAATCTTAACAGGCTAAAATATTCAGGTTTAAAATATTCAGATTTTGCTCCAGTAGTACCTAGCAGTACCTTAAAGTCTAGTTTGCAGAGGAAGGATGACAGTGAAATTTTTTTGCAATGGCCTAATGTAACATATGATATATGAAGAATGTGGCCATAAGAACTGAGCTCAACTGATAGCTCAGAAACCCTGCTGCAGTTCACCTAGTTTGGAGAATGGGTGAATCCCAGCAAACAAAATATTTTTAAGATTAAGGGCACAAATGTAGGCTTTATTTTTATCAAGCGTATTTAAAGAGATATTTAAAGCTAATACTTCACTTTCTTTATGGCACACTTTGTTTCATGCTAAGCAGAATCCAAAAAGACCCTATTAATGAAGATGGTTTAATGCCTGTGCATTATTATAATGCACTCCTTTGTTCTACACTTTCTCTGTGTGTCATAGACTAAGTCATTAATCAATGGGTGCTGAAAAATAATTGTCTAGTTCTTAACAATCTTCTATTGTTGAAACATTTGGAATTTTAAGATAAAGATGTACTGGCTGCTCTGAAAAAAAATGTGGTTTAAGATTACCCTTCATGGAAGTATGGGCTTATTGTTAGAAATGCAAAGCAGATGACCTGGTTTTAATGTGTTTTAGTGCACTGTTGTGTTCAATTGCCTATTCAAATTGTGCTTGAAAAGTAGACTTCACTAATGTCACAAAATAATGATTTTGTGTGTTTATTGTCCTGGCACATTAATTAAATGGAGAAGCATCATAGAATTACACAGGGTTTAAATATAGCAATACAAAATCTTTTTGGTAATGGTAATAATAATAATAATACAACTCTTAGACCATTTAATACAATTTAAGAATGATATTCTTTTTTGTACTTCTATTCTCGATTCCAGATATGCATAAAAGACACATACTGATTACAAATCACCTGGGAGTATGCATCTTGAACAATCTATTTCAGTGACTTACCTAGGAGATCTGCCTGACAACCTTCATAAAGGCTGGGATATTTTGTGGAAAATCTAAATCTTCATTTTCCCAAACAATACAGAATGATTATTTTATTTCTGAGAGGAATACTGCAGAGATGGACATCAATTAACTTGTACCAGCTGTTTCAGCTCTGCCAGCATCCTGGTTGGGTTGTGAAGGCCACAGAAGTTGCCTGGAACAGCACAACTTCTGAATGGCCTCTTGTCCACCTCAGGCTGTTTAATGACTCCCAAAATCTGAAAAAGATGGAAGAGTTCTTCCAGCTCTTCCCAGAAAGCCCAGTAACAGGTACAGCTCTTCAAGATGCTGGGACACACAATAAATCATGAAGGGGAAAAAAGAAAAAAAGCCTGGGAGTTTGTGCAAGGTGATATTCCTTACCAACATCTTGTGGTACTGACTAATCCTTGGGGAAATATGTGTAAAAGTTCCCAGGAGGAAAGCCTAGAATGAGAACAGAGGGCTCGAGCACATAAGCCCAAGAAGGTACCAGGGGTCTTAAGGGTGTTACCACAAGTGGTCAGTTCTTGATCACTGTGAGAGCTGCAGTTTTATGGAATAACTGAGGAAGTAAAACATCACATGTATGAAGGCAAAGGAACAAACAGAAACACATAAAATACATCAGCAGCTTCCTTAAGGATGGGATGAAAAGAGGAAGAATGGGAAGGATTACTTCCTCCTACACCACTGGGTTAACCCCACATATTATGCACAGTAAAATCTCCTTCATTGCCTTTTGATTTGCTACTCACCACTGCAAACTCAACAGTTATATGTAAACTATTATCCTTTGTTAGATAACTGTGTTAAACAGATGAGAATTTTCAATGTGTGTGTGTGTGTGTGTTTTCTGCCCCAGCCTTCCCACAAACCAAGTCACAGAAAATTGTGATGGAACTGTCCTGGGCTACTTCAACAGCCAGTCCACACACAAATGCTAGAGAGATGTCTTGTATAATTCAAACTGATGAAGGTCTGACAGTTTTGCCCTAAGGTGTTTTAGCCAGCTCATATACCAACTTATTAACAGGGAACCTAAGAGCTGCAGGCATGATTTTAGTTATTACTAACTACCTTCCTCAGTATGACAACCACTGTGGGAGATTATTGAGTTAGAAATGGCATGTGAAAAGAAACAACAGGAACCAAAGTAGGTGGAGGAAATACACAGGATATTATCAGTAATTCAAAAAATACTCTCAGCTTGGTGGTAGTTATTTCAGAGGGTGGGTAGATTAAATAATCTTAACAGATTTTTGCTTTTTGGCTTCCTGTATTTTATTCAATTAGAATTTTGAGGTGGCATAGTAGTGCTTTGCAAGTAAGTGATGAATGTTCGCTGACCTCGATATCAAGAGAAACAGACAAAGCTACACTCAATTTCCCCACTTATTTTATTCATTCTGAATACGACTTTACCACAATCCTGACTCCAAAGACTATTGCAAGTATGTTCAAAATTTAAAGAACAGTGAACTTTAAATTACATACATGTGAGAAAAAGAGCAGAGGGTTTTGTCAACATTCTCAAATATTTTCTGCTTTTCTTCTTCTTACTGACTGTTTATTTTCCCCTGATTAAATACTGAGCTCCTTGGGACAAGCAAGGTACTTATTTCAATGCCTGGAAATCACACAGCACATTGTGCAGGTTAAGGCAAATAAATGCTAAATCTCATTGTGGGAAATGAGTCCTGCCATTGCATTTTGTCTTTCTGCTTTATCTTCTCGAGGAATGCGTGTCCTTTATTTTCATTTTCTGCATATAAATGCTGGAGAACTCAGCCATGTATATGTCCACACCAAGGACCAAACATGCTGTAAAGTCAATAAGCTCATTTTCTAGTATGATGGCAACAGTGAGGTAAATTCTGTGCCTAGTAAATAAGGAGGAAGGCAGGGAGCTGCCTCTTCCTCTTTAGCACCTCGAACTCTGGAGAAAAGGTCTTTGTGCCATAAATCATTGAAAGATGAAGAGTAATTGTCTAGTTCTTAATCATCATCTATTGTTGAAACATTTGGAATTTTAAGATAAAGATGTACAGTTTGAACTGAAAAAAACGTTAAAGATTATTCTTTCTGAAAATGTGAGCTTATTGTTATAAATGCAAAGCAGATGACCTAATGTTAATGTGTTTTAGAGCTATTTTAGTTCTGCCTATTCAAACTGTGCTAGAAAATAGACTTCATTAATGTCACAAAATAATGATTTTGTGCATTATTTTATTAAACTTAAACATTAATTAAATTTAAAAATACTCTGGGTCTATAAAACATTTGAAAACAGAATTCTACCACAGTGCTGTAAGTATAGAAGGGAACAGTTCTGAGGCTGTTGAAAGCTTATTCTCTTTTTAATTTTTCCTAGCTGCGTGCCTAAACAAAAAGAATGCACTGCAAGTGGTTACAGCCCAGCTAGAAACATACAAGTCTGTGCAAATCTAGTTATAGTAAGGCAAAGAGAATAGCTTAAGAAGGTTCAGTTTTCTTTTTCCTTCAACTTCAGTAGCATGACAGAACTTGAAACACAGAATTGCAATGCAAGCTGTTGATGCCAGAGAAAACTCTACTTCCAAACTAGCCAAGACTATTTATGAAAAAGTAATGTGTTATATAACAGAAAGATCTCCTCTTTCAAGAAAGCCTTAATGGGTTACTGAAAAAGTGTAGAGAAATGGAACCCTGTTTTGCAGAATAAACAAATTTGATAACAGAATCTCTGGCAATAAGAGTCAGGATAAAGCAAAGCTTAGGTAAATTAAGCATTTTCTCTGTCCCCCAAGTGTATTATTTGCATTTATATATTGTATTTATACCACCTACATTGTGTGGAGTACAGCAATTCTTTCTACATGTAGCTCTGGTATGAAGAACAACTAGTTAAAACAAAATGGGTTCCTGATGGAGGGGATTCTGGTAACAGAAAAAAATTGTCTGCAAAGCCTACAACCAGTCATACATAATTCTTGACCTGCTCCTATTGCAGAAGGGGGAAAAAACCCCTACAGCTTTAATATGATAAAAACTGCAAGTATGAGAATGTAGAGCTCATTAATCAAACTGCACTAGCCCTTAGGGCTGGTGGGGAACAGGAAAGGAAAGTTGACTATTGGGAAAGAAAATACTAACTCTCAGTCTCACTTATCTGCAATATAATATATATAGCTGAAAACTTGGGGAATTCAAATGCTTCCATGTGGTCTTGTAAGGAATATGACCTAGTGGGATAGAGATGTATATTCTAGAGGAGTAGGTCTTTAGTGTCAATGGTTTTTAGTCTATTTTGTCTCACAAAAAGTTTTGGATCCAGGGTAGGCATTATTCATCTAATTATCTTAATTTAAACAGGATTTGTTAAAGTTTTGTCATCTTGGGTCAAAAACAAATTAGAGAGATTGCAGTTATGTGTGTCTATTTTCTAAATTATCTTTGGGGAAGAAATAGCAATACTTCTCCAGTAGCTCTCTAAAACCTGTCAAGCAGTGGCACAGCCTCTGTAGGTAAAGTTAAGATAATTTTAGACCTAAGTTCTTTTTCATGCTGCCAATGAGAGTGCCAAATTATATACAACCTTCCTCTTTTTGTGTGCTCCATATACAAGGAAATGAAAATGATAGATAGATATATGTAAAACCCAGCTTATGTCCACACAGTTGCTGCCTTCTCAATACAAAATGATTCCCAGATTTCCTCTTAAAATTCTTTGATTATTGCTTGGTGTCATAACAAGGAAAACTGCTATTTTGTGTGCATTTTCCTCCCACATACAATATCACTAGGTTTAGATCTACTAGCTACATATACCTGTGATTATATTTCTCCACTTCTCCATTAATATTCAAATTAATTTATTAAGAAAGGGGATTTTTCACTATATTTATAATTTTAAACATCATAACTGGCCAATAACATTTGGGTAATATTCTATTTAAATTTACCATCTTCCCTGTTGCAAACACCATTGCTGACCTTAATGTCATACAATATTATCTGCTCAGCAAATTGCACCAATAGTCTCATTGTATTTTTTAGCATGTAAGCTTATCAGGAAAAGTCAGGAAGAGAAAAATTCACAGTTCTTTGGAAAAGAATTTAAATGAATAAGACAAAGATATCATTATTAGCAAGCCTAAATTCAGATACAGTTATAGAAGCAGCAGGAACCAGAGCTGCTGCTTAGTCCTTTAAACAGTGTCTTATTAAAAGAATAAACTGGTGAAAGAACTGGAGCACATGTCTTATGAGGAGCAGCTGAGGCAGCTGTGTTTAGCCTGGAGAAAATGAGGCTCAAGTGGGAATTTATCACTCTCTACATCTCCCTGGAAGGATGCTGGAGCCAGAAGGGGCTCAGCTTTTTTTCCCAAGGAACAAGCCCCAGGGACAAGAGTTGCGCCAGGGGACGTTTAGATTGGACATCAAGGAAAATTTATTCACTGACAGGGTAGTCAGACATTGGAACATGATGCAAGAAAGTCAACATCCCTGGAAGGGTTCAAAAATTGTGTAGCTGGGGACCTGGTGGACTTTGCAGTGCAGGGTTGTTGTACTCAATGATGTTAGATGCCTTTTCCAACCTAAATGATTCTCTGTTTCTGTGTGTATCACACAGAAGCATAAAATTGTCATGCACAGGGTAAAACTAAAGTTGATGACATTCATAAAATTAAAGAAAAAAAGTATTTCCTCCCTACAAGGGATACCTTGTGCCTCAGCACTACCTTACATAAATTACTGGCTGATTCAGAGCACTGACTGAGTAGAAAAGTATGTGCCACATATATATTTCTAATATTTTCTCATTCTGAGGAGAAGAATCTAAATATTTCTATGAATTGTCTTATTTGAGAAAGTCCCTCTTGCAAAGATGTTTTATGATGGTGTGTAAGACTTTGATGCTTACCAAAATGGGAAGAGTCAACAAGTTTTGTGTTCAATCATCCACCAGGTTCTTGAGTTATCCTGTAGAGAAAAACAGCAAACCAGGACCTTGTTTCATTGCTGTGGGGTGTAATCCCAAAACAGGGAGATACTGATTCTGTTAGCACCTAATACTCATAGTGCAATTATCCTTGTCAGCTGTAACTTCCTGGAAAAAAATTGTGAAGATAGATAAAATTGCAGATTTAGCACGTGGAAGTTGGAGGAATGGAGGTCATATGACTGAAATTCACAACTACAGGACTTGGAAGTGCAGCACAGTTAGCATGTGACTGTCAAAGCTTATGTCAGATCATACCTAACCCTAATTTAGTTCAAGTACTGAATTTGCACAAGTGACAGCAGAATGCTCAGGGCAGACTGAGCAGCACAGAACTTCCAGAGCGGTCCTCTGCCAAGGAGGAGGAGAGGATCTGCCTGGCTGATTTTTCACATGGATTCATTTGTAATGCTCCTTCAGTACAAGGTGGAAAGCATCACACCACCACTTCAACCTGGAAAAGTACTTTGGGCTTCCCAGCTGTCAGATGCTCTGCAGGCATCTGCCCCAAGAGAAGCCATAGATTTTGGATAGCTTGGTTGGCAGAGAGAGCTGGCCCACATGAGGGAGGCAGGGTCTGTATATATAGAGCATCTTTTCTGAAGTACAGTAATTTTACAACTATAAGGCGCATTGGATGATAAGGCACACTTCCGGGTTGTTGGCAAATTTCCAGAATTTGTCCATATATAAGGTGCACCGGACTATAAGTCGCACATTTTTGCAGCGAGGATCCGCGCTCAACAAAGTAACAAATTAGTAACGGAATTGCATGATCACGGGGTTTAGTGGTAGGTGCTCAATTTGCAAACATTTTTCACGGATCGGTTTTTCACCCTGGCACTCCCGTCCACCCCTGGTGCCGGCTGGCGTGGCTCTCACGGCTCTTGCAGCTCTTGCAGCTGCCACAACTTGCCATGGTTTGCACTTCCAGGTTGGCAAATTTTCAAACTTTGTCCATATATAAGGTGCCCCAGATTATAAGGCGCACTTCTGGGTTTCGATCAAAATTTTAGTCAAAAGGGTGCACCTTATAGTTGTGAAATTACTGTACTCTTTGTTGTTTTATACCTTCTAGATGTAACTGTCTTTTGACATTAGCAAATTTCCTGTCAGGGAATAGCTAGAGCCACGAGAGTATCATTTCCTTGAGGGGCACAACCTGCTGAAAGTAGAATGGAAAATCAGGGCTGAAGGATTGTCAGTCTGTTGGAATTCACATAGGGATGGAAGCAAGAAAAAAATATTGCTGAATCAACACAATGTGCCTTCCCATCCCACACTGCTGTCTCCCTCATTAAGGTGTACATTTTAAGCCTAGAAGTCTGGGTGTTCAATGCTTTAATAGATAGTCAGCCTCCTCCCCAGACTGATTTGGCTAGTCTGTGAACATAGTGCAAAATACAAATGATTTTCCATAGAGAAATTAGTAACTTTCTGCAGTAACAATTATTGAACATGTGAAATATACACATAAACACATACAGAGCAAGGTGTAGCTGTTGGTAAATTTGGTCTTTTTAATAGGTGAACTTTGTAATCCCACATAGAAGATCTGTCCTGGATATGAAATTCATATTGCACCTAATTTCACCCAGAGTGCCAATTCCACAGTTCAATATTTTTCATTTATTTCAGGTTTCCATGGTTTGTTTATACAATGCTGAAAAGCCATTTAAGTTATTCTTCATGCTACACTTCTTCTTTTGGTATTCATGAAAAACTTATTTTCCAAACAGACAACAAACTCCCAAAATCCTAATCTTCTTTTTGCCCCTCCAGGGTGTGAAGAAGAAGAACTCTAAAAAGCATTTGCAACTCAGAAAAGCCCACATCTGTAGAAGCATAAAACTGAGGGGAGAAAATATCTTCTGTTGAGTCAGGGCAGATCTATTTTGTATTCTAACCATTTACATAGAACGGGATTATACTTCAGCACTAAATAAGTGGTAAAGTAATGCTTGGTAAAGTATATATTATCTTCTTAAACATAATCTTATAATCAGATGTAGCAGCATCTTAAACAAATACATTTCTCAATAGGTGATGTTATACCATGCAAAGCAGGGGAATCATTTCACAGGAATTTGATACACTGTTAGTGCTTTTATCTTGTTCCTAAGACAGGGCATTGTTTGGGCATTAAAAGAATATTAAGTCCAAAGTTGCAAAATTCAGTTTTCAGCCTGTTTCAGTGTTGCTTGTTATGTTTTTCATACTTTGGTTTGCAATCCCTTATGATAGATTAAAAAAAAATAATAATAAAAGAGAATAAACACAATTCTAATGACAGAGGAGAGTTTATACTTCTCCATATTAACTTACTACACATTTGCTTCTATTAAAGGGAGCAAATTTTTCCAGGCTGAAGGCTAAGCATGAAAAAAACAAAGGTAGACCACTGGTAACCTTATGCATGTGAGGAAAGCATATTTTATGAATAAAATCTGGGGGAAACTGCTGAGGCAATTTTTTAGGATCTGAAATATTTTTGCAGTCCATTAAAGCCTATAAGGAGCATGTTATGCCATTGCAGCTGTCTTCGACTCTTCAGCACCAAGGCCACGTTTTCTGAGAAAAAATTCAGCATGTTAAGTGTCTTCAGTAAATTTGTCATGAAACGTTGAACAACTGGTTCACAGCAATGATACCTCATCTGTATCTGCTCATTTGCCAAATGTTCTTCATTCAACTGACACCTTACACAAATCATCTCTTGTCATTAAGCACAAAGCAAACTTCGGCATTGACATGTCTTGTACATTTTGTGTTAGTCCAAAAGATATATCTCAACTGATCAAATAAGGAAACTTGAACATTTGAAGCTTTTTAAAATAAAAAGCACTGCATGAAAAATACGGAGCTCATCTCAGGAACATCTAGGAGCCTTGGCTGCTGTGCATGGCACAGAGAGGCCATGGCTCTCTGGTCTAAAGTAGAAGGAGGCGGTCTACAGCTGAGGGGGTACCACAGTACCTGGGAAAGGTTGCCCAGAGAAGCTGCAGATACCCCATTCCTGGCAGTTTTCAAGGCCAGGTTGCCTGGGGCCCAGAGCAACCTGGTCTAGTGGAAGGTGTCCCTGTCCATGGGAAGAGTCTTGGGCCTTGATGATTTTTAAGATCTGTTCCAACCCAAACCATTCTATGACTCCATATCTTAAATAAGGCAAATTTGAGCTTATCTGTGGAAACTTTGTCTATGACATAAAAGGAACAGGAATGAAAACAAAATGAGCAGACCAACAACCCACCCAACACCACAAAACTGCAAAACTGCAGCAATCCTTTTTCCATATGCAGAAACGTGTAACTCACAAAGTGCTCATTAAACCTCTCCTTCCTGTTTACTCCACAGCCTGGAGAACACTGATTGCTCCCTCACAAATCATTCCAGGAGTAAGAAAAAGATGATTTTTGCAGTTTACCTTTTTTTTTTTTTTTAATTATTCCCTGAATAAAATCCACACATTTCTTTCTCATCAGTGACCTCAAAATAAAGTGGCCACCTTATTTTCTCTACTTGCACCAAAAAAAAAAAAAAAAAAGAAAAAAAGCAAGATAGGGGCAGATCGCTGATTGCTGTTGGTTCTTTATACAAAGTTTCAAATATTCACCATGGCATTCATGGAACAGCATGGAACAGAAATATTTTTTAAATTTTGAAGCTCAATAAATATTCTCAGTGGGGGATGTTAACCATCTTGCTGGTAGTGGTCATCACATCTGTCACTCAGTGACAATGAGTGTCCTGTGACCAAGCAATGACAATTACAGACAGCTATTGGCAATTATAACATCTGAAACTGAGGAAGAGCATGAGAAAAGGCATGGAGTTTAAAAACTGAGTGCAACATATTAATGTGAATGAACAAAAAATCATAGTGTTGTTATTCTGCCTTGGATTCTGGGATTACTCCCAGAACATTGTGTTTTTAAAACCTGTGTATTATCATAACGAGACAGAAATTTGTTAACCAATGCATGCTTCATTTATTTCACTAATTATAAGTTACTGAAACACATCTTTCCCCTCTGCCCCAGTATAGAAGGTTCTTGTTCTTTTTTTTCTTGTTTCATGTTACTTTAAAATAGTGCATTCTGTGGATGCAGAGAAGACAGAAAGCATTACTTTTACTTCTCTCTAGACTAGAAAGAATCTTTTTTTAATTTAAGGAAAAAGAGATTTCTATAGTGTTTCTATAGTGTCAATAGGAAGATAAACAAGAGATAAGTAAAGGTTGGTAAAGAGTTGCAACCACTGCAAGACTAGCCTGACTGCAGGGGATCTCAATGGATAGAGCATCTGCAATTTGGACTAAATATCTAATTATCAAACAGCACTAACCTGTTTCCCTGTCAATATCTTATAGCTGAAAATTCTACAGTTTATAACTGTGTTCGTATGTCAGCCACTTTAAATTTGCAGAGGATTAATTTAATTAACTGTATCATTAGCCTTATGATACAGGAAAGGATAAAAAGTAATCCCTAGCTGCCAAAAATCATTGCAATACAAAATGCCTTTGCATTCAAATAAATGTATATTATAAACACATGAGTGTATTCATGATGTTAAGGAGAGATTTAGTATCAAGACCCCTGTTCACACAGTTTCTCCCTGTTATTTCCCATGGTTCTCCCACCTTTACTGATCGATGGCAAAGGACTGCAGTGCTTAGCTGAGATATTCCAAACTGCAGAGCAGGGTTGGTGAGCAGCATCTGCTCTCTTGCTTTGCAGAGGAATGGAGAAGCTGACTCAACTTCCCGTGTAAAGTTCTCTTTTGCAGATGTTCATATCTCAAAATCTAGAAGAGCAAAGTATTAACATATTAAGCAGTACTTCCATGAGTCAGTCAGCTTCAGAAGTTTCTGAAACATGTTCGTTTGTCTAGACTACATCAAAGTCATAAACCCAATTTTTTAAAAGACTGATGTGTGTGACAATTGCATATCATTACTCAGATTCTTTTTCCAGATTGAAAATTGCTCAGTGCTTCAAAAGAAAGATTAAAAAAACAACTGAAGTATAAGGACATAAATTAAGATTCTGTGTAAAGATTCCCACTGCATTTAGCAGGTTTTGAAGAAGCATATATTTCAAAAGACTTGCTAAACATTCTGTCTGCCAAAAGTAATAAAATAATAATTTACACTGGTGAAATATCTTCCATCAAAGAATTACAGAATGTGCTATAAGGCAGTAAACTTATTCTGACTTGGAAGAAATTAAGGTACAAAGAAGTTTTGGCCCAAATAACCATTGCTGTTATAGGTATGATGCTATTCCCTGACAGGATGTGAGAGGTGAGCCCTCTTTACACTGTCAGGAAATGACAGGCTTCTTCTTTTGGATGCTTTGCATGTGTGGACAGGACATTATCCTTGCTCTGGCAGGTCTGGGTCCCTCTGACCAGCACCACAACCTTCTCCTTGGCCATACACAAGTTGTGGGTGTCCACAAAGCACCAGGGAGACAAAGGAAAAGCTGCTGCTCATATGCAAGATGCACAGCATCACTAAGAGAACCTCTAGATGGGAGCTCAAACCCAAAACCATCACATTTCCTCCTTGATGGAATAACAGCACTCTGGGGTACAGGAGAGAGGTCCCATCCTCTTGGGGCAGCCCAGGAGATGATCCCAGGCTGTTCCCTGTGGCAAGGTGCAGCAATCAGAGCAGTGAGACACCCTGCAAGGCTCTGGGGTCTGGGTTCCTCTTGTGCCACTGAAATGTATCCCCTCACCAAGTCTTCCACAGCAGAGAAAAAGGAAAACTTTGGCTTTTACTTAGAAAAGAGATTTCTTTTGACGAATGCTAGCTTGGAACAAATCCAAAATCTGTCTTGCTTTTGCAACGTTCCTGAATGCACCTACCTGTGTCTGAGTGGTTTAATGTGAGAGGTGGGGAGATATTCAGGAGTTTGTTTAGGAGGAGGGCAGGATCCAGCAACCCTGTACAGTGAAACTTAGAGTCAAGGCAACACTAAACTCCAATTAACTACTGCTTCGAGGTCTAAAATTAGGAGTAAGCCCTCATGTTTAGGAAACTTAGTTTGATTTTTTGAGAAAAACAAATTTACTGCAAGCTGTGAATATGCAGGATGTCTGAAAATCAAGCCTTGGCTGCTGTCAAAATATATCAGTGCTTTTCTATAAAGCCCTGAGCTTATGAATTAAAAGCAGCAAATGAAACGTACACATATACACACACACACACACACACACACACACACACACACACACACTTGCAGAACTAATAACCTCAACCCTGGCCTTGATTGAAATACCTTTATCTAATTTTTATAGCACCTAAGTTTTCCAGATAAAGACGGCTTTACAACTTTACTGGCATTATATTATCTTTTCTCCCCGTATATTTTGTCTATTCAGGTCAAAATTCATTTATTTGCAAATGCTGGCCTCACATGTTTCTTAAATAATGTGAATCTTATAAACAAACTGAAAACATAATTGGAGGCATTACAGGAATAAAAAAACAAATGCAACTAGCTCTCTGAATTTCCCTGTGCAGACTTAGCAATACATAATCTATTTAAATTTAACCCATAGTCTGTTTGGTTTTTTCCTGATTTTTACTGTTATTTTTCATCTTTTTTACAAGTCATGAGAATACTGGATTTTTTTACCCAGTTGTCCAAAAAATCTGATGCATTACCCATATGGGAATCCTGGTGGTGCTTTGTAATGGAAGGGAAAACAAGAATCAGGAAGAGAAAAATCAATTTAGCCACCAAACATAAGGGTCACAGCCAAATTAGTTTCAGCATTGATGGCAAGATACTATGACTTGAAAGGGAAGCCAAATAAAGCAAGTAAAAGGTAATAGTCAGCAATGTTTTAAATCATCTGGAAATAACACAGGCCATGACACAGCACTGGTGCATTGCATGAGCACTACAGGCACTCTCTTTTTCTATCACGGCTTCACATTCCTTTTCAGAAAATAGGTAGACTGAATGTTTAAAGACCTAAGTGCAAGGGAAATATGTCACACAGCAAGACATCTGCCAACTTTGTGTTTCTTAGCATTACCAGAGTAGAGGACATGATTTGTGATAGAGCAGAACGAGAGAAGAGGCCAAAGAGAACATGACCATAGCAATGAGACATCATTTATTCATACTTTTACTGCCAGAAGTAAATACAGTTATGCTTGTAATTATTGCAGCACACGTGGAACTAGGAGGAAAACTGCTGAAGCTTTATTATCCAGATAGCTCTGAAAGGTAGTTAATTTATACACAGACACACAGAAGAAACAGTACCCATTATCACTGCTGTCCACTCTAACACATTCCATCTTCAGCCAGATTTAATTTAACAAGAAGAGCTTCAATCTGCCACTGCTGCAGTCTCTTCCTCCTGCACTTCACAGCCTCTTTTATGTGTTTGGAGAGAGAAGGAGGCGCTGTAATTAGCTGCTGATATTAACAGGCTTTTTGTGGCTTTATGAAGTTGGAAATGAATGGTCTCATTACTGAGCAGGCTGCTGGATACTCATCATAATTTTTTTAGGATTATTTAAACAGGGCGTTAGCACTCTTGTTTCTGAGCTGCTTTCTTGCCTTTGTGTAATGGAGTTTTTTGTTCTGCATCAAAGCAAATTTGGGTCCCAGTTCTGTTTAACTTAGCAGGGCTCCATCCAGGGAGATTCCAATCCTTAACCTGAGAATACGAAGAGGAGCAGACAGCACAGCAGCACAGAGATGTGTACAGGTATTTTCATCAGCAATTTACAAATCTGAGTCTTAAACAGTTAGGATTTTCTGCCTATTATTTTATCTAGTACAAAATCAGATAAAACTTCCTAGAAATCTGGACATTCTCAGAAGTGTGTGGCACCAGTTTCATAAAAGTGTCATATTGCCATTGCTTTTCACAGTACTTGTAGGAACTTAATTTTCTCCAGCTACTATCTCCAAGTTGTCTGAAACTGGCCAGAGGGCTGAAAAATTATTGGACAGGTCAGAAATACAGGGAAAGGTGGAAGTTGAGCAGAGGAATGAGTTTAATGGTAGAGAGCTCACTTTGATGCTCAGAACAGCTCAGAAAGCAGCACACTTGACTGAGTTACGAAAGTCTCAGCAGCCAGAGTGTCACATCAGGAACAGATTTTTGTTAAATGTACCCAATAGTCAAAGGAGAAACTGCACCAAAGATAAAATTTCTCCTTTACCATCCAATATCGGCTGTTCCTGAAGTTTCATGAAACACTTGCCACTGCTCTCCTCCTGACAATTGTACCAGCACATTTTTCATCAAGAATTTTTTCTTTTTCCTCTCTCTTCACTTTTTTTTTTTTTTTTTTTTTTTTTGAGAGTGAGAAAACTGCTATGATTTAAACTGTGTTTTGGTAGCATTAAATGAAACTCAAATCTTAAAATTGTAGAACCATAAAATTATTTGGGTTGGAAGGGACCCTAGAGATTATCTCTTTCCAACTCCCCTGCCATATGCAGGGACACTTTCCACTAGCTCAGGTTTCTCAGAGCCTCATCCAGCTTGGCCTTGAACATTGCCAGAGATAGGGCAGCTATAGCATCTCTGGGTAACCTGTGCCTATGCCCCAACTTCCTCACAGTAAAATATTTCTTTCTAAAATCTTATTTAAACCTACTCTTTCAGTTTAAAAAACATCTGCCCTTAACCTATTACTACTTGCCCTTGTCAGAAGTCTCTCTACAACTTTTTTATTAGTTTCTTTTAGGTACCCAAAGGCTCTAAAAGTTCTCCCCACAGCCTCCTCCTCTCCAGGCTGAGCAGCCCCAATAGCCTTTATAGGAGAGGTGTTGCAGAGCTCTGATATCTTTGTGGCCCTCCCTGGACTCACTCCAGTTCAGCATTCTTCTCATGCTGGTGTTCTCCAGCTCTGTACACAGAATTGCACGTAGGATCTCACCAGAGTGCAGTGGAGGGAGATTCCCCTCCCTCATCCTGCTGCCCATGGTGCTTGGATGTAGTCCAGGACACATTTGGCTTCTACCTGCAAGTGCTCATGGCTGAGACCTGTTGAGCTGCCTGTCCATCAATTCCCCCAAGTCCTTCTCCTCTGAGGGAATGCTGCTCTCAGTCCATTCTCTGCCCAGCTTGTATTTTCTCTTGAGATCGCCCCAACACAGGTGCAAGACCTTGCACTTGGCTGTGTTGAACGTCAAGAGTGAGTGCCCACCTCTCCAGCCTGTCCACGTCCATCTGGATGGCATCCCTTCCATCCAGAAAGTTTACTGCACCTCTCAGCTTGGTGTCTGTCCCCCCACAGTGTCCTTGTCAAACTTGCTGAGGTTGAACTTAATCACACTGTCCATATTGCTGACAAAGATGTTAAACAGCACTAGTCCCACCAGAGACCTGGAGAATGATATCAGCACTCAATCTAAAACCTACCTTGATGCTCATATTTAATTATAGTAAGTATCTGGAGAATCTTCTCAATTCTGTTGAGTAATAAGCACCGTAATCTTTCAGGCTGGGTCTCAGTAGTGGCCACCTTAAGGATAATATTAACTGACTTAATGATCCTTGCATTTGTTTCAACATATATGCTCTTCTAACCCACTTTTATTCTTGTCTACATTAAACTCAAACTCTATTTTTAAAGTTTTCTCCCTTGTTCATATTGCAAGTATTTTGTCCTGATATCTGCTCATCTTAAGACCTCAATAAGTAATACCTGATGGAGCAGCTTCCCCTGCCAACTGTTCATGAAGCTGCAGACTGTCAGGGCAGTTCTGCTTCCTTTTGCCAGCCAATCAGTGGAATCTCTCCATATTCCTGCTTGTTTCTGCTTTAGAGATGTGGGAGTGGCAGCAAAAACTTGAGTTTGCTACAAGCATAGAATAACACTATCTACAGAAATTTTTAATAGACTGAGCCCCTGTACATCCCTGCTTTTTCAATAAATGATAGACATCTTTTCAAACCCCAATTTTTATCCTTAGTTATACAGCAGTACTCCAACTGGTGATATCATCTACCCTTTCTTAGAGCATATTTTCTGTGCTAGAATGAAAAGTAAGTTTAAAATTGAAGAACCTTATTTTGCATAATTATATGTAAAGGCAGGAAATGTATTTCTATCATTTATTGAAGCTTTTTACAAGAATTCATCCCTGAATTCTGAACGAAAGTACATTTTATATGTATAGAAAATACCAGCAGTAGCAGTCAAGAATAGCTATGGTAACAAGTCTAAAAGATTTTGACTCATATCATAGTCAGTGAATAAAATCTCTTTATATGAAATATCCCCGAAGACTTTTTCTGAGCAAAATTATACAACTGTTTTTCCCAGAGTGTGATGGTGTATCACACAGATGACAAGACCCAGAAAACTGGTACACTGAGGGCTGAGGGCTCTTTTCACAACACATGCTTAGCAATGTGGAGATGCACACAGGGTCTAAATTCATCCTATGTCTAACAAAAGGTATTTCCTTCATTTAAAGGAAATTCATTTTCTAAGTAATCTCCCTTTACAAGTTACAGAAAAAATCTTGAAAAGGAAATTAAAAAAGCTGCAGAAGGTGCCACTGAAGAGTTGCTTTAAAGCTGGGATCAAAATATTGAATAGCATGTTTATTTTACAGGCATGGCCAAGAGTAAATGTTAAGGAAAGTGTCCTGTCTGACCATCTGGGAGCAGCTCTGACAGTCACACTCTCACCCCCTCAAGCTGAGACTGAGATCCCTTTGCAGCCATACCCCCACTCTCTTGAAGTTTGACAAGGTTTTCTTACTGGCTCAACTCCAGGTTTCCCATGGCAGAGTTTTGGATGTCTGGATCCTTAAAATATTTCAATCATGGTGCATCAACTGAGTGACAGCTTCAGAGGAGAAACCTGAACAAAGGAACCCTGGGGTTTTATATCCTTACAATCTAAATATGTGTAAGTTTGGGCTCCTCAGCTCCTGGGTGTCCCCCACCTGGCTGTCCCCAGGTCCCTGTGCCTTTCTGTGCAAGGGACAGCAGCTCAATGCCTCCTGCCTTGGGCTTTGCCACTCCCCAGCAGCTGCACATTGAGGTACCCTCACCCAGTGTGCTCCTCAGCACTGCAGAGGATGCTCAGCACTGCAACATCAGTGCACTTCAGCAGGATGGCTCTCATTCTCAAACCATTGCTCTAATTCAGAATGGAGAGGAAAAAAATCGTACGTGACATTATTATTGACAGTTTGCTCACCAAGGTCATCTGTTCCAGGGTTCAACAGGGACATGACTCATCGTTGCAATGTCGATGCAAATTATTATTAAGTAAACTAATGACGAATTTTTTAACAATAAGGGTATTACAGTATTTTATCATGAAACTTTGTGGAAAGAGTTTCATTGGAAGTTAAAAAATATTTGTTACATTCAGATAATGTTTCAAAGAGTGAAAAATCTGTAATTTCACAGACAGGTGTACTTGTATCGGCTACTTTAACACTACCATGTTTGTAGTCAAGTTGCTTTGACTTCTGATAAATCTCAAAAAAGCTAATGGCAGCCTACGCACGTGGCTTTGCCTCTGTACATTTGAGATTCTCCTGACTTATTTCCTTGGGGATTTGTGACTTCAAACACTCAAATCTCTGCAATGGATTTGTCTTAAAAAGAAATAAACATCATCACATACTCTGCTTTCTATCCGATGTCAGAAAATGAGAACTTGCTAGCAACAATCCTTTTAACCCAAGGCTTGCTTTTAGTCAGAGATGTAGCAACACTGTCTTACTTGAGTTGCATTTAGTGAGCCCTAATGCATGTTGGATGCTCCCATGATGTGACATGAATAACACAGGAGGCAACAAGTCAGGTACATTCTGAGTTTTTTCTTGCTTAGAAAGGGAACTGTTGTAGTGTGCCACCTTCAAAATACACATATGTGTCCTGCTTCTGACCACACTGGCAAATGATTCTCTTCTGCAGAAGAGAAGCCTTCATTTGCTCCTAGTCCCCAATCCACCAGAGATCACTCTGATATGATCCTATAAGGTCACACCAGCAATTAGCAGAGAGAGAAAAACACTGTCCAGCAAGATGATTCCAGACTGCATTTTGAATTGATCATTCACACTCTCAATTTCCACAGCCTTCTGCCCCATCTAAACATTCTAAAAAAAAGGTCTCTTATCACCAAAATGGCTCAAAAAAGCTGTCCTTTATTAGATTTAATTCTGTTTTACTTCTAAAGCCTTCCACTGGAAAATGTTCCCATGGGTCAATTTAAATTCATTGCACTTTTCTGCTCCATCTGGTAGCAAGAGGCAAGTTTACTTACTCAGGTTCCCTGCACCAGATTTCAGCCCTTTTCCACCTTCTCTGGGTGTTCTGTCATTCTGGACAAACTTATTGCTGCAGCTTTCTGCTTACAGATTCTCCCAGAAAAGCAAAGGACTTCTCTCTTTTATCTTCTTCCATCTGTAGCCATGTGGAGGGAACTTTAATAGGGAGATTTCAGTCTAATTCTGGTCCTCAGTGATATCATAGCTCTTTGCATAGCTCTGTTGGGTGGCACCCACAGGATCCTCAGATGCTCTCAGGGAGTGCTGGGTAGCTGGGGATACTCTGTGGATGCCTTCTTTTGAACATCCCTTCTGTCCTTTTCTTCATTTGTGTTTCGTTTTTGTATCAATTCTTAGTTCTGACCCCTACTTCATTTTCAAGGGCTCTTTGCTGTTCAGTATGGATTCCCTCCAACTCTTTTTATATATTCTCCAATAAAGATACTTAGAAGAAGAGTATCAGAACTGGGCAGGCACACAGCAACACCTTCTCAATGCTGCTCCCACGACTGAGTCTTGGTTAGATCCTGAGCCAATATTACATTTCATATTCTTCCATCTCAGTTGCAAAAGTGAACAATACACAGTCTGCCTCTGAATTCCAGGAGAAAAACCCCAAGCAAACAAACAAACAAACAAACACTAAATCTCAGCCATGTGATGAATTTAACATGTTTTAATGTATCATCATGTTGATACTTCTACATTTCTTTAAAGCTTAACAGCACATGATAGCCCTCAATTTCTGAGGTCAATTACTGACCTAATTAAAATTTCTGGGGATCAAATGCCCTTAAAAAGAGGCCTGGGAAATTCTGTTTTGAAGCTACAACCTATCCCTTTTCTCCAAATTGTCTGCTGCATTGCAGAAATATTTATTTTACTTATGTATAGACCCAGCAACATCTCCAGACCTGCCATGGTAAGTTTTTTTTGTTTTTTTTTCTGTATGGACAGAGCCACACCAAGATAAAAACTCTGCTAAGTCAAAAAGGTCTGATAGGATAAGCTGAAAATATGTCAGAGCTCAGGCACAGGAATTGCCTCATTTTGGGCAGTTTAAGAAGATCCTTCCCTTTCCTTTATCTTCTGAAAACAAGAACAGAAATAATCTATTCTTATTTTCCAGCTTCCAGTTACACGTTACTTTCAGTGAAGCATTGACGAGTTTTGCCAGAAAACAACATTTAGTATGTTGTGGGAGAGGCTGACTGGCTTACATGACATTAAAGTAACCTGTGACACATATTTCAGTTCCATCCAGTTTGTCTTCTGATTTCTGCATCCAGTGCAAGGACAAGAAGAGTGTGTGACTGGCAGAGAGTGGATCAGCAGCCCCTTTTGGTAGCAGTATTTCTCAGATGTGAAATGGAACTACACACTAAATTTACACATATGCATTTCAGTGAGCAGAGCTGTGTGTGAGTAATAGATGGCAGCATTTGGTATTAGCTCCTCACATGCATCACACAGTGAAAATCATGTTCTATTTTTTGAGTGTAAAAGATAGAAAATAAAGCCTCCTATTCAAAACATTGATCAAATTATAGCCATAAATAAAACTATGAGTTCAAAGTAAAGAGGAATTTGTGCCAGTGATGGATTTTGTCTGGGAGATAGATTTATCACATAGAATTTGATCATGCCAAATCCTTAACAGTAAAATAAGTAGTTCAGACTTATCACTCAGTATTAAAAAATAATCTGGATTTCACTATTCTTCATGTAAGTTTTCTTTGCCTCTATGGAGCTACATATTTGAGTTAAATGTCAGCAAAAATCACCAGTACAAATATAAAATGTGTCAGTGTGAATCATATCACTAAATTTATGTAGTAATTGACACTGGCACAAACTTCATCTCGTTCTTGTATGACCCAGTCTATTTTGAGCAACCATTTCTTCCATGCAGTTTCCTGAGAATTATATATGTATTTACTCCTCTAACTGTCACCTTTTAAACTTCTGGGGTTCTTTGGCCAATTTCAGCCAAAGGTAATAGGCAGAGATCTCAAAGATATTCTATACCTACATGTCTTATGGAAAAAGGTGGCCACTACTGCTCAAAGACCTTACTACTGTGCTAGGAAGCAAAAGGGCAGCAATGTGAGCCCGTTATTGCACAGCAGAGTGTATTTTTGACCATGAGTCACAGACCCAGAGGAAATCAAATTTTTGCTATGTTTGATGTTTGCACAATGCATTAAACCCAACAAGGATTACCTATGTCACATGGTGGGCTCCTATATTGAAGTTCCACCATTGCACTTCAATTTCCCATGTCTTTATTGCGGTTGTTATAGAATCTTCATTTATAATTATCACAATAAAAAAAAAAAGTTATATGCCTGCATTATAACACTACTTTTATTCTTTAATAAAATCTGATTATCTTGTTAAATGCCTATTCATGCATTCAGTTGAAAATGATAATATTGAATGCTTGTTTTTGAAATGCCTTTTCATTAAAGCAACCAATCCAATACGATTTGTTCTGCTGCTTACAGACTCATTTCTGTATGTGTCTTTCTCAACCAATTTTAAGGGATCACGTATGCTAGGGCAGGAAAGATGAAGGCCAGGTTCTGATTTTAGGGAAACATATTCAAATTTTTCTAAGGAAAAGGATGAATGTAATTTGTCTTGTTTTTAGGGCAACATTATAAACCTCTGTATTGTGTTGTTTGTAAAATCCATTGCTATTGGGGATCAGTTCATTGGATTCTGAGATATCCAAAGTCAAATTAAGTTCATTTAACTTATTTTGATGTCTGCATGGTTGCAAGGTTGTGTTTGTCCTGGCATACAGATGTCTAGATTTTAGAAAAAAATCTTTCCTTTTTATGGCCTATGCAATTTTTTTCTATAGAGGAAATTTCCCCAGTTGACAAAAAGATCAATTAGTACGTAGAGTAGTCAAAGAACATCATAATCTAAGGGAAAAATTAATTAATTCCACTCATGGCTCCCCCTGAGTTTTCTGCCTTTTTTATGGTTGTATAACGCTAAATACTTCTTGATGAGTGGATTTAAGTCTTCTGTAGTCATCTTATTGTTTGGAGATGGGATTACCACATCATATAGTTCTATTTCCAAAAATACGTATTTCCTGACATTGAAAGAATGGCAGTATTAGCAGTGATTCAATGCAGAGAAAGAACTGTGAAGCATCTGACATCAGATCTAGATCACATAATATAATATATTGTTTGAAGTGGTACCAGTTACATTTCAGTGGGCAAAGCTTTTACTGAAGGAGCAGGCTGACAGAAGAGCAGTAAATGCATCTTTTCTACCTGTTAATACTTCATCATTGGAGATTTGTCTCAGGGGGAAGGAGCTAAATGAGAGGCTTAATATCTTGAGATTTCTACACAAAACCAGTTCTGGAGCTCAAGATGGCTCATTAGCAACAAAAGCCCAATCCTGAATCACAGTCCACTGACTTCCCCTAGCATTGATCAGGTTAAGGTCATATGTGGAGCTCTATTTACTGCTGGGTTATTGCTCCTGTCTTAAGGGAAACAGAAGAGGGAATTCATGTAGGAAACATGGGAATTCACACAGCTAATCAGCTGGCTCTAGGTGGGAGCTCTCCTTTGTGCCCTGTGACCAGAAGTGGAGTGGAGTCGTCTTGCGCCTGAGAACTTGAAAGGCACAGGAAGGGAGAAGGCTTTGTCAAGAACAGATGGGAATTGAGCAGTCACTTGAACCTCACAGGAACTGAACGGGCAGAAGCTTGTTGTATGTTACATAGGATCATTATCTGAATCACATTCAGATACAGACATAAATAACTATCCGCATTTACCCACAAGCAGATACCTTTGCAGAGGGGCTTGCTCCTACATTACAGGAACTGAGGCATCATTTTCCACAGGAACAGAGGTGCAATAGTTCTGCAAGATTCCAGTCCTTTAAGATATACTCTATATAATAGAAACTAAACTATCCCAATCCTTTATTATATATTTTATATATAAGAAACCTTTCTGAGCTCAGTGTGTTTCTTTGAACCAAAGCACACAGGCAAATAGGAATAACTGCAGAATGGGATGCCAAATTAGTAGAAGCTGACTCTTTCAGTGAAACACAGCAATAATCTCAAGATGCTGTTGATAAGGAAGACTGTAATTTGCTGCATGATTATATACACATATATTTCCATGCAACCTACGAATTTATTTAGATTCCCTCCATTAATGTCAGAGATTGCTTAGTAAGGCACAACCATGCCATCCTGTAGGACAAGTGACAATATTTATGACAGCAGTGAAGAGAGGAAATGGCACATAATGAAGTGTCATAACTGCTTTAAAAAAAAGCAAAGAAGAAAACCCTAGATTAATTCATCAGCTGTGTGTGCTGTGTGAGTATCATGGTCCAAACCCAGTAAGCACTACATAGTTCATATTGTGGGTCTCTATAATTAAATTTATCTGTTGCATTTAATTGTTCCATGTATTCATCGATGGCCATTGTGGATTCTCACAGCAGACTGCACTAGGACACTACCTTATTTTTGAAAATCCCCTAGTTATCAATTCTTATTTCCAAATGCAATAGATAATGCTGAAAATTATAACATTGAACACTTACAGTCTTTTTTTTTAAGTAAACAAAGTAAGCTTGTCCCCATTTTATCATTAAACTATAAAATGAACTGCTTATTCCTCAAAGTTGTTCATCTAGTGTGGGAATGGACTTTATTCAAGAGGAAGTTTGTCAGTTTGGTATTCTAGCTGAGAGAAGTCTTCATAATGTAGCAGCATCCCACTGGTGAGTGAGTACCTCACACCATTTTTACAGAACAGCTGGGATTACTACAGGTAGCACAGAGCAATGTTCAATAAAAAAAGGAGAAAAATAAAAGCATAGGAAGTTAATTTCATTTATGTTTAGACATTGGAAAGAAATTTATTTGACTTCTTCAATCCCTTTACCATGCTAGAGAGCTCCATTTGAGACACCTTCTAAAAATTTTGGAAGAGGGGTTTTCTTTGAAAACTTAAGGGATGTAAATAGATTTTTCAGCTTAAAAACAAAACAACAAACAAATATACTTAGAAACAAATCCATATACTAGATCCTCTTGTCTGCAATACCCCCAGCAGTTCTAGAGAACAAAAAATCCCTATGGCATTACTGTTTCTTCACTTGACAACGTATTTCGATTTTGTTTTGAAACAGCATCCTGCTATATTTTTTTTCTAAACTGCCTACTGCCTGCACTCTGTTTCCAGTGGAAATTCTGCTTAAGAATAATAAAACATATTTTCCCAGTTGCTCTCAACCTCCCTTGGACAAACTCTATTCTGCTGTCAGGTCTGTGAGGAATAATCAAGCAACATTAACTGTCTGAAATAAGATGTATAACATCCTGCAACTGGACTTGCCTTTTTTTTTTTTCTTCCCAAGAGGCAAAACCATTTCTAAACTCCTCACCAGGTGTACAAGTTAGGAATTTCTTTATTAAAAAGCTATGACTGTTGGTGATTTGCTTAGGGAAACTGCATTCAGACATTAAAGAAACAACTGAAACTATAAATTATTCACCCTTGTATTTACTAAGTGTATTGTGCTACACAGAGATATTAATTTGAGGGCAGAGTATGATCTACTATTTAACAGGAGTGTATTCAGGGTTTTATTGGTAGCCCACTTCAAATCCAAACCTGCAGATGCTATGACTGCTTTGTAGGATATCACCCTAGGTCCAAACCTCATTTCACCCTTGAAACCCTTCCTTTTTTTTCTTTTCTAAATTCTGTCTTTCCTTACTCAGACTTTTTGCGCTTATATTTGATGGAGCTCTTGGCTCACTCACTCATCCTGTCCAGCTCTCAGTATCACTTCAGGAATTTCCCCTGATTTCTCAGGACTTGTTAGCACACTTCATTATTGGCTTCAATTTTATTCTTTGCTGGATTCATGCTTAGAGGCCACTTTGCTTTCAGTGTCCACTGAGTTGAAAGTCTTCCCTCTACCATCTTTAGCAGTGAAATGGGCATTTTTTTCTGTTGAAGAACACCTTCCCCTTTTTCTCCAACTTCATACCAATTTCACAATACTGAGTGAAATTATTACTTTGTCATTTCATCAGCAGAACATTAAATGATGGGGAACTTTTCTCTTTTTGACAACCTTTACCTTAACCTTCAGTGACTCTATTAGAAGGCAATGATCATTGCCAGAGAATTTTTATCACATATATTCATATCTTATGTTGACTTCCCACTTTCCCTCTCCCCCTTAACTTGAGTTAAAGTGCTAAATATGAATTACTTTATGGCAATCTGTATCTAAATGTGGGTAAATAGACAGGTCGTGTTTTAAATCAGCACCTTCCCTGTGTAAAAGAATTTCATGTAGATTTCAATCAGAGATGTTTCTGTTCAGGAGACGAGAGTTTAATGGAAATGTTCTATATAGAATTCCATTAGATTTTTTTTAGAAATTACTCAATGGGATTGATTGGAACTTAATATTGGTACAAGCAACCTGGTCAATTTGGGATGTATGTGTGCTATTACATAGTTTAGAGTGAAGCTGTCCTTATTTAGACATGTTTGGAAGGTCATGCATATTTATGGATTTTGGGTAGAATGCAAACTGGACAACAAGTTTGATTTTCATGATTTTACTAGAGTCTGCAACAGTTGTACTGAATTTGAATCATGGACGGATGAATAATTTTAACTTAATTTCAAACTTGGATTTGAGATTTAAAAGAATAGAATAATATAATATGAGAATAGCTAATTCAAGGGAGACAGAAAAGCATAAGATAATAAGAATATAAATAAACTTATGCAGGCTTTTCAAGATGCCAAAAGAAAAATCAATTGTTTTAATTTTCAAAACTGATGCCTCTTTTCACTTTGGAGATTACTTCCAGATGTGTAATAACTGCCAGGGATTTTTTTTTTTCCAAAAGCAAAAATAAAATAATGAGTGAAATGACAAGCTTTTGCAATTCCAGGTGTTCTTATTTGATATATTCCCCTCTATATGACATTAAATATTTCAGCAGAGGTTTAATGTCACTGGTAACTCCTGGATTTTCAGCTCTGTTATGTCATCATTCATGAAGTAGAGCATGTGATTAACACTAGTCTTTTTTATGCCATCCTCTTCAGGAAGCCTCCTGGTGCTCTGTCATCTCCTCTCTGCAGTCTCTGCCTTTGTCTCCATGGTTCTGAGAAAGGAAGACCTCATCCTCACATGTACCTGAGACCTGGGAGATGTCACCTGTCTCTGCCTTTAGTCCCAAGGGAAGTTGTATTCTCCCTTGCAGAGCTCCTTACAGGAAACTGGACAAAAGAAATTTTTCATTTCAGAGGGACAGTCTTCCCTTCCATTTTGGAAGGAATCATGGAAAGTTCAGGGCGGGAAGGGATCCTTAAAGGTTGTCTAATCCAACCCTCATGCAGTGAGAACAGAAAGAGGAAGGAAGGAAGGAAGGAAGGAAGGAAGGAAGGAAGGAAGGAAGGAAGGAAGGAAGGAAGGAAGGAAGGAAGGAAGGAAGGAAGGAAGGAAGGAAGGAAGGAAGGAAGGAAGGAAGGAAGGAAGGAAGGAAGGAAGGAAGGAAGGAAGGAAGAAAAGATGTACTGATCTAAATCTTGCACTTCCAATGGACAGACATAAAAACTACAAGTTTCTCACAGTCACAGAATAAATATAGAAGTAGGGTTGGTTAAAGTTAGAACAGCTATATCACTAAAGCATCAAGTTCATTAAATTGCATTTGATAGCACCGAGCCACAGTCCACTCTCAGGAATGGGTGATGGAGCAACTCTGCCTTACCCAGGGTTGCCACTTGTTCATTGAGATAGTGGAAAGAAGGCCCCACCTGATCAGTAACATTTACCTTTGCAAAATAAAATGCAAAATATTTTACTTCAGAAGTTTTTCCGCAGAGCAAAGAGGATGTTAGTTTGTAGTTGTTTATTAATGCTCTGTGCGAAGAGAAAATGAAAAATTTCATAGACAGTGTTTACATGTAGACACTAACTGCTAGAACTGTTAAGTTTTCATAAGATTTGCAAACCTTGGCTAATTCACCCATCACTATCTAGAAAAAGCAAAATCCTGAGTCTTTAAATGATACAATATTTATGGTGGCACTGGATGCAGTCTTCCAGTAGTTAAAAAATCTGATTGTAACAAAAGCTACTGTCAAATCTGAAATCTACAATTTTACTTAAAAGAATTACAGTAATTTCACACCTATAAGGCGCACGTTTCTGACTGAAGTTTCTAGCCTACCCTGGAAGTGCACCTTATCACCTAGTGTGCCTTATATATGGACAAATTCTGGCGAACTGCCAACCTGTAAGTGCGAGCCGGGTGGGTGGAGAGCTGCTGCAGAGCCGCTGCCAGTGGACAGCGAGCTGGAGCCACTGGAGAGTGGGCGGCGAGCCGTCGCCGGTTTCGCTTGGTGAGGCTCGGCGCTTTCAAATGGCAAGCCGCCACTGCTTTTGGATGGTGACACTTGGTGCTTTCATGTGGCGAGGCTTGGTGCTTTCGCACGGCGACACTTGGCTCCTTCGCGCAGCGACGCTTGGCTCTTTTGGGCGGCAAGGCTCAGCGATTTCACACGGCATGGCACTGCCACTTTTGAGCAGTGCGGGGAGACGCCGCTGCTGCTGATCAGGTGGGGAGCCGCGACAGCCAGCCCTGGGGGCGGGAGTGCTGGGGCCCGTGGCACGGGGAGGGCACCTGCGGCTGCGTTTAAAGGCTTCACCGGTCTGTGAAAAATGTTTGCAAATTGAGCACCTGACAGCAAGCCCCGCCGTCGCGCGATTCTGTTACTAACTCGTTACTTCATTGTACATGGATCCTTGCTTTAAAAAAAAAAGAGTGCGCCTTATAGGCCGGTGAGCCTTATATATGGACAAATTCTGTGGTCTTCCCGGCTACCTGGAAGTGCGCCTTATAACCCGGTGTGCCTTATAAGTGTGAAATTGCTGTACTTGAACCTACAGGATGGACCAGTGTTTGTTTCTTGTTTTATTTTGTTTTGTTTCTTTATTTGTTCTTTAATTTTAGAACAGTCCTCATAATTTACTGGCTAGTAAAAGAATAGTAAAATGAAAGAAAAATTGATGATTCTTTAGTTTAACATAAATCTTAAAGATTTTGGACAAGTTTTAAAAAGCTTTCAATTCCATAATGAAAAACTGAAAATAGAGTGCTCCTTAGCTCTGAATTTTATTACTACTGTAAATTTTTAAGGAAATGTTCAATTTTAAAAATTAAATAAATATTGCTGGAATTTCTGCTAGGCAGCAGCCACCCTCTGTGATTAGGATTCTAGTCACCACTGCCTTCTTCAGGTATTGTAATTATAACTTGCAAACTGAGAGCACAAGATAATCATTATCTGTACATGTTTACACATTAAAGAAAACGCTGAAATACATTTTACCACTCCTCACTGGAAGTCTTAATGTTCTCATACATTTGCTATCCCACTGTACTACAGCAATACTTGGTGTGACTGCACAGCCTCCCATCCAAACTTATTCTTGTGCAATGTCTTGAAAAATCAGATGATATTCTTAAATATGCAGGTAAGAAAAAGCCAGGCTATGGATTGTTATAAATTTTTCAATGTGCAGTTCTGTTTGGTTTTGAAGCAGAGGCAAATCCTTACAGTTCTAGCTGGTGTTTTCAAACACACATAATTCTGGCACATGGCTCTGCTTAACACACAGCTGTGGAAAGAATGATCTCTAGAAATGCTATCCAGTTGCCCATTCCCTATTACTGTTTACTGACAAAATCCTAAACCACCTTACATGTTTGAGCCTATGCATTGGTTAATGATGTCAGAATCACTAAACAAGACGTAACTTTTCTAATCTTTGGGGGAGATGGGGGGAAGAAAGTGTTTGGTTTAGTTTGGTTCAGTTTGGTTTGGTTTGGTTTACCAGTGCATTTTCAAATTATGGGTGAGCAGAGCAGCCTCTTTCAAAAGTGGTTCCTAATTCTCTTGTTTGTTGAATACCTGTTCTGTGAAAAATCCAATCAGGAACAAAAGTAGATGTTTCTTTCAGTCTCACCCCTTCCCCCTTCAAAAAGAAAGGAAGCCTTTATTCCCCAAAACAGAACATCCACGTGAGAAAGTGGTGTCAAAACATGTTTAGACCTCTGATTTTAATGGCATAAAAAGAGAGTTCCAATGGCTACTCATTCATCACTGCTCCCCATGCTCAAACAGCAAGCTGCTAGCACACTTTCTCAGCTACAAACCATCTATTTTCTGGAGGGATGTGTTTATGTGTGTGGTGTTTTGTTTTTCAGAGGCATATGACCACATGTCTGCTTCAATGAGCCCCAGAGATGCTTTGCCCTGAGGTTCTGTTTATCTCACCTGTGCACTTACACAAGGGCTGCATTCCACAGCGAGCCGAAGCATCAGAGGCAAATTCACCTCAAGGAGATTTGCTGTTCTCAGATGTGAAGATCGACTTGATCCAAGGTAAGCAAAACTTCGTTGTAGAGCTTGGCTGATATAGCTGGAAACTGGCAAATTTGACCACCTGTGAGGCTGTTACAAACGTGCAGCCAGTGGGCTGCTGCTGTTTTTGTGGACTTTTTCTGAAGACCTTTACATATGGCTTTTGGAAATGAAGGAACTTACACTATTAGCTGGTTTAATGGTTTGGGCAATACTTTTAACTAATGTTCCTGCTGGCAATTTGACTATCTATTTCTTCTCTAAGATGTCTAAGATGTAAATGGTCTTTTTTTTTTTTGAGTATGGAGGTTGTGTGTTGAAACCTGCTGTTCAATAATCCCAGCTGCATGCATGTTATTATCCCAGCACTGATTACAAGATTCCATTGACCACAAGCTGCCTGTTTGCCTGTCTAGATGTTGTGATTAGTGTACAATCAATCTCTAATCCAATCAGAAATCTCTCTGCCTGCAGCTGATAAAGGTCTCGGCAGGGCACTGCTGAGGCTGGAGCCCTGGTATCTCTAAGGAGACACATGCACCATGTGAGGTGCAGCAGCTAAGCAGGCTGATCTAAGAGAAGGGAATTAAGGTGGCCTGCAAATAATCTGATAAACAGCATTCAAACAGAACAAACCAGGCAGCTTAAGTGTGGGGCTCGTCAGCCTCACTGACCCTGGAGTGCTGCTGTTCTAAATCCTAACACATGGAGAAGATCATCTTTTAGATCACGAAGACCATTCAGCACAGAAGATTTAGTTTCTGGTCATTAAAAGCAGAAACCAACAAATAATTTATCTCATTGTATGATTTTCCCCAGTGCATGAATTCCTCTGTACTATTTCAGCTTTGTACTTCATTGTCTGCTTTTCCTCACAGGAGTCTGGAATTGAACATAGCTGTGACTTTCCAAATTGTAGTACAAAGAAATAATTGCCTGTTCTTTGCTTCCTCTTTTTTAATTCCTTGACCCAACTTTAATTTCTTTTCTGTCTTTATCTGAGTATTCTTTCCTAATTCTGCAGATGGGATACTTATAATTACAGATCCTATTAAATCTGTTAAAAAATAGCACATTATTATGTGCTAAACCTGTGTGCTTTATATTAATCCTTGTTGATCTGCTTCAGGGCAAACAGTTTCTCATAACTTCCTTTCTATGATATGACCTGTTCTTACTACATTAACATTCAAAATTAGAGAGAATGACAAGTAACTGCCTTATTGAAAGCTGAAGAATTTCCAAATAACCTCTTTTGTAACCATAAAAACATCACTTAACTGCTTAAATGGAAACCATTGCTTTTATTTATTGTATGGCTATTTTAAAAACAGTTCTATGAATTATCATTGTTTCTAGAAATACTGATTATTTCCACTAACTCCCTAGATTTTTTATTCTTTATAACTCCTGGGTGAGCAATACTCTCACTTTCAAGCTTTCCAGGGCATCTGACACCCATTTGAGATACCTACAGCAAAGCTTACATTTATCTATATTCATAATAAGCCTAAGATCAAAAGAAATATAATTATTCTGGCTATGAAGTCTTTTTTTTCCTATATGACCATTTCAGATTTAATAGTTTCTCTGATTTCAAAGTCTCTAATCAGTAAACAATGAACAGCATCACAGTGAAATAATCTAATTGTCACAGCTCTGACTTTCAGAAAAAGCTTTCAAGACTGCTTTAAACTTGACAATTTTGGCAAAACCTATTGTTACAATGTTAAACGGCCACAGTGCATGCAAAAAGAGCAACAATAGAGTACATATAGGTATTTGAAACACACACTTCAAAGTCAGCATGGTCTACTGTAAACAGTCATATCATGTTCAGAGCACAGTTAAAGACTCACTGTGAACTAAACCAGCTTATACCCAACGATTATGCCTTTAAAGATATATGGAAAGTATCTGCTCTTCATAGAATATGACCTTCATAACTCAATTTATGGGTCATTCCCTCACTTGTGGGATATTTTCAATATCATAATTGTAAAAAGAGAAAGAAAGGAAGGAAAAATGTTCAGTTATTCATTTTGCAGGGCCTTTTTATTAAAAGCAGAAATAACATTAGATGAAAATCATTTCACTGATAATTTTAATGAAATATGAAGTGCTTTGAATATATTTTATTGCAGGCAATATAGAAAAAAGGCATTGGCTGCTTAATGTGTCATTTAATGAATGGATTCCACATTGCCTTACTTTGCCACATTTGGAAGTGAAGGCCATGCAAAGATGATAGCAAGTGCTTTCAAAAGGGGGCTTCTTCCCACATTTTTAAATTACACTTCACCTAATGGAAAGTGCAAAGTATAATGCAGCAGAAATGAGGCTGAACCAAAACATTGGAGCTACATACCTTAACAAATCTCACTGAATTTTATCCTGTAAGTGCATCTCTAATATGGAAAAAGCCCTGATGTTGATAATGTCCTAGCATGCTGAAGGTCGGGCTGATATGAGAAGGATCCTGAAGAAACAGAAATCTGGGATAATTTGCAATAAGCTAAGCAGTTGCTTAGTTAGCCCAGCTGAAGGTGAGGAGCCAGGGTGGAAGCTCTGCCCACAGGGATGCAAAGGTCACTACATGGAAGGCTGCTTGGTGTCATTTGTTTACACCTTCTCCAGCTCAGAGAAAACCAAATGCAATTTCCACTGCTGCAGAAAAACACCCTAATCTGCTCAATTTCTTTTTCTAACAGAGACCCATTAATGGGTCTGACTCAGCAAGTTTCCAGTTATTAACCCTAAACTGCCTTTGGCTTTCTCTGGTAGCAGCTACCAGCTGTCCCCTCAGGCTTTTCTCCAGTAAGATGCAGCTTCATTAGCTGTGTGTAAAATGAACAAAGCATAAATGATAGCCATGCACTGGCCTTGGGGCTGGCTGCCACTGGTGGCTGGGTCTGCAGCACCTGCCCCTGTGCCCATCCCTTCAGAGCCCAATGTCCTGTGCTTATGCAGTCCTCCCAATTGCTTGGGGGTGGACAGCCAAGCTCCAGCTCAGAAATGATAACTCTAAAGTAGTAAGTGGTCTGGGATGCAGAACTCAGGCTTGTTAGCTGACATTTTCATTTAGCAGTGCAGGAATACCTATTGGTCCACTGAAAGCAGCCTTCCACAGCCACAAGCTCTGGCTTTTAAACTAGCAAAGAAAAATTGTAGGAATCCATCAGAAAACCATGCAGCAGGAAATTTTATCATTTCATTGCAAGTAGGCATCTTGCTGCTTGGGCATAATACCCTATTAGGTTAGAGATTAGATTTTATATGGAAAGAAAATATGTAAAGAAGGTCTAAAGCTGGAATTACAGATGAAGGATGTTCTTCAAACACCTGAGAAACTTCCATATCAAACCTGAGGAGGAGTCCACATGTATTTTTTGGTCATTTTAGAAAAAGCCCTGCAGCAGAGAGGAGGTATATCTGCTCTGTTGCACAGAACAGTATGAATGAGAGGAAATCCAGGATAGAGAGAAAGGTGTCTCTGGCCTATGAATGTAAAAAGCAGGGACAGAGAGCAAACTTTCACCTTGTGATGTTTTCCCTATTTAACTTTCTGATGTCCAAGCTCCATTGCCAAGTTTCTGGCTCCACATTAAAATCTATGAATGATGCAAATAAGAAAGTCTGTATGTAACAGACACTGCTTGTTAACAGGAAGAACACCTTTCTTTCAAAGCATGGTAATGAGAAGGAATAAAAACTCCATGTAGTTATATAGTCAACCTTTTGAAATAGTTTTAAAATAGCTTTTTATCAACACAAGACCTGAAACTTTAACACCATATGGTCTTAGAACCTAAGTCAGTTACATGGAAGTGTCAAATATTGTCACAGATCCCATTATCTTACAGATCCATAAACAAGCAGCTGCATAATTTCTCAAATGATTATCGCTCTTGCACACCTGGTGTGTCTTATATATAAAAAATTAACAAACAGAAGTGAGAATTTTACTATACTCCCATGCTGTCATGGCAAATTGCACCATCAAAATCCAATTGCACAACCCAGCTTAAGGCATCAGTATGACAAGGGAACTGCAGTATATAACTTTGGAGACAGGGCTCCATTAAATAAGATGTGAAACAGGACAGCGTGGAGGCTGGAAAACCCAGGAGGTGCTGAAGGCAATGTAATAGGGCCCCATCGTCAACAGCATCAAAGGCTGCTGATAAATCAAGACAATGAAAGAAGGAGCTTCTCAGTTAGCTTGAAGCAACAGATCCTCATTACAAACTCTCTCAAGAGCAGTTCCAGCACAGTAGCAATATCTGAAACAAGACTGAAATTTATTAGAAGGATTTTTGTGCATTGAAGCCAGCCTGTAATGTCAGAACAGTGCTTCCGACTGCAAGGAGATTGAGGGCCAAATAAAGTAAGCTGAGAAATTTGCAGTAATTGCACTCTTTATTTTAATGCAATTAAGAAAAATATTGTTTTGACAGTGTTTCACTCCTCAAAAATGTTTTCTTCAGTCTATCCAGTTTCTGTTTGGTTTGAGCATGTAAACAGGAATTGATATATAGGAATAAATAACCACCATCTCCAAAACACACCAAACGTGTGACATAGACTGATCAGGGCGTGTTACCTACATCTGGCCTCTTGATCTCAAAGTTCCCTCAACATCTACGTTTTTTGTCTGGGATCTGCAAGCTTACGCCCAAATGATGGCCTCTGGATGTCTCTGCTCCTCATTAGGATGCAGATAGGATGTGGGAAGGGAGACCCATTCTTTCAGCCTCAGTCTGTCATACACTAGCAGAGTCAGACCTCATATAACTGCTGCAGAAAAGGCAGCTGGAAGGCAGAAGCTTAGACCTAATAATTAGGTTCTTCATTGAAAGAGAAGAGATAAATAGGACTCCAAAGACTGCGTTACACCATCTATTTCAAGGATAGAGGTCCTTACCAAAGAGAAAATAGTGTTGGACACAAAAAATCAAGCCTATAAGTCCCTCAGATTACTTTATCTGCTGGGATGTAGGTTTTCTTTCCACTTGAGGGTCCTTTCTGAATTTTCCATATCTTTGCTTCAATAGGACAGGTCAGAATAAACAGTAGAGGCAGTTTTCTTGGAGTGAAAGAGATTGATTTGAAAGTCTACAGGGTCCAGATCCCAGCCCTCCATCTTCCATATTTAGAATAAAAACAATCACAACAATACCCTGTTGAGTTCTCATCCCAATAAGTCAACGTCATTTTCACATCTCTTCAAATCAAAATGAAATCAAAACCTTAGCAGAGCAATATAATGAAAGGAAAGAAAGTGGGATTAGAAGACCCCAGAATCACTCCTACTTTTCATATTCCAATTTGGAAATCGCTGAAGATGACAAAGGCACTTCTAGAACACTGGAACTTAAATTCCAAAGCATTTAGGATTTCACAAAAGTATTACATGAAAAAAGTCTCATAACTCTACATAAATATACCATGAAATAGTGTTGATAGTGTGTGATGTGACATGACAGATATATTCTTAACTACACATAATTCATAATACATATAATAAGAACAAAACATTCTTGCAGGTTCCTGTATTACAGCAAGTCCTAAGTTTAATTTCTACAATGAATTTTTAAATTAATGGTATCAAATTTTTAAATGACCCTTGTAAGAAGCTTTGAACTCTTAAATACAGACTACCTCTCTAAAGCTTAGTCTACTTTTTTCCATAGGAATTTATAGCAATTTAATATAAAAATTAAAGCTAAGTCTTTGCCATGAGTCTGACTGAAACATATGGTAAGGATGAATTATAAATCCACATGACAGGGAAATTCAAAGTAATAGACTAAAGTCAAATCTTCTGCTATCCTGAGTTACTTACTGATAATATTCATATGGAGCTCCATTGTGCCTGCACTGTTAGCTTGGCACAACATCTTGCAACGGGCTTCATACAAGCTGGTAAACATCCTCACCCTCCCTATATACAAATGTGAGCCTGGTGATAATAATTTGTTTTCTTTGAGAGGCTCTTTAACATGAAAGATTAGTGTCAAGCTCCCATATCCATGCATTTCCAAGGATTTGTGAGTTTGTCCTAAGCATTATGTGGTAAATAAAATCTAAAGGTAACAGAGAAATTACACCATAGATGTTCTTCTGAACATATCTCTCACTCTAAAGCTTTAAATGGTTCAGAATTTAGAAAGCAGCAAATAAAATTCCATTCCAATAGCACTTAACTTAGAGCTATTGCCAAAAGGCTTAGTTCAAAATATCTAGGTACAAAGTACAATTTTATGGGTTGGGCTATACTAAAATTATAAATAAATCTGAAGAAATGTTACTATACTGTTATTTGATGTTATAGCCATGCAGAATGATATTTACTCTGGCATATTTTGTATGTTCTACAATGGTGCTCTGTACTCAGTTTTTCTGTTGTTTGGCTTTGTCAGCCCTAATGAAGTTATTTCACCTGGTGCAGCAGCCTAAGATGCCCCTCTTCATGCCTGTCTAGTCTTAGCAAAAAAATCCTCCAACATTCTTATTATAAAAACAGCCTCTCTGGCATTGCAAAATATGGAAAGTTTATGTATCTTTGGAAGTATCTTTGGAAGAGGAATATAAATTTATCCACAGTAAGCCAGCTCTCACAACCTTCACCCAGTTTTTACTCACTGCCCATAGAAATTAAAGAACATATTTTCTTAATTAGGAGTCCTGTAAAAATTTTTCAAGCACATTGAAAAAGAAAATATTCATAAGAGTTGGCTAACAGCAGTTCTATATTGTTAACAGAAGATGGATGCTATTCACCCCTCTGTTCTTCTCATCACACAGAAACAAGCAGCCACAGTTTATTGTAAACTAATCCACGTGTCTAGATTGTGGCAGACAAGGGGACACCCTTACAAAGGCTCTGCTGATTGGAAAGCACTGAAAAGCACTGTTCTCTGTCCTGAGATGATGTTCTCTTCATGTACTAAGTCATTTTTCTGAATTCAAGCAAGAAATCATCTTTTATCTATGCATCACTTAACCAAGGCAAAGAGAAATATGCTGAAAACTAGGGCATGTGTCCAGAAGCTTACTTGTTAAACAACAACACAAAGAGGACAAGAACCACGCCCACCTTTCTTTATCCTTAAAAACAAATTAACGTGACATGACCCCATCCTGTGAAATGTCATCCATCAAAAGTTGTCAACACTATTTGAAATAATAGTGATTGAACTTACTGCGACATCTTCCTTGCTTCTAGAATGCCAGAAATTCTGTTGCTTTCCTAAATTGCCAGTCACATAACTATTTAGAAACTCTCCAGGTAGGTCAGCATTAAAACAGGCTGGAAGGAGCCAAAGTAGCATATTCTTGAATTGAAAAATCTGTTCAAACTTGTGACTGCATAAAATAGTTATTTTTAATGTGTAAAAGCAATCATTCTTAACAATAGAGTATTAATAGTGGTCAGCTGAGAGTGTGTTTGGTAGTCGAAGGACATGAATCCACAGTCTCCCTCATCCCTGGGAAGTCATTGGGAAAAGGATTTTGAGATGCAGTATTCAACACTCAGGTTTCAGCTTTTTGTTAACTTGTAGTGATCCTCTGAAATTCAAAGGTTTGTTACTCAGTGGAAACTTAATTCTTAGGAACCCTTGGGACATCTTAGAAATGCAGAGGAAAATATTTATTCACTAAGACTGGTAGATAGATGTAAACACCATCATAAGGACAATAATCTAGTTTAAATTCCTCAGACCACTTATCTTGCTAATATGCCACTATTCACATACAAATAAAATTTTTTGTTCCATAAAGGTTTTAAGTATGAGTACAAGAGACCATTCTTTTGAAAATTACTTTCATATTTTTTTATGGGTGAAATCTTGGAAAATATAATGATCAACATCTTTTATTGTTGTATTTGAACCACAGCTTTTTTATATTCCAAAGTTAATTGAAGATGATTTCTCTGTGAATCTAACTTGTTTTGTCATTTTGCCATCTTTATTTTAAAGTGGTAGTGGTGTTAAATACACAGAATTCTGAAGCAAAGAGAAGCATTTACCACAGCCCATCTCTGTATAAGCCAGTGGAGGTCTTTTGTATAACATTAGAGGATTTTCTCTTTAATTTAGATGGATCAAGATCAAGATCAAATATTTTTTTCCAGACACTATCCAGGCAGACCAGTCTCTCAAGATACTAACAGCAAAATGTATTCATTTGCTTTCTCTGCTGTAGAATTCAAGAGCAAGCTTCAGCATAGAATTGTTCTGAAGAGCAGTAGCTAATGCCTTCCAAAAGCTGGAACAGGTAAAATGCTATCATATGGTATAGCTGCATTGCTGTAGTTATCTGTGACACCAGAAAAAGCAGTCATACATCTAATCAGATTTTCTGTACTTCTACAGTATAATTTTCTATGCTTAGACAGATGTATCAGAACAAAAGAGACAGGCAGCAACTGTAAAATAAAATTCAGGTTCTTCTCATACTGTGCCTGACTGACTGCTAAACACTGACTTATCAGAGGAACCAGAGAAAGATGTGTCACTTAAGAGCATCCCATTCTCAGCAGCAGTCAGTTAGTTATGATAGATAAACAGAAATGAAATATCGCTAGAAAGAGCTGAGGTAAACCTTGCACTCAAATTAATAGGATCATGCTGGGCTCTTGTTGCATGCTAAACTTGGGAAGGCCAGCTGTGACATTCTCAGAATGCCATAAATATCAGCCAGCACAAGCTGAACGATGGTGGTGCTCCATCCATAAAGCTCTCTGAAAGAGTCTCTTGATGTCACTTTGTCACAGCCCTCTAAGGTACAGCCTGGGGACAAGCTTTACTACCCCCTGCTACATCCAAGGGATGTGCAACCAAGTGCAGCTACATCATAACTTCCTAACAGAAGGAATTACCTGCAGCTTGCTCTTTGGCAAAAATAAAATACTTGGTTAAGTTGGAGAGCAAGAACAGCAGGGAAGGAAGTGAGGAGGAGAAGCCTGGAATTCAGGCAGAAATGCAAGGAATGGAAGAAGGAAGGGGAAGAACAGGCATGGGAGGGAGGAAGAGGCTGGGAGGAGAGCAAGACAGGGAACAGTCAGATTGCAGGAGAGGGATCAGGGTGCAGGTAAATGTGGGCTAAGGATGGCTCTCTCACAGGACTGTGAGTTCTGTAACTGCTGTGGGGGAAGTATGGACTGTGGACTAGATGACTGGTATGTTAGCAGAGAGATAGGGCAGTAGCAAATGAGAGAGGGGAGGTGAAACACTGGTGAGAAATGGAAAAGAAGTTTGGGATAGATCAGATAGAAATTTATGTGTTGAGGGGGACAAGATCAATGTTACGGGACAGGAAGACATGGAAATCATGTCAAAATCATCAGAAAAAGGTGAGGATTAGAGAGAATGAAGTGCAAGAAGTTGCAGTGTGTGATGTTCCCAGGCCTACAGGAGCTACAAAATGTGTCATATTCCCACAAAAACCAGTGTGTCTGATTTTTCTTTGCCCAGACAGCTCCAATCTGCTCATCTTGCACACACGACTCACTTCAAACTCACAGCATCTCTAGAAGTGCAGATGGTCCTGTAAGTAATTGAGGATCCCTACAGAGTGAATGCTAATGGAAAAATACCCCACTTTTATCCTTTCTCTTGAAGCATGCAAATTGTTCTTTACCACCTAATCCTGCATTCAGTCTGTTACTTACAGTAATATTGCAGTAAAACACATAAAACTGGAGAGCATCTGACTGTCAGGTTGTATTTAACATGTTTAATGAAAATTTAATGCTCCTACAATTGATTTTTCTCTAAGTGGCACTGAATTACTTATGAATAACCTCATCACTACTTAAACAAAACATGCTTCTCTGATGAGGTACAGTTAAATGAAGATCAAAGTGATCCATAATGCAGCATATACTTGGCAACACTCTGAATCAAGATCCTTCATATTTTTTGAACAAACAAGCTCTAGAAAAGATGGGTAAGAGAAAAAGAAGATGAAAGAGGATTCCATCCTTGAAAGTGGAAAAGGCAAGTGGATGGGCTTGTAACGAAAGCCATGGCAAGTGCTCATGCTGGAACTGGAGGCTGCTTTCCCTTGTGCTTCCTCCTCCCTTCTCCCACCTACACTTTCTTTTCTCCAGCATCCTTGATCTTTCTCTTAATTTTTCCCCCCCTGAATAGTGACAGAATGAATGAGTCAAAGCATTGGACCTATTCCTTTGGAAAAGGAGGACCTATCTATTCCCATGCCTCCCATTCATGGATTGTTTGTTGCATGACTGTGCAGTACTGTGGACTTACTTCATGGGGTAAAAAGGAGACCCACCAAATGGGTGTCAAAAGATGGAGCATCCTGATTTTCACTGATAAATACATTGTGTTCTCAGGTCTTTACAGGCAAAAGGGGGAAAATCCTCCACGTTTTCTAAGGGGCTTTAATTTTCCTGATGACATGGCTTCTACATCCTCAAGGAGTTTGGAGGCACCAAGAACAATTTGGTATTGATTCTATTAAAGTTGCTTCCTAGACATGATTTCTATTAGAAAAATTACTTAATCGAAGAATATATAACCATGAAGATTCTTCCCTGAAGCTGTTGACTCCCACCCTGGGAGCTGCTGCCACATCCTTGCTGTACTGCATGCCCATGGGAGGATCATGCCATGCCAGTACTAAAGTACAGTAATTTCACGATTATAAGCCGCACCTTTTTCATTGAAGAATCCAGCCTACCCCAGTAGTGCAGCTAATCAGCAGGTGTGGCTTATTTATGGACAAATCCCAGTGAAATGCCAACCCAGAAGTGAGAGCCAGCCAGGGAGGGCGCCTGGGGCTGCCTTTAAAGGCTTCGCTGGTCTATGAAAACTGTTTGCAACTTGAGCACCTGACACCAAACCCCGTGCTGGCACGATTCTGTTACTAATTTGTTAATTTGTCACATATGGATCCTCGCTTTAAAAAAAAAAAAAGAAGAAGAAAAAAGGTGTGGCTTATATTCAGGTGCAGCTTATATATGGACAAATCCTGTGGTCTACCCGGCTACCCCAACGGGTATATAATCAGGTTTATAATCCGGTGTGGCTTATAATTGTGAAATTACTGTAGTCATCCTGGGGTGCACCAGAGAGATACCAATTGGATGAAGCACTAAAATGAAGGTTTACTTTAAGGCAGCTTGTTGCGAAACACCAATCTGAATGCTTAAGATGTAGATGGAACAAAAATTGGAAATAGTGCATTTGTAGTAAAATATAAGACAAAGTTAGGTCAATCAGACAATAAGTATCATTAGAGCAGAAATTAATATGCACACAGAGTGCTTTGAGAGAGCTGTTTACATTTTTTCATAATGAGCTAGGTTCAGCAGATGAAGCAGGACTTTCACGGCTGGATTAATTAGGGTTCACTTTACACAGGACTGCAAAAGCCAGCAGTTAGTGTAATACACCCAGAGAACTGGCAATCACCAAGCAAATTCCTCCCCTGTGACAGCCCATTCTCCGTTAGGGTCGCTGATCACTCATGATGCACAAAGTAGCACAACTGTGCCAGCCACTTCAGAAGCAGCTCAAATAGCTCAGGTTTCAGTCAAGTACTCACTTGTGTATCAACTAATGAAAAAAGGGAAGAGCATTGCAAAATAAAAAAAAAAGAAGAAGAATTTTTTACAAAAATTATCTTTCCCTTATGGAGCAGAACAGAACTGCATCATACTTTTCAGAACCATCAACCTTAAATTCTTGTATGTGAAGGTAAAACTCTGATCTGTGATTTCTGCACCACTAAATATCAATATGTTGTATATTGACTAATTTAACTTCCTCACACTTCTTCTGACAAGCTTATTAAAGAATAATTTCCTGTAGAGTGATGCAGAGTGATGATTCTCAGAGATAAACTAGCTCTTTAAAAGTATTGTTCTGAAGGTAGATGACAGAAACAGAAAACAAGGAGACAGGGAGTCCGTTGAAGAAGAAAAAGTCAGAATGTTTTCCAGGGCAGCAATGCTGATATTTTAATATCTCCGAACACATTTTACATTACAATAATTTTGCAAAATACAACAATTTAAAATTAAAATTATAATTACAGAATTGATTCAAAATTTTATTGTAAAATTTATCTTAATATCCCAGATAATATGCAGGATGGAAGGCAAAATAAGAAAAGAAGAATGAACTGCTTTTTTGAAATGCATCTGTGAAAAGGCATTTTATTACAAAATAATGCTATAACAAAACTGTTAGAGTAATTATAGCAGAAAATCTTTACTGCAAATTCAATATTCACATATCTGTGATACCATGTCTGTGGCTCATTATTCACACATCAGAATGTTATATCAAGAAATAAGACTTCAGCACTAGTTTAGCATAACAAATATATTTGTACGGTCAATCAGGGATATAGTGGTTTCTTACTGAAGAGTGGGAACTGCAACCCAGGAAACTAAAAAGACACCATACATTAAGTTCAGCTTTTTGTACTGATACTCTGTGGTCTGAACAGCAGGTTAGAATCAAAAACTTTATTGAGGCAGTATTATTCCGTGGACAACTGGGCAAGGATAACCATTGCTGTCAAAATCAGTCAAAAACTACTATCCATGATTTCAGGTAATCAGCAATTTTTAACAGAAATCTCTACTGCAGAAGTGAAAAGTGAATTTTTATGCCAAATTAAAACACTGCACTATTTCTAATACAAACCTGGAGTCTGTAAAAGCTTTCTCTTCTGCAAGAATTTTGTGCATCATCTCAAGGACAAATAATGTTTCTCCCCAATGAACATCTTTCAGTCCTCAAATGTAAAACAGAGTAGTGTTATGTATCAGCCCTCTGAAAAACAAACATTTAATAGTATAAGGAATTAAACACAATGAAGGAATTAGGACAGGTTTCCCACATCAACATCTTAGTAGGCTTATCTAGTGCTATCTGTAGCCTAATTATTATTACTTTAACCAAAGGAAATTAAATTCATATAATGTGAAGTTTTCATCAGATAAAGTACAGGATCAGAATTTTAATGCTCCAGTGAAGGATGAGGAACTTTAAAGCTTGTTCACTGGGTCATAGCTATAAAAGCAGAAATTGAGTAAATTTTGGCTATTTGAAAATCACAAAATCATAGAGTGAGCTGAGTTGAAGCGACCCACTAGGATCAGCGAGTCCAACTCCTGGTCCTGCTCAGCACCATCCCCCAAGAGCCACACCAGTGCCTGAGAGTGCTGTCCAAACACTTCTGGAACTCTGTCAGGATGCTGCTGTGACCACTGCCCTTCCCATTCCTCAGATGGCCTCCCCTCAAGGACCTTCAGCATTCCTATTGCTTACCTTGGGTCACCTTCTCATAGTTTAATGTCTTAGATTGTGGCACCCAGAACTGTTCCCAGCACCTGAGGTGAGGCTGCCCCATCCCAGATCAGAGCAGGACAATCCCTCCCTTGCTTGGCTGTGATGCTGGCCCTGATGTACCCAGGACAGGGCTGGCCCTCTTGGCTGCCAGGGCACTGCTGGCTCATGTCCAACTTGCCACTGTGCAGGAGCCCAGGTCCTTTTCCAAGGTGCTGTTTTCCAGCCTCTAATTCCCCAGTCTGTCTGTACATCCAGGCTTGCTCTATCCCAGGTGCAGAATCTGGCATTTTCCCTTCTTGAACCTCATATGGCTGGTGATTTCCCCAGCCCTCCAATTTTTCCAGGTATTGGCCCAGAGATGTGTCTTCCATGAACAAAGAAAGATCTGTGCACCAATGTGTTTCAAAAGTACATGAAAGAGATATACAAAAAGGAAAAAGGATTGGGTTTTGTTAGCATGAAAAATATGGGATGGATTAGATTGATCAGCTTTGACTTCTGTTTTAGACTTCTGCCATAACAATAAGCACTGACAAGAATTACAAAGAGATGTTGGAGAAAATGATCAAAGCTGTTTAATTTTGTGAAAGGGTGGTTGTCAGAACAGAATCTAGAAGAGATTAGGAATTCTTCAAAACTTTGACAGAAAGTAAGAGTTTTGATATGGACAGTTCTGAGGCAGTCACACATGCGTGGGAGACTGTCACCAACTGTACTTTTCACCACTTCTGTAGCAGGAGGGAACAGTAATTTCCTTTAATTAGACACTTAAAAGTTTTAGGCAGACTTTTGCCACATTTCAAGAAAACCAACAGGAACATCCTGTGCTGTTCACTGACTGTAACCAACTCATCTTTATACACATATACAACTCTATCTATATTAGAAACCAGTAGGGAAATAGTGTTAATTCTGGAGTTCTACATGCAGAAGTTAAAACAAAAACATCAGGCTAAGCAACTTATCTTTCTAACAGCATAGAGCAGAAAGGCATCAACCACCCCTTTCCTTATGAAGAACTAAGAATCATGCAAAGTATGAAAGCCTTTCTCCTGATCATAGAGTGGTAACAGAATAAAAAAAAAAATCTGTTTGTTTTTGTTTTGTTTAGTGGAAAGGTCATTTTCACTTCATGGGCAAAACTTTTCATCCAGATCCCAGAATGAAAATGCTCCTGTTTCGCATGCAAATTGGATAATCCTGGACACCAGATTAACAAGGCCACAGAGTTAAGTCAAGCAGGAAATGGATTTATAGTTCTGAGGTCGTTGTTTGAATGAAAGATTTCCCCAGTGCAAGCAGAAAAGAAATTTTGGGATGAGTGTGTGTCGTAAAATGATGTCCCAACACACAGCACCAGGTTTTGCTGAGAGCTAGAGCTTGTACAAACACCAACAGCCTGTAGTTGCATTTTCTGTGAGCATCTTCCATGTGGACACAGCATTGCTCTCTCCATTGCGGTGATGTGCAAACATCAACAATTTCGCAAACAAAGCTCTTAATTATGAAAAATCAGAGCGTTTGAAATCATAAACATAACTACAGAATTCCTCTTCATAGGATAAAAACAGAAATTAAGCAAACATTATGGAATAAATAGTACTTACTCAGTGCAAATTGTCATTTAATAAGAAGGGTTTTAAAGTTGAATGTTTGGAAATTTTTCATTCTGGACTGAGTGATGCAGTGCAGTCTTGTTTTCCTCCATAAACACAGCACTGGAATCATCTTGCAAAGAGATGAGGGACAAAATGATAAATTATACAGCATTAGACCAAGGAATGAATGGGCTAGCAGGCATCATGTTTCCAAGTAGTAACCCTTATTATGCACCTTGTTTTCTTATTTCATTCATCCTTCTTCTTCTTAACCAATACTTGAAAACAGGTCACTTTCCTGTGACCTGTTTAGTTCTGATAATATTAAAAGCAGAGCAGAACAGAACAGAACAGAACAGGGGCAGTTGAAGAACTCCTATTTCAGGTAATATAATCATTTAAAAATATAAAATAATTATAGGAATATAATTCTGCCAGCACCTGTGCTTGCCACCACTGCCCTGTGTATGCTCTGCAGCTTGCAGTCAGCTTTACAGAATGGCTGGCACAGCTCTGCAAACAGTCCGAGCCAGTCCTGAAGTCACTGAGGTCTGTAGGTGGTCAGGTGGTAAAATGGTAAATGGTAAACTGCTGTTCCAGTTCCTGGGACATAGAAATGAAACACCAAATCAATGTTCTGCTCCCACCTCAGAGCACATCCTCTTCCATCTCCTGTTGTCTTCATTCTGTCCTGTCAAGAAAACTTGGCTGTTATATTCCAAAAGTTCTACCTTTTTATTTGGGGTATGTTTCCTCAATTTTTGTTCTGTATATCAACAGACTCACCTAAAGAACAGGATCACTTTTGCTCCCAGTGTCTGGCAGGGGTGGACTGAGGGACTAAAAAAGGAATGGTAAAAAACCCCTTGGTCTTCCTTCACAGTTTAGGAAGCTGTCAAATGTTGAGGCTGCCCCAGTGGGACAGAAATACTTCACATGCTAGCTGAAACATGTAATGCAAGAGAAAATTGGGAAATTTTACCAGTCCATTCATCAGGGAGGATGAAAAGACACAAGGGAGAGAGTTGTCTCAGAATTAATGCAGAGGTTGTTCACATTTTACAGCAAGTATTCACTAAGACTCCTACTAAGCCTCAAGTTAGAATTATAATGTGAAACCAGACACAAAAAAAAATCTTTTTCCCTCTGGTCTTTATGTTACAACACAAGAATTGCTTTGCTACAGTCAGTGAGGTTGTATCATTACAGTTTTTCTCTGGACACAAAGGACATTCTCCATATCCTCCACTTCAGAAGAATTTTGTTATGGAGAGTGAAAAAGACCAGAAACAAGAAGCAGGATTTTAAGAAGAACTTTGTGCTGTAAACCATGTTAGGACTGGATTTTGCAGCCTAGTACTGCACCTTTTATTAAAAATGTCCCAGTGCTACTGGCCCTGGCAAAGAAGAGGCAGTTTCTTCCCTTGCTGTGCACAAATCACTTGTAGCCTTGAGTGTCCTTGCAGCTTTGGGAAGTCATGTTCCACCTCGTTAGCAGAATCTGAGGTGTCATGTGATTCATAAAATAATAAAGACCGTAGGTGTGAAAAGTGCCAAACCAGGACTGCCTGAACTGGGAGTCCTGGTCTGTCTGTCCCATCTTCTTTGTCTCTTGGGAAAGTTCAGAAACTCAGCAGTGAGAATACTAGATGGAAACATCAGTCCTGAATAACAGAATGCAGTGAAGTTGAACAGAAAGAAAATCAGTGGAGAATCCATCCTATGAAGAAGAAATAATGGAAAACAATCTCCATGGAATGATATCAAGCTGAATAGAAGGGAAGAGATGCAGACTCTTCAGGACTCAAAGATTAACCTGGGGGTGTACAGCAGGCTGCAATGGGAAATCCTGCTGATATCTCTCCATGTGATGCCTCTGTATTGACAATGATGGCAGCTTTGCAGACTCACTTATGATACAGTAATTTCACACTCATAAGCCTCACCTGGTTATAAGGCGCACTTCCAGGTAGCCAGGAAGGCCACGGCTATATAAGTGGCCTTGTCCATATATAAGGCACACTGGCCTATAAGGCACACTCTTTTTTTATTTAAAGTGAGGATCCGTGTACAATGAAGTAATGAGTTAGTAACAGAATTGCGTGATCGCGGGGTTTGCTGTGAGGTGCTCAATTTGCAAACAGTTTTCACAGACCGACGAAGCCTTTAAACGCAGCCCCAGGTGCTCTCCCCATGCAGTGGGCCCTGGCACTCCAGCCCCTGGTGTTGGCTGTCTCGTCTCCCCACCTGCTCGGCGGCGGCTCCCCACGTGGCTCAAAAGCAGCGCCTCGCCACCTCGCCACGGGAAACCAGCAGTGGCTCTCCGCCTGCTTGCCAGTGGCTCCGGCTTGCCACCCACCTGGCAGCGGCTCTGTGGCAGCTCTCTGTCCAGCAGCAGCTCCATGGTGGCTCACACTTTCGGGCTGGCATTTTGTCGAAATTTGTCCATAAATAAGCCGCACCTGGTGATCAGCCGCACTTCCAGGATCGGCTTGATTCTTCAGTGAAATAGGTGTGGCTTATCAGTGTGAAATTACTGTAATGATCACCCATCAGAGTCTGTCTGTCTTTGGCCTGACAGGACAAACACACAAATATGGGCCACATGACTGATATGTTCAAATTGTTATGGACAGGGTGAGTCTTGCATTTTAATGCCTAAAGCTCCAAATGACACTTTGGAAGAAATATTATTACATGACCAGGGATAAAGAGAGATGGTAGAAAATCATGGCTGATAAATTAAAGTTATCTGTTTTCATGTGGTTGAAACCATAATTATTTAAAACTCGAGATAGGAGATCTCTATCTCACTTTCCTTTCAGGTCACTTCCTCCAATAGAAGAAGAGGTAATATGCTCTCCAGAAAAAGTTTTTTTACAGAAAATCAGCAAGGAAGGGTGATTGGGGACCAGCACCAACCAGTGTGTGTTGGTCCTGAGTATGACTACATTCTAGGATCTATAACTTCCTCATGGGTCACCTGTGTTTGTTCAGGTTTTGTGGTCATGTCACCGAGCTGCAAAATGCAGAGTCTCTGATGCAGGAGTGATTCACCTTACCTCTGTATAAAATTGCATGAAATTATTTCACAGAGGAAATCTTGACCCAAAATCTCTCTGGATATGACATTCTAAATCTGACTCTCAGATTTTTGTGCAGGATGCCAAAACCAGAATTCTTTTCATAATTTAACAAGGGACAGGTTTTCAGAGATTCACTGAATATTCTGAGTTGGAAGGAATCCATAATGATCATCAAGTCCAGCCCTTAAATGGCCCATAGAGGCATTGAATCTACAATCTTGGTGTTATTAGCACCATTCTCTAACCAGCTGGGCTAATCTCAGGGTCATTTATCTGTTTCCAAATTCCTCTGGCAAAAGAACTGCAGTCACAGGATGTATCTTCCTTTTCTGAGAGCGCTGGATGCACTATATATTTTAAATAGGTGCTGCAAAGTGACTAATTTTTCATTTGCAAATTTCTAAGTGTTTGCTGATATTTGCTAATTAGGCCTGCTACTTTGTCAATCGCACCAGCAATTTCTGAGCTGCCTGATTTGCTTGAGTCAATCCTGTTGACGGAAATTGTAACAGAAGTGTTTTCTGGAATAAAACAGAGGAAAGCCAAACTGACAATAAGCCACATAATCCTTCCCAAATGATGCCTCTCACCCGCCTGAATCCCATGCTAGCACACCTTTGACACTCCTCTCTATCCCAAATGCCATAGTCTTCAGCAGAGCAGGAAGGACAGAGGGAAACGAGACATGATTGTGAGCTGAATTTTAGGCTGTGGTGACAACAAGCTCATAATCCTTGGCACAAACCATACTTGTAATGCAAATGCACCAGATGCTTAAAAAATGAGAGCCTCCTTCTGTATATTCAAAACCCCAAACTGAAATTGAAAAACACTGTTAAAATGCCTGTACATAAATATGGGGACTATGTCCAAATAAAAATTGCTCAAATTCCAGAGAGGTTTCTATTTCATCAATAATTCATGAATTTGTAAATTCATGAATTTGTAATACTTAAATGCTTCCTTGAAACTAAGTAGCTTTCATGTCTCTAGTTAAATATAGTGAGTGCAGGTTAATGCAGATCTCTCTGGGAGTCTATATTGACCCTTATTTCTTTATAATCGCTGCATATTTATAGAAGAACAGCTGAACTACATCTTTCAATGTCGATTTGAAGCTTTGGAACCACAGCATAGCTTTTGGATTTAAATCCTCAGATGATGCCCATAGTATAGTGGGTGAAATGTGAGGCGGGAAATGAAAAACTTATGACAGAATAAGAGATTTGCTAAACAATTTGAAGGGATAAAATGCAACACAATAAAGAATGAGGGCCTTGTCTTCTGTGAATTGAAACTGGCTGGAGAGAGGCAATTAATTATAGAGCAAATTGGCATCTTTTGAGCAATGTCTAACTTGCCTCTGAATTACACCAGAAAAAGGAAGAGCAGTCCCAGGAATCTATCTGGCATCAGATGGTGCTGCTCACTGTGAAAGCCTGAGAGCTTTATGAGACTTTGGATAATGTGACAACACCAGAAATATCCTGCCAGTCACTTTTGTACAGACTGTGATTTTACCTGTCTGTCAGCTGCCATGTTTGATTTTGTTCTTACCTTGAACTTTGCATTTCAAATGGAAAAAGGGATCAGTCCTGCAGGCACTTTGGTGGAAATCTTGAAAAATGCTAGAGGAAAAGCCATGCTTAAAGCTAAGCAAGCATGATGTAAGCCTGGGCTGGCACTGAGATACTAAAGCACCTGATGGGGCTGGCTTCATGGAGAAGCAGAGCCCACATGACACACAGACCTTCTGTGGTAGCAGGGATTGTGTCAGACTCGACTGCCTTCAGCTTCCCTGCTGCTTTCATCGTGTCGTCTGATATAAGGTCAGATCTTTAACTGGTAAAAGTTTCTCCATCTCCCACGAAGTTCACGGAGCAACTTCATCAACTTCTACTGAACTACAGATTATAGATTTGATTGCTGTCCTCGGCTGGAGAGAAGAAACACAAATAGATGGAATTTCCATTTTCATAATCCTTACAGTGACTATGCAATGGCATCTTAAGAGTTTCCTAAGCCTGAAAATACACTACAAAATATTTGTAGTGGAAAACTAATATAAAGTTATTCTCATAAAAATCTTACAATTCTGCTCCTGTATCTTAGTCCATCCAAATTTCTATTATTCGAGAATGAAGATGCAATTTGGGCATTTTCAGATACTTTGAGTTGCACTGATGACACTGAACACTGATGTAGTCCTGCAGGCTTCCCAAGGCATTGGGGTTGTGAACAGATGTTCCTCATTCTGGGAAAGTACTTCTTGTTGAGCTGGTTTCAGTAGGTCTTCTTAAAAATACATAAAATACTTCCATATTTCTGGATCAGCTTTGCTGTGTTATCTTTACAAAAAAGAAAATTAAAAATAGAAATCTTTTTATAATGGATAAAAATTAACATCTGGATATTTCAGGGTCCTTGCCTGCCTGAATTTTTGTCAGATCAAGACTGGTGTTAGTGACTGTGATAAGTCCTTACAGTGACAGGGTCACTCAGTTTTATTTCATGGTTTTCAAGCTTTAAGAATTTTTAATCTGACAAGAGACATTGAAGCCCATCTGAAGAATTAGAAGATATTTTTGCAAATCCAGAGAAATTTATTCTGCCACTTTGATTTTTGGAAGCAATTAAACAAAATATGCAAAAAAAAGCTCTAAAACATGCCATATAGCAAATTTACTATGGATGAATTTGTGGACATCTCATTGGTCTAATTTTTCTCCAGCTGTGCTTTGTAATATACTTCTTTCAGCTTTTGAACATTTACAGTAACATATGTATTGGTCTTATAGAATGGGCAGATTTGTTTGTTGTGTGTACATGTGTGCATAATTAATTTCCCAAGAAACTGGGAAGTGTTTTGTCAACTCATCATTCTAGCATTCTAATTGTTGTCTTAGACTGCTGGTAAAATGTTTCAAACAGAAACCAGGTATTTTTTGATAAGACTAAAAGACTTAAAATAATAATCACATCAAGCATTATCTTTTTAAAAAAATATTTTACTTTGGATACAGAAAATCGATAGACATTTTCTATCAGTTACATCAAACATGAAAGCAATGTATTAAACAAAATAATGAAATAATTAAATATATATTAGTGGCTACGCAAGAAGAAGTCTTATGACGCTTTTTTGTACTTGCTTTTCTGTATAAATTTTATCATATTTAATAAGAATTGCAATCTTCCTGCAGGCTTTCAAGACCTGAAGTTCTCTCATTTCTGTCTCTGATTTCAGAGAGATTTTAGGAATTTAACATCACCAACGTTTTCATTACATTCAGTCATATTTGTGTAAAAAATATGGGAAGAAAGAACAGACAAACCATCAACACAATCAAATAGTCTTTATTCTTCCAGAAGCCAGGCTAAAACCAAAATCAGCCAAACAGAAAATCCAGAGGCAAACTGTAACACAAAGTCAAAGTTGCAGAATCTATGCAACAGAAATAAATGGGTAAATTACTCCACTAATTTACCCAGCCTACCAAAGAAAATTTTATTCCAGTAGTGGTTTTATCTTTGTTACTCCCTCACCATTATTTGATCGTTGTATAAATTAATTTTACTAATTCTCCAGTGAGACCACATCTGACATTTTTTCACTAATGTATTTCCTGCTGATAGGGAAGACAAGCACATTAGAAGTATCAAGAAATGAATAAATCTTAAACTCCAGCCCAGGAATGCCAGCATTTCAGATTTCTGCCTGAATGCAAAATGGAGTGGCATTCTTAGAGTGTTTAATTATTTGACAACTTTTCCTCTTGCTTCAGGGTTCATTACATTTTTTCTTTCTTAAGTCTCATGATTATTTTGATCAGAAAATATGGTAAATTTGAATGAACTTTAGTCTAGTTTACAGTCTAGAATACCTGATGCAGAGTACTGACTTCATTTTACTTGGGGTGTGCTCCAGTCCAGCTGATCACCTAAATGCCCTTATGGTCACTGAAGATCTGGTCAATATAGTTTAAAGAAGGTACCTTCTTCTAAAGGAGGTCAGACGATTAATATCTTAAAAGTGCATTTGTTTCGTGACAACAACATTAAATCATGTGTTTTAAAGTCTGCATTTTTAATGCAATTATCTCAAATTATGTAGGAGAAATTCCATTATCTTAGGAAACTCTAAGAATGCCTTGAATAGGTTAGGCTAATCCATTTCCACGGTGCATTAATCCAGAAAACATCATTCTTAGCAATTATGTATTTCAACACAGATGAGGAATTTTTCTCAGAATGCAAAATTTAGAACTTTCTCTGTGGTATTCCTAATGGTGATAGGCAATTAGAGTAACCTCACCACAGATATGCAATATGCCTATTAAATCTAGGATTTTGGAGGCCTGGCAGGCAATGACATAATGTATGTTTTAAATCTGAGCTTAAAATTATACATATGGTTTCTCATGCTTGGATTATTTATCAAATTCTACCAAAAAAACCTTTTAGCTATTATATAGGATGGTTCTAATGGAAGGAATCTGTACTTTTCAGTAGTGCCATCTTCACAGTCACAAGGGAGAGTGGCAGGTTATCTTTATGCCAACCTGGAAGACACAAATAGATTTTCTATGAAGAGAAACTTTGGAAAAACCTAGACATACATATTTTTCTCTCAACATATTTTTCCTGCAGTCTTCTCAACTTGTTCTTATTCCCCAGGCAGAGGACATAGTGGGTGTAGAGGGCATAAACAGGTTTTTTTATGCTATCAAAATGTGTGTTTTATGAGAACAGATTGGTTGAAAGGAATTTGACTGCTTATGTTACTGAGGAAATGCATAAAATGTAACAAAATGGCAGATGAAATCCTGTGTTCATTAATGCAAAGTAGTACATGTGGAGAAAAAAAAACCCCAGCATTATAAATAAACACAGTTTCTATATTGCAGATCGCAATGTGGGAAAAAAATGTCAGGGAACTAGTTGACAGTTTTATGAAAATAACAGCTCCATACTGAACAGGCAGTCAAAAGAGCAAAAAAATCTTAGGAATTGTTAAGAGGCACAAAACAAACATGACCACCACACAAACTGTAGAACACTATTATTTCACATGCAGCTCAACGATTTGCCCACTCTATGAGTATCTGAGTACAGGTCTGGTGTTTCTTACCACTAAAAACATATAGGAAACTGCAAAGAGTGGATGGAAAGGTGGCTGATGGGCTCAAAGGTAAGGAATGGCTTATGTTGATTAGATCTGTCTGTATAGGAAGAAGATGATTAGGACAGAGATCAATAAAGTAATGAATTATTCATAAGTCATGTGAACAGGAAACACTTATTCATTGCTGCAGGAAAGATCTAAAGGAGGTTCAAGTGAAATGAGCAGGTAGCAATCTTAAAGAACACAAAAATAAGTACTTTTTCACTGTGCATGGTAACACCATGGAATCATTGCCATACGAATGCCATATCATTGCCATATCACACAATCAGGCAGGTTGGAAGGGACCTCCAAAGATCATCTGGATATTTGTAGGAAAGAGAGACTATGTGAGATTATCTGGCACCTCTCCAACTTCACACTGAAAACCTCTGGTTATGGGGACTCAGCAATATCCCTGGAGAGGTTCCAGGGAATGACTGTTCTCACTGGAAAACAAAACAAAAAAATGTTTCCTATATTGAGTTGAAACCTCTCCTGGTGTGACTTGTCTTCTCCATGTGGGTACTTGTGGAGGGAGACCCTCCATCCTCTTTGTAGTCACCCTTTAAGTATTGGAACATTTTGATGAAGTGCCTGTAAGCCTGTAAGGGGGAAAAAAAATCTGTCTCCTCAGTCTTGCCTGGTAGAACAGATTCTTCAGACCTCTGCTAATCATTGTGACCCTCTGTTTCCTTGATGTTTGTCCATGTCTTTCTTGATGTCTGGGGATCAGACCTGCACACATCACTCCAGGTGTTGCCTGATCTGAATGATGACAGCTTTGTCTCTATTATTAATGCCCCTGTGGCTCAGGTTCTGATTGCTGTATCTAATACTAAAGCAAAAAATAGGTTTAAAAAGTGGGTATTATATTGCGTGTCCAGGGCTCAGTAGCAGGGGCTAACACGAGAAAATGCCACAAGCTCCCCCCATGTACAACAGAGCCAATCCCAGCCAGCTCCAGGGTGAAGCAGCTGCTGGCCAAGGCTGAGCCCATCAATGACAATGGGACCACCTCTGGGGTAACATTTAAAAATATCCCTGTGCAGATGTAGCTGTAGTGAGAAGAGGGACAAAATGTTGAAGAATCAGCACCATGGTCAGTTCAGAAGGAGGGGCAGGAGGTGCTCCAGGTACCAGAGCCGAGATTCCCTTGCAGCACACAATGAAGACCGTGGGGAGGCACCTGTGCCCCTGCAGCCCATGGAGGTCCATGGTGGGTACCTGGTGTCCAGCCATGGGCAACCCACACCCTCCTTCATCCATACGTTATTATTTATAAAGGGACATATACAGTGACTTGACAGAGTGGTGTGAACGATTGGCGCTTTCCAGAATTTGCTCGTTAAAATCTTGCCAACTTTATAATTTCATGAACACTGTAGTTCTTGGATGACTGTTCAGTGCTCTGCTCTCAGTATCTTGCTATTCCCAATACTGATTCCTGAATTACAAGTGACAAAAGACAAAAGATAAGCACTATAAAGTGTCACAAGTGAAGATAATCTTTATACTTTATTAGAATGGTAGAAAAGACAAATATTGAAAAGTTTTTGTTCCACCTCGAGCAATTGTCTCTCTTGCAGTCAAAAGTAAAATATATTGAAGAGAAGTGCCAAAAAATCAAGAAAGTCATGAGGGAGATGAAAACCATGCAGGGGTTAAGTGCTCAAGAGTATATGCACTCCTGTATTGATTTCTAAAAGGTACTGAATCCTTAAGAGATGATACAACTGAAGTTGTAAAAAAAGGCCTTGGTTGATGGGAATAAATCCCCAGACTTACAGACAGTGAGAAATAACAAGCTCTTAGGCAGGAATGAATAGAGTCCACAGCAGATGATTCCCATTTTTGTCCCTTGAAGGCAGATTGCTTTAATTACAAAGAATTACTCCATCTCAGCACATTCTCCAGTGCAAAGACTCCCTTCTGCTGTCCTGAATCCCTGGAAGCTCACTTTCTTTACTGTGCTTTTTGTGGAAAAAAAAGGATTTGGATTTGTACTTGTCATTACTTCCAGGAAGAACAAGCCCAAGAGAATTTTTCGGCCATGCCAGCAGCAGAAAACTCCTGCCTGAGAACAGTGGCAGGGTTGCTGAGTGAAAGATGAGGTGGCTTTGCTTTCAGAGAGAAAACACAGAGATTTTCCAGACCCTCAGCTTTCTGGAGTTGGGGAAAAGACCTTTTCCTTCATATCAAATAAAGTTCGGCATTTTCATTGCAACACAAGCAATACCTCTCTCTCAAGCACTCAATATGCCATCCACATTAATTGTTTCTTGCTGCAGGAATAGGTTACTGCAGTTACTGTTATGCATGGTTTAAATGATTTATGGTCATAAGGAGCTGAATGAACTTGATTTTCTTAAAATATCCTGCCGCACTGAACACAGCAATGAAGACCTTCACCTCAAAGGGCTTGTACCATGAAACCAAACCTAGCTATGCTCTGGGGATTAGAGCTCGATGCTCAAGAGGTACATGATATTGCTCCTTACTCCCAGCCCCTCTGTCAAAAATAATAAAATTGGCAGCTGGAAATAGCACTTACACGGGAAAGATCTTGGTCTTCAGAGAGAATATGGTACAGACACAGAGCTTCATATCCAGTTATGTGATGTCCTCAAGGTTTTAAAAAATTGCCAAGAGGCAGTCTGGGTGAAAGGGATCACTGTGAAAGATAGCACAGTTCTTAGTACCAAGTTCAGATACTCTCAGTTTGTCCAAGTTAAAAAAAAACAAAAACAAAAAACAAAAAACAACAACAACAACAACAAAAAAATCAATTGCATAATGCTTTCTGCTGAAAGTTGAAAAAAACTGTTACCTCACATTCCTAAGGCTTTAAATTTTCTTCTATTTTGCCTATACAATTTCCATGGTTTGGCTGTGCTCAATTCAAATATTTTTGGTTTAGTTGATTAAAACCACAGTGTTTTTCATCTTTCAGAAATTTTATAACTTGTTATCACAGATAGAAATGCTCATGAAATTAATATTTTATTATAGGTATTTTCAACTAAACAGTTTCAAATGTTCTTTCTGAGAGTGACAGGGGATAATTTCTCTAACAAAAGTATCTCATCTCAGTACTTACTTGTCTGTCTTTCATTATAGTCAGGAAATTGCTGCCAAGAGTAAAAGCAGAGAAGCCTACACTGGTCTCACCTCTTATGCAGAAAAGCAGGTCCTTCAGCTTTAACTTGGCTGAAAGCAGTATTTTTAATGCTGGTAGATCTTAGAAACAAGGAAAACTGAAAATTATACTGGCAAGATAAGACAATAATTTCTTTTAATGTATCAGCATTAGGTATGCATTTTTGAATTACTCCAGGCTTCATACAGCTATGGCTTGTTTGAAGAAGCACAACTGCAAAAATATTTAGCCTTATGTTTATTTATTATAATCTTGTTTTCTTAGCACTCTTTATACTACTTCATTGTGTGTGAGCATTAGAATTGCCATGGAATCAGTATTGCATAGCTGTAAGGAAAGGAAATTCATGAAAGAAATTGCAGTCTAATGTACCAATGTACAATGGAAAATATCTGAGAGCCATTTGTCAAAGAAAATTAGTAATGCTCTTATCACCCTACATTAGCCACCTTTCCTGGTAAGCCCTAATAAACATCATAAACAAAAGCTCCTTGCTCTGTGTCAGACAAAGAGCTTTTTTCCAGCCAAATATATAATTTCACATTAAACACTAGCATTGGAACTGTGATGCGTTTTTTTTGTCCTTGGACACTTATCTGGGGTTTGCAGCCAGACTGACCATTTTTAACAGCACCTTCGCTGTTCCAACCAATGTTTTCTTCCTTTATCTAAACTCATAGAAGTCCAGCTAATACTGAGACACCTTTCCATTCATCTATTTTTTTCAGACAATACCTTAAATATGGTTGGTTTATTTATTTATAAAGAGACTACATTTGAAATGGTTGCACTACTGAAGTTAATAATGCCTTTTGCCCCCATGAGGGGCTCCAAGGCAGAGAGTTCAATAGCAGCCTGTCATAACCCCTGAGCACAGCAATGCTGCAGTGCACAAAACAGCTCCCTAAGCTCACAGGGATCACTCCCATCTTACACAGGAAGCAAAAGAAAGGTGCAAACCCCATTTTACAAATCTACAGCTTCCAGCCATTTCTGTTGATCTCTGGAGCCCTATCCAGAGTGCAGACTGCCTCACTCTCTGGTCCTGTAGACAGAATGTGATGTTCAAAATGCAATATATAAATAACTAGAGAGTTATGAACTATTGACACCTTCTTGACTCTTCACTTCAAGAAAGGTCCAGTTTTACTGCCAGATCTATCTCAACCATTAGTTTTGTTATATTATGAATAGCTCCAATGTGTTCTTTAGCATAATGTCCTCTTAAACAGTCCTAAAATGTGATGAAGGCTAGCACATTTATTTTTTTACCTTGTGAAAGCTTTTGTTTCCTCTGAATACTTCTGCTTATGTTTCTTCGTTTTACTTTTATTGTGGCTTGGCTTTGCACAAATAGAGCCATGGCAGACAATTGGGGTTCCCTCCAATTTGGTCATCTGCTTTCACAAGCTGGCAGAGCTCTGTTCATCCTTTCTGAGCTGATGACATTGGACCAGGTTTTGTCCTTCCTTTCAAATGATCCCACTCTGAGGACAGCAGCTTTGACACCCAGGGAACTGCTCCCATCTCACAGATGAATGTGTACTCTGGCAGGACAATGCTGACTGAATTCCATAATTACTCTGACAGAACATCTGCACTCTGGTGCAGAAGTTGACCAGATTATACTTTCCCTCTATCTGTTTCTTTTTTTCCCTGCACATTTACTGAGCACAACTTTTACAGGCAGGTTCATACACAGCACTGAGACAATTGTTTGTATCACTAAGTGTGCCTTTGAGCAGAAAAATTGTTATGTCACCTGTGCAAACAGCATTACTGCCAGAGATAAGTAAAGGTAAGTATCTCCCATTGTGCTTCTACTGATAGGAAGTATTATAATAGGATGAGCAATAAGTTTTAACATTTTTTTCTCTTATACCCTTGACTTAAACACTGTCAAAGTAAATATTTCATATATGCTGCTTTTAAAGACATCATGCTTCACTCAGTATCTTTTACTAATTACTGTCTATCTTATTTCAGCAGTAGAGCAAAACCATAAAGATTTATAAAAAAAATGATTTAAATATTTTTTCTTTGTTTATCAGGACAAGGTTATAGAAGAGCTATTTTACATAAATAAAGTGCTTCAGGCCTAACTTGTTCTATTTCTTTCCTTCCATTTTATATTATTGATGGCATAATTTTTCATTATGCATTTTCCTACACTTCATAGGAATTCATGAAACATTTCTTATCTGAAAGAAACAATATGTTCTTCATACTACTTCCACTTATATTTTTTTTCCTCTCAATCTACATAACTAAATGCTGAGCAAACCTGTTAAAAATGTGTCCTCATTCCTAAGTCAATTTACCAAACTATTCAGGGATGTCTTGCATTGAGACCCTAAGTAACCTTAAATTGGAAGAATAAATTGAAATAGTTGCTCTTAGTTTGCTTGGGTTTCTGATCTGCAAGGTAAGAATGAGTAGACAGTACAGATTCCAGCACAATATGAAGGTTTGGGCTAATCCTGCATCTTTCACACTCCCTGTAGGACCCACACATGCAGCTCTGTTTAGCATGTATTTGGTATTTGCTGGTAACTGAAGTATTCACTTGCCTGCTATAACTTCATTATTTTTAGTGCTAAACCTAATGTAATTTTTTTTATTTCTTTCTAGTAACAGGAAAAAATGAAGGCTTTGCATCTTTTCTGACACCCTCATTAACAAGTTATGATTTAGCCCTGGAATCTTTAGCTGCCTTTATTTTCTGCATTATTTGTAAAAAGTGTGTATTGTAGATATGGTGACCTGACTAAATTAGTCACAGAACCAGAGTATAAGCTGAACTGGAAGGGATCCACAAGGATTTTCAAGACCAGCTTCTGCCCCTGCACAGGACAGCCCCAAGAATCACACCCTGTGCCTGAGAGCAATGTCCAAACATTTCCAGAACTCTGCCAGGCTGGTGCTGTGACCACTGCCCTGGGGAACCTGTTCCAGTGTCCAACCACCCTCTCGGCAAAACCCTTTTCCTAATACCCAACCTGAACCTCCCCTGACACAGCTTCAGGCCATTCCCT
>VRYO01002734.1:10944173-10993632 GCA_009812075.1 Sialia sialis
ACATCCAGGGCAGTCCCATCTCAGCTGCAGAACCCATCACTTTCCCTTGTGGAATTTCATATGGCTGGTGGTTGCCCAGCCCTGCAATTTGTTCATATCTCTCTTCAGGGCTTCCCTGCCTTCAAGGAAATAATCTGAGTTTACTGGCTAGTCCAAACTAATCTTGGTGACAAGTCAGGAACAACTCAGAAATGCAATTCAGTCCCCAGACTTTGCAGGGGGATATATCTGGTCCTTTGTAGATGTCTACATGAATTCAGAAAACTAGATACTAGGGAAGGTGGGACACATTCTGAGATGGTTAATGTCCTTCCGACCTTCATCTCTGTTGAAGAAATGCAGCTGGAGCACAGTGCAGAGTTTTCTACATCATCCTTGATGGGTTGTTTTATACTTTCTGAATAACATGTAAAAAATTTGATTTTGATGCTCAAAATTTTAAAGACTTGAGATTGGCCTAGTCGTGAACGTGCTTCTTGATGCAACACAAATTTACAATGAGATGAGATCTTGGAACTTGATTTAAAATGAAGATTGGAGGCATACTTTTTCAAAAGTATTCCTAATTTAGGGAAACCCTGCAGTGATTTTACTTTTAAGAAATAAATATTAACAGTGATCGCATAGATATTATTTTATTTGGTACTTTTGGAATTTTTTTCCAATTCACCCCTCTCCTGCTATGTCTCAATTCTGTGGGCCTTCAGCTAATTCACAAGATTACTCAATTTTTCATTCCTTGAACTTGAGATGGAAATTGCCCTTTGGTATCAACATACCACCACCTCTGAAGGAACTCCTAGTTTGTAGATCCTTATTTCCCATGGTAGTATCTCACAGGCATCACTCATGCATTGAATGTTCCCTAGTTCAGGTAAATTTACCCCTTTACCCTAGTTTTTGTGATACTCTAAAAAGAGCAAATGCATCTGGTGTTGGACTAAAGGGAGAGAAAGAGCACAAATTACTCTTTTGAGTACAAAACAGATATTGAAGATCTCTGTAAGAAGTCATTTGGTCTCAGTTCATGAGGAAACACTTCACGTGGCCCCTGTGGAACTTAAGCATTGCCTGCCTGTCACTAATTTGAGCATTTGGGCAGCTTCACACCACACTTTGCCCCACTTGTGGGCATATGCCTGTAGCCCATCTAAATTATTTTGCTGTCTCTAAGAGGTGCAAATTTCAGTTTTGTTTAGGGCATGTTCGGGACAAGTGGCTGTCAAGTATGGTTTACTGCTCCCTGTGGAGCTGCCAGTCACATAAATCATCAGTTGTGTGACCTAACTTTGAATTATGGTCATAGGAATATTATGGACATTTGAATATGGACAAAGACTTTGTTAGGTTTTGGGGTTCTTCAAGTCTCTGAAAATTTGTTTTTGCTAAGAGGAGTTCTGCGTGTGCAGGAGCTGGAGTAGGAGGCAGGTATGGAAGACATTGTCTCTGCTTAAAAATAAAAAGCCATAAAGCTCCAGACCAGTTTAATACTGTAGGTTTTACTTTCATTGCTGGTGTGACTGCAATTTCCATTCAAACACTTTAATTTCTTGAAGAGTTATTTCTTAGACTCAGTACAGTTTTGTCTCTCTTAAAAGCCTACCTAGCAATTTCTCTAAACATTTTGAACTGCCAAAGGAGTTTTTGAGTCTGTTGTTGTGCTTGTCCTCTTCTCAGTCCTTATTTATGTCATTTTACTTTTAAAATACAGTGACCAGACATGGAAGCGTTTTGCTTGTGGTCACATTGTGCTGTTTGAAGAATTTCTTCACATTTACATTTGTGTTTGACATCTCTGTGTGCATACAGAAATTTTGTTTTACTGCATAAATGGCTGTTAGCTACTCTGGCAGAGGGCTCTCAGCTAAGCTACTCTCATTCAGCCACTATTTTCTTGATCAATGCTTTGTGTCTTTTGCACTTTGAAAGTGCTTTTCTTTTTCATTATTATTTTTGTCTCTTATCTTCCTTTCTAGGTATGTCTGAACTTTGAACTGCTGCTGCAATTTTGCTTAATAATAGAAATGAGATGTGAAAATAGCACTGTGTGACTAAGTCTAGTACCTCATCTATTCAAGTTACTCTGAACAACTTATGCATTCTGCACAGATGAAATATTTTGATGCATCTTGAAGAAAACTAGTGTGTTTACAGTGGAGAAAATCACAATCCTGAGGATATCAGAATGTGATGCCTAATGTTAAAAGAATTGTATTTTCCCACTTGCTACATTCCTGGACTACACATTAGAACACACAGAATATTTTGCAAAATAAATTACAAAATAGTCCTATTTATATACACAAATTTGCCAGAAGGTGCTTTTACTGAGAAGGGATGTTCATAAAACTGTACTTATGTTATCAAAATAGATTTTGCCTGTCCCAAATATATATGTAAGTTAAAACAGAGTGATTGTCACACATGTAATCTCTCATAAAACTAAACTAAACTAAAAAAATGCATATATTGATCCCTGAACCCCTGTCTCTTCATATATTCATATAGAAGCAAAAGCCACATCAGTAGGCAGTACCATTGAAATGTGGCAAGTCTTTGTCTTAGGACACCCTTAGATAGTGACAGATAGTGACTTAGATAGTGAGTTATTCTTTGTAGTGCCAATATTTGCTTCTAATATTTCAAAGAGGTATGATTAATCCATGTCTTCTAAGACATAGAAATATCTTTTATTTAGAAATATAACCCTTGTTTTATCAGGGCTCTGCTCTGGTGCAAACCAAATTGTCATCTCAGTAGTAAATCCCATGCATACACCAGAAATGCACTGGGGGCTAGATCTTAAATACATTTTTGATGCTCTCTGGATTTTTCTGCTGGTGCTTTCTATGATCTTCATGGTCTGTAAGTGTGACTTGTACTTCTTATGGCCCCTATTCTTCAACAGTATAGCTGTAAGCTTATTCACTGTACTTGGGCTGTGAATGGCTGTTTCTTTTCAGTGTTGACTAAAAAAAAATTGTGGCTCTAACCAAAGACAGCAGGACAAAAAATATCAACAGTCTTTGGATATATAACTCTCATCAAAGTTCCAATAAGTTTCAATAAAACCAAAAATGCCTACAGTAAGTATTCTAGATCTAGCTTTAGGCTACCTTTTTTGTCAAGGGAGCACAGACTCTTCTTGGGTGTTATGCAGGCTATAAATATTGCAGATGTGACCTATTTTAGATATTTATTTTACAATGAAATGAATTACAAATGACTATTTTTGCCCACTCAGTATACTAGGAAAAGATACAGCTACCTCAGCTACAGATCTCAAACACTAGTCCTACAAAGTATTTACATCATGTTGTTAGGCTTTATATATTCCAAGTAAGTCAAAGTGCTGAATTTATCCCTTGTACAAAACCAACAGACGAACCCCTGTGCAGTCCCCATATCTGCTTAGTATATGATATCTTTCTGATGATGTGCCTGTACAGTGTGCCCCAGAGACAGACTAGGGCCCTAAACTATGGCATGCCACCTTGGTTTCTGGGGTGATGCAATATGAAAATGTTGAGCTCTTGTGTTCAACCATTAATAATCTAGTAAAATTATGCAATATATTTTTAGCTTTTATTTTGAATATACACAGTAATTTCACGATTATAAGCTGCACCCTTTTCATCGGAGAATCCAGCCTACCCCAGTAGTGCGGCTAATCATCAGGTGCGGCTTATCTATGGACAGTTTCATGAGCCGCAGGGGGAGCCGCTCGACAGGAAAGAAAAAAAAAAAAAAAGGTGTGTCTTTTCATCCGATGTGGCTTATTTCATGGGCTTCCCTGCAACCTGCATGTCCAGCTTATAATCAGGTGCGGCTTATAATTGTGAAATTACTGTCATACATTTTAGCTACTTCCTCCTGGTATTCTGCTTCAGTACTCTTCTTGCATTGTTTGCGTTTTAATCTTTGTTAGAAGGAGGGTAAATGTTGATAACTGGCAATTTGCTACAAATACAGGCAATCTAGTTGTAAGGTGCTTAAAACTCTCATTTTGAGCAGAATAAAGGTTAATTAAATTCAGATATACCTATCAGGCATTCATTAGATAGTAGTTTATACATCACCTTGATGTGAAGGTACTGATGTCCTGTATCTTTATTAACTTAATTGACTATTCACACTCATTATTCAGATGGATTGTGAAACTGAAAGGATTTACTCCTGATACTCAGCGATGCAAAGGACCAAGTTGTATTCTCTGTTTTTTCCCTACTCTTCAACTTTATGCTAAAACTGGTTTTCTGTGAAAGCGTAGAACATCTCCAGATATGTCCTTTAGGCTAATACTGGACAGATACCCCTTCCAAGGACTTTCTGTCCTTGCTGATGCCTTACATGTTCTTTCAAATAAAAAGATTGTCCTATGAACAGTACATTTATTCTATTAGTGTGATTATTCCATCTTTCAGTGAGTTTCCTTGTAATGGATACTGGGTTGTTCAGAGACTGATAAGTGGATATTAATCTGTTACAACATTCTGTAATAGTAAATTATGAATTCAACTAGAATAAATAGCATTATATAAAGCTTCAATTATTCAATTAACACACCTAATCTTTTCACCAACATGCTGAAAGGTTTAAGTGCAGTCTTTTCAGAGTTAGGTGGCTGCAGACTGTATGCATTGTGTATTATGTGTAAAGAATTCAGGATTCTTCTATTGAAATGTCCTTCTGAAGGTCACTTTGCTAAAATGATGGTTTCTATTATTGCCTTTTTATATTATTTTAATAAATCCTGTAAATGGGGATGAAGACTTAGTAGGGTCCTTTGCCTCAAGGTGTTTGTCTTTTTAAAGACATTTTTGCCATCATAGCACATGGACTGACTCTACTGGAGTCAGTAAGAAATAGGACAGTTCCTTTAGACTCTCTTCATTTTTGATTAAGTTATATTGTATTTAAAAAGCATGAATCTCATCAGATTTTTAATAAGTACATTCCCTCAGCGGTTCATGCTTTTTGTGAAGGATAGATCAAGCGACCACCTTTTTGCAAATTCTTTTAGCTTATATCTAACTGTGGCCCTGTTTGCAGCCTCCCAGCCCACAAATATTTTGAAGAGCCAGCATTGCCATTTTTCAAGTTTGTTGGTCAATAATCCACCCCTGTTTTTATCAGGAGCAAGGATTTATTCAAGAAAATGCAGACCTCTCCTGCCTTCCTTATTCCAATAAGAGGAATAAATGCAGTTTTTCATTCCAATTCAAAACCCAGAAGACATGCACACCAAACAACCCTAATGCCCCTGGGGAGAGTTACTCTCCTACCTGAAGTTGGAAATCACTTAGTCATTACACTGCCATGAATGATGTTCTATGAAAGATATTTGTAGATTGGGCTTGCTTGCAAATGGAAAATTGCTGTTATTAATTGTTATTAGTATCATGAATATTTTAAATCTAATTTTCTGTTTAACTCTTTTAGATACCTAGTGTCACTCTCTTTTTTTTTGCTTCTGAATATTTTTATTTGAATCAGGTACACTGCCCTTGCAGAAGCAGTTTGCTTTGTGATGGGATGAATATGGTATCTCATATAAAACATAGGGAATTTGAAATACCAGGGTTTCTAACACTAAGGTGCATTAGAAGTTTTACAGTGATTTACGTTGCTGGAGATTACTCAGTGCTCTAGACAGGGCACAGCACTGAGGAAAGAGCAATTAATCAAATGCAGGAAAACTGATCCAGTAAGATATTTCCTGTGCTGAAGGACTTATTGTAATAACTAAAGATTATTGTGACAGTTATTATGATGGCCATGGAGGGAATTAATTTATCCAAGCTTCAGACATAAAACCACTGGTGTCTGTGCCAAGGCTCTTCACAGGCTTTCCCAAGAGTCAATAAAGAAAGACAGAAACCTTCAGGAATATTTGTTTCAGGATAGATGTCCGTTGCCAGTTTGCATCACAGATAATGGAGAAACTTAGCCTTTACATAGCTAAAGCTAAAATGAAACCCACCTCAAAACACCATTTCTACCTGACTGAGAGTTTTCCATTTCCAGGATACCAGACATTTCCTTTTCCTTCTCGTACACATTTTGGTGAAAGGTTACTGATTGAGGATTAGTAGGATCAAGTGAAGAGTGAAAAAATCCTTGATGCCTTCTATGAAGAAACTGCAGCCTGGGTGGAAGATGTGAAAGAAGTTGATATTGTCTGCCTTGATTTTTGCAATGCTTTTGACTCTGTCTCACAACTTATCCTTATAGACAAGCTCAGGAAGTGTGGACTGGATGAGTGGACTGTGAGCTGCATGGCACAGGGTCTAGTTGGAGTTGTGTCACTAGTGGTGTCCCCCAGGATTTAATATTGGATCCAGTGTTGTTTAACTTTTTCATCCATGACTTGGATGAAAGGGCAGCAGGTTCACTAATGACACAAAGCTGGGAGTGGTCCCCTAGAGTGCTGGGCAGCCCTTCAGAAAGGCCTCAGCGGGTTGAGAGATGGGCAGAGAAGAACAGAACAGTCAGAAGTTCAACAAAATCATATGCAGGGTCTTGGGGAAGAATAATCCCAGCATAGGTGGGGGACTGACCTACAGGAAAGCAGCCCTGTGGAGAAGGACCTGCAACCCTGGTGGGTGATGAGCTGCCCATGATCCAGCAGTGCCCTGGGGCCCAGGAGGCCAAGGAGATCCTGGGATGCATTGGGAAGAGGTTGAGGGAGGTGATCCTACCCCTTTCCTTTGCCCTGAGAGGCCACTCTGAGTGCTGTGTGCAGTTCTGGGCTCCTCAGCACAGGAGAGATGTGGAGCTCCTGGAGCAGCTCCAGTGGAGAGGTTAGGAGATAATTACGGACTGGAGCATCTGTCTTATGAGGAAAGGCTGATGGAGCTGGGCCTGTTCAGCTCCTAGGTGTGATGATAATTTTGGACCACACTGGAATAAAGTTTTTTTTATGTATTTTACTTAAAATAAATAACAGCATACTGAAACACAATAATTTCCCAGAAATTCAGCCTGCTCTACATTCAGATAAATAGCTGGAGGAAGTAAATGGCCAACCAGTGTCCTAGGCAGAAATTACATTTTCGTTGCACATATTCAGAAAATAATTAGGTATAATTATGTGATCGGTGCTCTCCCTGATTTAAATTGCTTAACTGGCCCTTTAAAATGTGTGCAATGGGAACATATGGATGAAACGCTATCTTTTCTCACCTTTAGTGATTGAAACTTTGAAGAACATTTCAGTCTCGCAGCTTGTCACTGGCTGCCACTCTGCAAAAGGGTCTCTGCTGGGCTTGGATCGCGCCAACACGCTTTGCAAATGAAGACATTTAGGTTCCTGTTCTTGATAGGGCAGGATAACTGAGGTTATCTCATTTGCACTTAAGATCTTGCATCAGGAGGAATGCTTTAGCATCAGGAGAAATGATTGACATTGGCATAAGTCTTCAAGCTGTCATTTGTGGGGAGTGTTAGTTGTTGAAACAGCTGTTCTGTTATCCACATTTACTGCAGGAGGTGTTCTACGAGGGTCAGAATTATTCTGATTTCTTTATCCTCCTTGGCAACATTTTAATAGTCAGGATGTATTTTCTGGCACTTTCATGCTTCCAGTGGCATGTTATATAACACAAAATGCAGACATCCTGTCCTGTCCTGTCCTAACCTGTCCTATTTGAAATATTATAGAATCACCCATTAATTTTAGACATAATTTCAGCTTGTGCATTGGTTAATTTTATCCCCTTTACTTAACTGCAAACATCACAATTTCTAGTCTAAATTCACTGGACAGTGGTAAAATTTTATGAATTCCTCCCTTCATACCCATGGTTAATTCTTTTAGTAGTTTTGTTTTTCTGCTTCTTGCTGTATGCACAAAGTCAAAAGAATGTAGTGAGTATCACAGATAAAGTTTTAAACTGTTTCTCAGGTCATCTGTATTTGTACCACTGTCCTAAATGAAGATCCTGGCAGAGACAGAGAACAGGGACAAACATTGTGATTTACTGCTAGAGCAACCAGTGTTAACTTTGTAAGAATTCCCAATGCCTTTACTGGTCCAATTGCAGCTTTTTGACAATAGATGACTTCACTCTGCCTTTCAGGGTCAGGGCAATGAAGACCAACATTTTAAAAGCCAGAACTCTCCATTCCAAAACAAAATCCACATACAAAACTACATTTTTAGGAGCTTTTCAGAGTATAATTTCACTTCAATAGCAGGATACTGAACATCCTCATAGTGATGTGATGGCCCTATCAAAAGATAAATAAAAAAAAGGTTGATACATTCCTCTATTCCTATAAAAATTATCTCAAGCATCCTGTCCCCCATCTCACCTTCTCCCTTTCACTAAGCTTTTCTGCAGAAGTTTGCACTAAAGTCTTGTTCCTTTTCCCTCAACAATGACTGATTCCATTGCCATAGGACATTGCCATGGGTGAGGGAGAGGAGAGTGAAGAAATCAAGGTGTTAATGAACAGGTGAGCAGCACAAAGCCAGTTCATATTTGACTGGTTCCTCTGGCCAGTGATATCTGCAAATGCTTCTTGTTTTTCTGTAACCCTATGAAAAAACACACTTCTGTAGCCAAATAACCTTACATCTCCTTTTATAATTAGTGCCATTACACACAACCTAAGCTTACACAAATGTCCCTAGTGACATGATTAACTTCAGAGATACTAGTCAGCAGGAGTCACTCACAAAGCATAAACTAATTAATGTTTGAGGACAAGGATAGGACAAAGGAGGTCACTCATCTGATGTGCTTTTGAGGATTGCCAACTAAAAATGGAAAGGAGGCATAACACATCATCTTCAGGGAGTTATTTCAGCAGTAACTAGAAAATCTGTGATTGCTTTCCTTAGTCCTTCTCTTTTTTTCATTTTCTCTTGATCGTATATTAAGCATGGCCAAAAAAAAAGGAGGAGGGGGAAGTACAGACTGGAAAAGTAACTGAAATCTTTAGAAGGACAATTTTAGCTGACCAAGAAATGCATCTAAGAGAACAAATTTATGGAAGGTGCCAAATTTACAGAAGTGCACTGAAGTTAGTCTGATAAGCAGGTGTTCTGAAAAAGAATTGATCTTATAATTTTATCTCTTCAGATTTCTTTTATTTTTTGTGCAGCAGAGTGCTTTTATTCTTAGGCCCAGATGCTTCATCCTAATTCCATTATCGTAAGCATTTAAATATGCTCTTATATGCTGACCTCCATGAGAATTAAAGTAAAACATCTGCTTAATACTTTGCTGAACAAATATAGATGATTAATATATGCTTAAGTGCCCTGATGAAATGAGGGCTGTGTTAGCAATGTTCTCATTTCATACACAAAGATGGGGAGTTTGCAAATATAAAATAATGGAATTATGCTGATTTTTATTAACTGAAGATCCAGTCTAGTCTACTTGGTTTCACCTCTGCCTCTAATAATGCACCTATTTTTTGCTTTCCCTGATATTAATATACTGCAGGCACCTCTGATTCACTATGCTGGGCTAATTTGGTGCTCAAATCTGGGCAGGAATCTGACAGCTCCTTGTGACCAGGAGCAAGTCAATTACTCTTGTTCCCAGCCAGCAGTGGAAGTACGGTAGAGGATCGAAATGGAGACAATGTGGTCAGCAGAGAGAACAAGAGGTGTGAATGGGCTGGGAGAAGAATTGTGGAACAACAGCTGCTCCATGGGAAGGGAACTGGTGAGATGAGGATGCAAAACCTGGATGAGGAGGGCAAGTGCTGGAGACCCCAAAGATGCATGGGCAGGCTGCAACCAGGAGTGCTTTGAGGCAGATTTGGGCTCTGAGTCTGGCAAGGCATTAGGCAGGAGTAAGATAAATGGGAAGGATAGAAAGGTGGAATTAATTCTTTCAGTGCCATCTTTAAGAATTTATCAGTTTGCTACATTGCATTCAAATAGGATATCCATGTGAGAGCTCATGTCTGCTGAGCCATGGACTGAAGCAGAGAGCAGCAAGGGGAGAGGGAAGTTGGAAGGTGTGAGGGTGACAGACACAGCCTACAGAGATGGGTAGTGAGCGATGCCAGGAGAGGGACAAGTGATCTGTGACCCAGGCCACGCTCCCTGGAGCTGGGGCAGTTGTACACCCATGTATCTGGATTTTTTTCTGTAACTCTGAGACAAAAACAGACTAAAGAGGTACTCCGTATATTAAGAAGATAACTGATGTTATCTACTCTTCCACTAACTTACATGACAGATGGTAGTAAATTTTAAAATTGCACCACTTTTGATTAATATAATCTTAAATATTTCACATATAGAATTTTTTGGTGAAAAATGAGAATTTCCCATGCACAAATAAACAAGTAATGATCAACAAAGAGCATTCAGATTACTCAGTCAAGATTTAGGAAAATTGAAAAAATAAGAATTGAGTTTGTCAGGACATTTTAATTTGATCTCAGGGTGCATATACATGAGTGCACAACAAAAGTTTTTCCAGAGTTTCAACTTATACAGAGAAGCATCGACTGTTTTACTTCTCCTTTTATGTTTCCTCTCTGAGTTGTTTTGTGGAACAAAAAGAATTCTTTATAGTGTTCTTTTGGCATTCAGTCTAGATCTCCCTTTCCTCTGTAGTCTCTCCGCTGTAAGAAAATAACGATAGGCAGACTGAAATCTTTGACACACATCTTGCTCTAAGCAAATATGACCTCATAGCTCTATGGCTCCATTGGCTTCTGTATTTCCAAAATATGTAATGGGCAGGATGTTTATATAATTCTACCCATGAAGTGAAATTGTTCAATCTTTTCTGAGGGTAAAAAGAAAAACTTTAGTGTAAATGAAAAACTAACAAATGATCATTTAGTAAGAGAAAGCCAATGGATTTGAAGGATACTCAAAGCATTAACTTCTGAATAAAGTTCTACTTCAGATACAAAATTAGGTCTATTTGGCAGTGTCTAAAGAGAAGAGAAATTAATATTGGATAAAGTTGTTGAAAGGCTAGTGAGCTGTAGAGATTTTTTTGACAGTCATACAAGATTTTATCCTTATTTAATTAGAAATATCAGACAAAATTATGATTTTGGAAAAAAGTGTCTTTTTCATTTTAAAGTAACAGTACAGGGGAAGTCTGGGAGTTCAGAGGAGCTGTGGAATTTAATCCTTATCCTACTTCCTTAGTACTCACCTGCTTTTTTTCTCAAGGCATATAAAGAGGCAGAAATTGATGCTACACTAGTGTGCTCATGAGTGTATAATTTATTGAGCAAAATTACCTCACTTAGAGCAGCAAGAATTGTCATTATTTTTTGTTCTAATAAATAGAATAGGGTGAGGCTTCTGTCTTTCACATCTTGTTAAAACATTATGCATGGTGCACTGCCTCATTACTTGAAGCCCGAACCTCTCTACATGAGAGCAGCTGCTGGAAGACACACTCCCTGGGACAGATCGTTAGAGAAGCTTTAATCCTTTAGAACAATTTTTCAATACTGTTTACACCAGGGATTTCCTTGTACAAATCCTCTTTACACAAGACAAGAATAACACAGGAAGAAACTATTTGTCTCTGATCTCTGAAAAGAAGGAGAGCAAGTTTAAGTCCTCAGGGGGCTTTCTATCACTTAAACTAACCAGAAGGGGATTAATCAAAGATATCTTTGCTGCGTGATGTACAGCCAGCTTCAAAGGTGCAATCACATTGATCAGCGTACAATGGAGCAACACTCACAGCATCTTGTGTTTTAAGTGGAGGTAGAGCAGAGGCTGAAATGCCCAGTTTGTTTCATCACTCCTTCCTTCCCATCAAAACAACCACTGGCTACTGTGCTGTGCTGGGATCCAAAACACAAGGGTCAGGTGTTTGCACGGAACTCAGCCCTGCACTGTGGTGAAGAGTGACCACTGAGCCCTCTGCAGTGATTTTATGAGCTAATTCCTTGCAAGAAAGTCTAATCTCCTTTCACATGGCGCTTTAAAAATGTTTTGTATGCAAACAAGTTTCCTCCATTTACGGAACCTTGATTATCCCTGCCTAACTCCATTTTTGCCAATGCCTACCTGTGTTACTTCCATCCAACCGTGTCAGCAGACAACTGAAATACTGTAGTGGTGAAGTAACTCCACTGCCATCAATGAGAAAAGCTAGAAAACTTTCACATAAAAATCCTGTATGCTTTGTAAATAGAATAAGAGATAGAAAACTTGTTAATAAGCTTAAAGAAATATTTCTCAGGGAAATATTGCAAGTTTTTTTTCACAAATCTCAATTAAAAAAATAAATGTATTTCACTAAAGTATTTTTAGCTTTCTAATTTTGTTGAAGGTCATTAACTTTTATTATATTTACGTTTAAAGAATATATATGCATTGAAAAAATGCTCCCTCTCATAAAAGACTTGTCCATTTTCACCAGTTACCCTGCACTTAACATTTTAACTTTAACTTTTTCTAAAACTGGTTACAAGTTTTTAAATGAAGAGCCCTGCCATTAAAACCCCTAGAGAAAAAATGTCTTCAAAGTATTCTAGTGTCTTCTAGGCAGTGTATATAATTATTTTACATCAGGGAAGGATTTTTGGGGACACAAAAAGTGTGACCTTCATTACAGGACACCCATATGCCAGTAACTTCAAGATTTAGTTGGATCTTATGGACAGATCAAATCTCTGATCTATATAATTAAGAAAAGAGGCTTTTCCATTAGTGTCTAGTAGCCTAGCCATGGCAGTTTTTATCAGGCCACAGATAGTGAATCCACCCTTTTGTAATGCAGTGAATGTTTAGTTATTTATACAGAGAGAAACACAAAGAGATGCAAAGAAAGTTCCTATCCCTACTAAGTGACCTAGTTAGATGAACTGTTGGCTGTATTCCATCTCTCTTTGCCTCTTACTTTTTGTTTCTTTTTTTCTCATTGGAAAACTTCAGAACATTCTGGTTTTATGCCAATATTGTAAAAAACCAAATGTTAAGAAGAGAAAATTTTTCAGTTGAGTGAATTTGCTTTTATATAGATAATGAAGCTATTTCTAAACTCTCACAAGAATAAAAAGGTGAAGCTGAGAATAGCATCACCAACTTATTTTTATACTTTTGCTAAAAATGATACCACTTTCCTCTCTTTGAGATATGGCCATTTCCTCTAGTGCTGGTCTTCTAAGGTGGCAGAACAAACCTGAACAGAGCAACAGTTTCAGTTCAGGTTGGCATTTCCCTTGAGATGCCATTGCTCTTTTCTGCCTCAGACGATATTAATTGCCCAGGCAGCTGGGAGGACACAAGAGGAAGATTACAGAGGCAAAGGCAGTATTTGTTATTTAGGCTCATCAGGATGATTCTCTTGGTAACAAGTCTGACATTTCTCAGCAGGCCACACCAATTTTGGGTTCTCCACAGAACTTCTTATTCCATCTTCTCTATGTCCTCTTTCTTGTTACCCCTTCATTTTTTGGGAAACCCCTCCTTTAATCTGTGTTTGTGAGAATAGGAAGAAAATTACAAGTTGTGGAGGAAGGATAAATTAATTTTTTCTGCCTTTTAAGAACACCTTCATGAAGTGGAGCTGGTCTCTGCCATTTCCCTGTTCTCTGCAGCTGCTGAGCCAAACAGTGGAACAGGAATAAAATCAACTGAGCTATGACTGAATAGAAGAAAGACGCTGCTCAAGACCCCAGCTGAGTTAAACCCCTTGGAAAACCTGGAGAATAACTGGAGGAAGTTTAAAAGAAACTACAAGGAATGGGGAACAACTAAAAGGGAAGACAGAAGGCAGCCTTGTTTCTGACAGTAGGAGGTTTTGAACTACTTGATTTTTAAATGGTTTTTAGTAACTCAAGCAGAGAGGCCAACTCTGAAAGTGAAGTAAAAAATTCAAGGAGTACTTCACACTTCACATAAAAATGAATCATCAGAACAATTGTTAGACAGACACAGAAAAAAGAGGTTTGCAAGAATTGTGGAGGAATTTGTACCATTTCAATCTATATGAAGATATCTTCCAGTTTTGGATTTAACTTGGTCCTTAACATCTGACTAAATTATGGCACCATGTAGGGCAAAGCACTCAGAAAAAGGCTGAAAAATTCAGAACTCCCCATTGACAAAATAACTTTTTCCAGGCCAAAGAAGTTTTCTTCTAAAGCCCCTGAGCCATGGTGTTTGCATGTTTGAAGTGATGGAAGATCTAAAGCACTGCAAGGGTGGATACCTCAGGCGTGAAGACGTGGAGTTCACAGTTAAGAGCACAATGGTAGCTCACAGCAGATTGAAAATTCCAGAAACTACTTTGGTAAATTATCTCAGTGTGTAAGAATTTTTAACTACCAACAGGGGAAGCTCAGCTTTAACAAAGAAGAAAATGGTAAAAATTGTCAGTTCTGAAGAACCCTATCCAGCAAAAATCAACACTGGCCCAAAGGGAGGTAAATGCACTGTGAATTTAAATTATTATGGAAAATATATGGATTTAGATTCTAGCAGAACTTTGCAAGTCCATACAAAGTCATACCAAGCACCTGAATGTAAATGGATGGAGGTCAGTTTTCAGTACTGAATCAGTCTAATTTTAAGCAAATAATAAAAGTCTAAATCGAGTGCAAATGTCTTCTCTCTGTAAAAGGTGTTCCTAATCTGTAGACTCATGTAAGGTCAGATTTTGAGAATCTCCTGCTCTGTCTTACTTCCATTTGCTGTGAAGGGAGCTTGGGGTGGCTAGACATTTTACGCAGATCTTTCTTTGAAATTTTGGAAACAGAATCACACGAAATACATTAATCTGTACAAAAAATGTGGAAAACAATGGATTGAAAAAGATATATTTATTTTCCTCTTCACTATTAAGAAAAGAAAATCCAGTGTAGGTGAGAAAAAAGAAGGTTTCAATCAGATGGAAATCCCAAATCATTAAAGAAGACTACAAGATGCCCTCTGGTTGTAGGAAAACTGTCAATAGAACTTTCCAAGATATCCATCATTCTAAATTTGAATCTTGAATGGATACATTTTGAAGATTGTAGAATAAGTACAATTGGAATGAAAAAAACCACATTGGCCTGTAAAGGTGGCACATTACTTCTTGAGCAGAGCTGTAGAGTTAAACTACGCAAAATGAGAATGCTCTTCACTCTGGAAGGACAGAAGTTTTTTGAGTTATGGTTAAAACCAGACCATTTTTCTATATTTCTTATATCTGCTGCCATCCAAGATTAATGAGGCTGTATGCTGGTCAGAAAAATGTTAATTTCTGTGCTTCAAGAATATCTAAAAGAGACTACAGGGCTCTAATTTTACTGCTAAAACTCCCTGAGACTTTCACAAACACAAAGGAATCACTTTTATAGTTACTGTAAATGTTTTATTAATTGAAGACAACACAGATTTTTTTTATATTTTATAATTCACTCTCTGTATTGTTTGACTAAAGCATGTTGTAGTCAATTCAAGAGCTGAAGTATCTACCTACCTTCTCAAGAAAGAAAACATTCACCTTTCTAAACTGAACTGAAAAGGTTGAAGACAATATTTTACACAGAGAATAGATCTACTAACAGAGTATTGCTTGGACAAGATGTTTCAAGGCCATGTTTTCATTCTGAATTGTATTTAAATACTATTCAGGACTTTTGAAAAATTCCAAAGGGATATGTAAAAGTGATTCCAATGGGACTAACAGGAAAAATACATGCATTGTATAAGGATAGCAAAATGTAAGGAACGCACAGAAATGTTTTATACTGACCTCAAGTGAATAACATAAATGAAGGCAAAGTTAAACCTCAGTGTTTGGCAAGATATATTGGCCAAATTAAACAAAAATACAAGGCCAGAACAATGGAAAGGACTGGTCTCAGAATAAAACAAGCAGACCTTGCATTGGAGAAAATCTACCAACATGCCTTTGCCTGTTACTCTCCTTTCCCCAGACTGTATTCTTGGAAATGAAACTGCTATGTTCATTGAAATCAATATTCTTTGACAGATGTTATAATCTGGAATAGCAATGTCAGTGGAATTACAAACATTAAGCAGTTTGAAAGGAAATTATGCGTTCTGGTATTTCATCCCTTTGCTGTCCAGAACCTCAGAAGGTGGTTACAGAACAGTGAGGAAATAACTATAACTTTTAAAAAGCAGTCAAGTCACACTCTGGTCAATTTACAAAACAGCAGGAGGGAATTATGGGCTGGAACTAAAAATCCTAGGAAATAATGAGTCTTAAAGGAATGCATTCCCTCAAATTGACCTTTTTTTGTCCTTGCCTATTTTAATGGTTGGAATACCATTAAAACCTCTGTTAGAAATTAGTTTAATACAATTTTCAGGTTTTGAAGGCCATGTCATCAAGACCACACAAAGGACCAATTGCTATGGGGAATATGGGCAATAGGAAGTAGCTTCGTTGTTTGTTATATCTCTTGCCATGCTTTTGAATGAATTTTGTCAGAAATATTGTCTACTATTTTATATTTTATATTTTATTTTATATTTATGTTGTCTACTATTTATATTTATATTTATATTTATATTTATATTTATATTTATTATCTACTATGTATATTTATATTTCTATTCATATGATTTATATTTTATATTATATTTATATGTCCCAAAACAGATGACCACATCGTCTAGTTTATTAGGAAAATTCCAAGTTATTCATATAATTCTCATACATTTTAAATAAAAAATCCCAGTTTTTCAAATGGCAAAAGCAGACTTTTTCCTACTTGGCCAGTTCTCCTGATAGTGATATGTGACATGTGTACCCTATATATATTTAGGATTTTAGAATAAGCTTGTTCAATCCCTCCATTTCATCAAATTCTGTCATAAAATGTGGTAATACAAACGATATGTCTTTGTTGTATGCAGTTTTCATATTAAACAGATGTGAAAGAAAAATAAGTGCTATACACACACTTTGGGGAAAAAAAAAAAAAGGTAGGAAAACCACACCCCAAAACTGGAGAGTTGTGCTTCAAAATTGCTGTGGAGATGGAGGATGGCCCTCAGGCTGAGAGCAGTAAATGACAACAGACTGGAGTGCAATCCACAGCCCACAAACTGGATTTGAATTTGAGCTCCTGAGTTTGCAACTATAAAACTAACTGCTCTGCTAGCAACCCACAGAGAGCAGATGGACCTGTAATTAACCGCAAATCCTTGTATTTGTGTATTTCCAAGGTGTGACTGACAGTACAAATTTGTACATGTGTGCAAGTACCTACCTAGATGTGTACAAACAATAATGATGTTTATTAGAGGATGGGACCATTTCTGAAGTTCCATGGAGTTTTTATAAGATATCTCTCTCTCCTGATTTCTTGTTCCCTCCTTGAGAGACCATATGGAGTATTAATTAGACAGAAGAAGTGGCTCACAGGGAACATGAGTTTTGTTTCACGTGCTTCTGGGGTGAATTTGCACAACTCTGAGGGAGTTGTATGTTTGCATAGGTAGGCAGGAGGGAACAGCAATGGCTTTCAGCACAGCTAGGTCGGATGTGGGCATCTGCTCAAAAGTAGTGTGAGGGAACAACATGGGTGTGTGTTCTCAACCTTACTCATAGGAGAAGAAGCCAATTAGAGCACTTGTAAGATACTGAAAACACTTCTGGGGAGCCTCACTGCTGCCTCGTGGGCCACATCCCTTCTGTGCAGCTGCTGAGTTCAGACAGCTGATCGTCAAACTGATCATATAGGGAACTATAGGGAGTGAATCATTCCCTGGAGTGTTTGGTTTCTTAGACAAACTAACGGGAAAATTCAGAGAGCTTGCCCTCCCTACTTAAGGCCTTTTGGTAGGTGTTGGGTAAGGTGAGTATGGGCTGGAATTAATTTTGTAAGGTAGACTACTCATTCAGCTCTCACTCATGCAGTCCTGAAATTTGGCCACTGGCTGAATTTTAAGAAATGCATCTGCAACTTTTTCTTCTTATGAAAATAGGAAAGACTGGAGTGAAAGAGGTTGTTTGGAATACACTGGTTCTAGTGATTTTTGAAATGAAAGACTGCATAATGAATTGTATAGTAGGCTCAGTTTGTATAAGAGCATATGCATTGCAATGAATGCCAAGTGTTGTTTGGCACCTAAGACTACATTTAGTCTACAATCTAAGCTGCAAAGTTTTTATATTGGAAAAGAAAAAAAAAAAAGGAAGGAAATAGGAGACTACCTCATTTTACCCCTTCCTCTAGCTGGCCACAGTGTGTCTTGGCAAAGCTCCACGCTAGGCCTTGGTAGAAAGAGCAATTCCATGTATCTGTCATAATGGAATGATGCCACAAAGACTGATTGGAGTGGAAAGAGCTTTTCTTCTTAATGCTGCATTCCAGCCTGAATATACTCACCACGGCTTTGTTTCCCCAGACAAGCAGGCACACATCTGTCCCACTCAAGTGTAGGGCCTCATGCAGTGGACAAAGCACATCCATACTGCTTGGGCAATGCAACTTCCTGACCAGGAATCTCCTCTGGCTCCTTTTGCTAAGAAGAGAACTTGGTTTGCAACATATATGCAGTGCAGAATACTTGGGGATTGGTGTCACTGAGTGAAAGAGGTGCTGAACCCATCTGACAGCATAGATGCACACTGAAATCAGTGAGATTTTGTTACATTTCTTTTTCCAAATATAAACTCCACAGATTTTCGTTGTCAGAAGTGTTCATTTTTCTCATGGCTGTAATAGCAGCAGTATGAATCTGTGCATTCATTACCTACATAGAGCAGCTTGACTTTTTTACAGTGACTCATTGGAGCCTGAGGTCACTGAGTGGGAAGGTTTCAAAGACCTGGTAAGGAAGCACAGTCCCTGTCAGGAATTTTTGATATAGGTTATATCTACCTTGTGCAGCTGAGCTACTAACAAAGTGATTTCACAGGAGATCTTTATATATATTTAAAAGGTGATTCACTCAGCCTTAGAGACAACAGACATTGAAGGCAGTTGACTGCAACACTAAAAAAATCACTTTATCGTACTAAATACTTTTTTCGTAACTGACAGAATCATTATTTTTTGTGTGCACTGTAGCTCCTTTGTGCCATATAAGCACTCATTATCCTTACTAAGGTTAAAATCTCTGCTGGATGACACAGGGGAGCTCGAGCAGCAGGGCAACAATTAACGACCTCAAAAGGTTTTGTGGTTTTGTGGTTTCATCTGGATAAACGCAGATGAATTTGAAGGTGGTTCAGCTAAAATGTCTCTCCCTCTACAAACCCTTCTGTTTTTTCTTTCTCCCCTTCTCACTTTTTTTTTTCTTCTTTCTTTAAGCCAAAGTGATTTGGTTTCAGTACTAGGCAGGAGATCTAACAATTCCAGATTTTTACTTGCTGCGTTGCCAACTTTTTAACTTCAATTTAATAGTTCACTGGTAGAACTCACATGTCTTGATGTCTCATTTCTGTTTCATATCCAGATAGGTTCATTTTTCTCTAGCTATAATAGAAGCAGTCTGAATCATTACCTTCCTACCAGCAACCTGACTTTGGAAGGTTTTCACTTTTGGTTCATATCTTCTTTGAAATCAATGAATGATCCAAACTGCTTCTCTATTTGTCCTTTTTTTATTTTTATTTTTTTAAATTATTTTTTTAATAAATTTAAAGGACAACAGTAACTTGGAATCAGAGATATTAAGGAAAAATCACTGACCTAATATTTTCACTGAAGGACTTTAATTCATGGTATATGGAACACTACATGATGATATTTTTGGTATTGTTGAATCTCTGGGTGTCATTAGGCATTGTTCTGGCTGAACTCTACTGGTGCTGTGGGTTCCATTTGTAATGTTTGTTTTTTTGCAAATGATGGACAACTTTGGATTTGTCAAGCTCAGATCTTCTTCAGCTCACTTGACAAAAAATGTCAGGACTTTGGGCAATCACTTCTTTGTCATATTGAGTGAGAATTCATGAGCATAGACTTTTCTAAATTTCTATGTTTGGAGTTCAGCTGCTTACCCTGAACCTCTAGGTCTGGAGCTGCCTGGAACTCTAGTCTGGTGGTTTCAATTTTTCATTACAAATGTGGCAGAGGTGAGAAGTTGTTGCTTCAAAATGAAGTAAAATTAAATATCAACTTGGCAAATCCTTGTATGATGTATTGACCCTCTCTTCATACCATTTATTTAAATAAAAAAATAGATCTTAGCTTAAAGTCTAATCTACTCTTAACTTCAGCTAATCCAGTGATGAAAAAATAATACAAATCACCTTCAAATGAGCTATCATTGCAACTATTAGGAAAACACTTTTTGATGTACAGATATTTTTTTCCCAGGAAGATGAATATTGTATACTAGCATAAAAATCCTTTATACTAAACATGGAAACCTAACGGGAAACAGCTTTGCATGGTAGTTATACTGGCACAACAATTTAAAAACCGTTTTTTGTGATGGCTTTCCAAGCTCCTTTTGACAAATTCAATCATGTTCCCCCAAGCAGATACTGCTATTTGATAAAACTTATTTTATTTCTAAATAAAATTGACCCCTGACAGTTGGATGGTGCAATACTAACTTGGGCTCTTTGTCAGAGCATATAGATACATGTATGGTCTATTCTGGACAAATTGTTAAAAAGGCAGAGGACACCACAACAAGAGCAATATCTTTAGTGATAAAACTTGGAACAGTGTGATAGAATGTGCTTGTTCCGCCTGCAGTTTTAACATTTGTTCACCTTCCAGCTTGGTTCTCCATGCTCATATCACAATGCCACACAGCAGTGCCATGGCAAAGTGCTGTAAGGGACTCAGGTGTGTCTGAGCACTCTGTTTCTTGTGCTGGCAAAAGTCAGGTCAAGGTTAGAGGTGTGGTCATTGTTAAGTTTAAAATAAAAAATCTGCTGATGATGTTTGACAGATTCAAGAATCCCTGTTCAAGGTGGCATTTCTCTTAAATCTCATGGGAAATATCCCAAAGAACTCTTCTAACTGGGTGACCATTAACTGGGTTCCTGTTTCTGACATTATGTATGAAACATTGATAGATTCATAGGTCTGCATGTGAGATGACTTCTTCCTTTGTGCAACTGTTGTGACATTTATGATTAATCTCTGCAGCTTTTGGAGAGAAGGCCAACACCAGATGCCATGGTTAAGCTGAAATAATCACCAGGTCATAAAGACTGTTGGTCTCACTGGTGGAGTTAAGGACAGTGGGGATGCTGTATGCCTTACACACCTTTGTGTAGCATCTGTCTGGATAACCTCTCCAGTCTGGGTTGATGAGGGCTACATTAGGATGTAAACAGTGTTAAAACAGATCTTTTAATAATAACTGAAAGTTGCATTTGCATGCATGGCATATAGAATTTGTTGCCATTTATTTCCTACCTGAAAATAAGACTTGGCTGTTTCTGTCATTGCTGAGGAGCTTAATTCCTTCTGGCAGTAGTTTTAGTTGCAGGGCTCACACAGAGCTTTTTCATTTACAGTGACATAACCCTCAGTTCATCATTACTATGTGGATGTACTGGCAGAGCTGTGTTGCCTCAACACCTTGGTAAAGCAAAGCTTACCTTGAGCTGTCTAAGGATCATCTGTGCTGGGCTCCCCAGCAGCAGCTTTGCTCTCAGGGTTCTGCCTTAAGACATTGCAATTTGTTGAAGTGGTTCAAAAAATGAAAGAACTCAATTTTTGGACAGCTGACTGAGCTCACTGAGGTGGTTCACACACACCTGCCACAAGGTGCCTGTATCTCTCTCTGCCCAAAGCTACAGTCCTCTAAACAAGGATGGTAAAATAAGTCTGTGACTCTGCACAGACAAAATGTCAGAGCCTGTAGCAGCAGGAGATCCAATTTATTCAACAGCAGAATCTAAATCACTACAAGATGAACCGAGGCAGAAGAACTGCAGGAGCAAAGTTCCTCTGCTGCTTCACAAAAGGTGCTACACCTCTGAGAGCAGGGAAGAACTAGGTCAGGATAGATGATCCAGAAATTGAGACACAGTATGATCAGAGATGTTTGTTATGAGTTTTGTCTGTCTATAGTGATCAAACATCCTTGCAGAGGTAAAAAATCTCAAACCCTTAATGCAGAGCTTCAAAAGCATGAGGATAAATGTGGAGGACAATCAAGAAAGTAGATTTTCCCTGGATTATTTTATAAGTATGCAATAAATAAACTGTCCATCATATCAATCCACAGACTGTATAGGTGGAGAAGGAATCTATGCATTTTATTGATGATCATTTTGGCTCACTGACGTAAGCGCATATCCTGAATGAACAGGAATATATTGAGGATTCAAGATGTTGTCTAGATTAACTCAATTCTGATTTGAACTGCAGAGAACTCGCCTCTATCTCACATCCCAAACCGCAAAAAAATGAATGAGTTTGCACATTTTTCCCCTCATTGTTACCACTAAGATTAAAAGCAGGGTGTGACTTGAGAGGAGGAATTATCTAGATTGCAATCTATTTGACTTGAAGGCTGTGTTCCTGTCATGCACTAGTCTGTTTGTTATGTTTGCAAACTAAAATCCTGAAAGGGGACTCTGAGACTGCCAAGAGCAGCTGTGGATGCCCCATTCCTGTCAGTCTTCAGGGTCAGGTTGGAGGGGGCTTGGAACAGCCTGGTCTAGTGAAAGGTGTCCCTGTACATGCAGGGGAGCTCAAACAAGATCATCTTTAAGGTTCCTTCCAACCCAAACCATTCCATGGCTCAATGGATTTGGCCCTATTTCCATGGCCCTATGATTTTATGGTTCTAAATAAAAAACAGTAAACAGAAATCAGGAACTAGTGACTGAAACATAAATATTCAGATAGAATTAATGAGAGAGATGGTAACTGTTTTGATTATGATATTAGTTAGTTATTAAGAAAATGATGAAGGCATAATCTGTGTGTGTAGTGAGCCACTTATTCTGAGATACAAAGAAGGTAATGGACTAATATCCATCTTAAATCACCTTCAGTGAAATAAAATCCAGTTTTTTGCATGGGGGAGGGGCAAAAGACACACCCCCTAAACACAACCCTGTATGTTTTTCTTTTCTGATAACATTCTATTGCTGTATTGGAAGAAAAATCATGTATCAAAGTTTTATTTTAATTAATGAAATTCTATTTTTTTGCTCTAGATTAGGAAAGACTGTGCTAATAATTCCACACTTTATACAGTGAAAATTCAGTTTAGTCCCATGAAATGTGATATATCAACCAATAGAATTTCACAAATAATTTTGTACTGTTTTCTTTTGATATGATTTAAGACAATTTAAAACTTAGTTTTGTGGGCGGGGGGATTTGGCTTGTTTGTTTGGATTTTTTTGTTTTCCTTCCTGGTGAGTAAGAGTAAAGAGAAGAAAGAACTCATCATTAAATTCATCACTGTTCTAACATCTTGAAGGGCCATGGCAACTTACAGTAATTTCACAATTATAAGCTGCACCTGATTCTAAGCCGCACATCCCAGTAGCTGGGAAGACCATGGGATTTGTCCATATATAACCCGCACCCCGAATATAAGCCACATTTTTATTTTTTTTTTTTAAAGCTAGGATCAATGTGTGACAAAGTAATGAGTTAGTAACAGAATCGCACCAGTGTGGGGTTTGGTGTCAGGTGCTCAATTTGCAACCAGTTTTCACAGACCGGCGAAACCTTTAAGCGCAGCCCCAGGCGCCCTCCCTGTGCCATGGGCCCCGGCACTCCTGCCCGCAGTGCTGACTGCTGTGGCTCCCCACCTGCTTGGCTGCAGGGGCAGCTCCCTGCACCGTGCTGCGGCCCCGAGCCGCGGCAGGGCCAGGGCTGTGCTGCAGCAGGGGCAGGGCTGGGGCCAAGCCACAGCGCGGTGGGGCTGGGGTCGAGCTGTCACCGCTCCCCCGCGGCCCCGCCACCCCACTCGCCTGCCCCACAAAGCCCGCTCCCCACCTGCCCCCCGCCCCCCTGGCCACGGCTCAACAGCAGCTCTCCGCCCAGCAAGCTCAGACTTCTGGGTTAGGCTTTTGCTGCGATTTGTCCATAAATAAGCCGCACCTGATGATTAGCCGCACTACTGGAGTCGGCTGGATTCTTCAATGGAAAATGTGCAGCTTATAATCATGAAATTACTGTAGTCAGAATGGAATACTGTAAGAAATAGCTCATGGTTTCCTAAAAGAACATTTAAAAAAAAAATTGGATCCACAGTGCATTAATTCTTGGTGTAATGACTTGGGTAATCACTGTAATACTCTCAGGAGAAACTACAGGGAAAATGCCCTCCTACCTAATGCTTCCACTAAAAAGCATTTTCCTGCCTTCTTTGAGAAGATTCATGCTCCCTGAAAGGCCAGCCTTTTACGGATGTGTCCTTTCTCTAAAGCCCTACCACAGGGTGAGCTCTGGGTGAACTCTAGAACCCTTGAGGAGATGGAGCTGCAAAGACATTACTTGCAGCTTCTTTGGTAGCTATCTGGGTTTGCCTTTAAGAACCCTTCATGATACCCAAGGGTGGCCACATGACAGAATCTGTCCCAGAAGAAAACTTTTCAAATTCTTATTTTCTTAAGAATTCCTATCTGGAGCTTATCTGCACTTCATACTGGAGTCCTCTCAGATTTCTACTGACCTGTTTTCAGTTTATGAATTACTTGCAAATCCCTATGAAATTAATTATTTATCTTCAAGAACCTTAGGTTTGTCTGTTACCTGATATTTTCTTTCAACTGGTGTGTTTTCACCAAAGAAAGAGGTTTATTTGCAATGACAGAAGCAGAGTTTTACAGAATTCACCATATTGCCATGGGAACGAATGAGTTCCTTCTGAATCATCATGGCCAAACTAACTCAGATGAAATAGGAACAAGCCCTAACCTTTGCCCATTCTTCAAACATACGTCAAAACTGATACGGTCTGAATGTTCAAAAAATTGAGAAGGTCCCTGGGATACATAGGTGGATTTCTAAAGCTATTTATATTATTGGGACAGCAAAGAGGCACCTGCTGATTTATCTGTTCCCTTTCACACTTAAATGCTTGAAAAATATGTGATTTTCAGGCTGCAAAGAATAATTAACAACTTACTGAAAAAGCTGTGAAGAAAGGATGTTCTTTTAGAAAATTGTTCTAAATTTCCTTTCATATTTCTTTTCTTTCAGGATTTTCCAATACATTTTTATGTTTCTAATTTAAAAAATCATCATTTTGTTCACTGTTACAAAAATGCATTTTCCTTATTATCTGCAGCTCCTTTGGAATCTGAGATGTCTGGAAATTTTTCTGTGCCTATTTCTATCATTTAGATTTTAGCAAAAGAGAAAAATGTTGAAAAGTTACTGTGGAAGACAGCATAAAGAAAAAAGAGGGAATCAACTAAATATATTTAATTTTATTTGTGATCAAAAGATGAAAAATTAAATTATAAGTGGTCCCATTTCTGAAAAAAAAATTAAAATTAAAATACAATTTTGTCCTTTAGGTTTCCTGAAATTGTCTTCAAAAATGAAAATGTTAATTTCTGATATTTTGAAATTAAATTTTTTTAAATTTTGTTGTTTTATGACCAAACATATTATTCGCTTGGAAGATTTTGGTATGCCTTCCTTATGACTGATTTTTTCCTCTAATTTGAGTTTTGTACCTTACCTGAAATGATTCATTCTCCATCAATCAGCAAAGTGAGTCTATAATCAAACCCACAGTAAATTATAGTCTTAATTTCTGTATTCACTAGTACAGAGTTTGAAAGTATTCACTTCAACACAGATAACAGAAAATCTGAAGATTTCTGGCCTGCACAAATAGGATTTGGGGATTTGAAAGAATCTGGTTCCACGGTGGGAGTGTGGATGAAGGGGGGTTGTGAATGAAGCACAGCTGGCTCTGGCTCCATGCAATTCCTTCAGGAATCCTTCATGGTGGTAGAAACTCAGTCTAGAGGAAATTTAAGCATCTAATCTTTTTGTTGGTGCTCCAATAAATTTTGTCTTTAAGGAAAATGTTAGGAAACTAAACTTAACATTGTCATGGTCGGTTTTATTGGTGCACTTGTATTGGTTTTGAGAAAATTTTTAATAACATCTCAGCATAAACCCCACTTTTTGTATATATACTTATTTTACATCCCATGAGACATATATTAACCAAGATAGAAGGCAGTGGGAAATATTGAGCATAGGCAGGATTTTGAAAAATGCCGGCAGTGCTCACAATCTGCACTTCAGTTTTGTGCTTGAAGACTGGTCAAAGTTCAGAGACTTGGCTCCAGTGATTTACTCAGAGTGTAGATGTTCAGCCCTCAACTGGAGTATGTGTCTAAGGGTATGGGGGAGCACATAAGAGGTTAATTCAATACCCTTGGCTGGGGATACCCTGAGTTTAATCCCCTCATCTCAGAAATGTTTTTCAGTTTGACCGATTTAATTTATTATAAAATTAATTCAGCATAGAGTGGAAACCAGCTATTCCCCCTTATGATGTAAGGTACAACAGAAATTATACCAAAGCTGGGGTAAATTGCCAGAACTTGTAACTGTGTTTGTGAGAAACCCAATCCTATGTGGACTTGTTAGTCACTTGCAGAAGATTAAACTCTTGCTGTGAATTTAAGAGAAAGATGTCTGGCTTCTGAGATCCAGGATCATGGGCATGGAGCAAATTCATCTAGTCCAGGATGTGTCTGGACCTGCTCAGAAGGGAAATGATTTGTGCAAAAGGAGTATTTTGACCAAAATAGGAGAGAGAATTTAGTTGGCAGTCAAGGTCTTTCCTCCTTCCTCATTTCCTTCCTCCCTTCTTCCCTTGAGCATCTTTGTGGGTCTTTGCTGTACTCTCTGCAGGAAATTTACTCTTTTCTCCCAGAACTGAACACAATACTCAAGGTGTGGCATCACAAGTGCATCACTAGAGAAAAAGGATCACGTCCCTCAACCTGTTGACAATATTTTGCCTAAGTTAACCCAGGATATGTTTAGCCTTCTTTGTGGGGAGGATACATTGCTGCATTGCTGCCTTATGTTCAGCTTGTTGCCCACAAGGGCCTCCAGGTTCTGGTACTTCTCCTTCTGATTGCAGTCAGCCCCTTGGTTTGGAATTGCCAGATTTTGTAGCACCAGTTTTTTTCTGTGTTGTTTTTTTCTATGCTATTTTGTATTTTGCTGTGTTCTGATTTTTCAGACTTCTCTCAGCCATGCTTCTCGTTTGCATAGTAAGCATGGCTAATCAAGCAAGCAGCAGCCAGGTGTGCTGCAGGTCAGTTAAGAACATGGACCTGAACAAATCCAACACATATCAAACAGGTGGAGCAGCACCTTACACTATTTGCCACACCGAGGTATCCAAGATTTTAGTGAAAGTATCCACAAAAAGGAATGAGCACAGCTTTGTCAGGGATTCTTAGTAAATATGCCAGAGAGTAAATGCCCATAACTCTCATCCATCCCATACATTAGACCTCAAGGTGCATTGAATGTGTCCAGGTCACAAATGCCTTTAGGAACAAAGGATGACTAGCAACAGAATAATTTCCCTCTTTTCTGCTTCTTAGTCTGTGCATTCACTCAGTGGTTCAACTGAAAGAGAGAACATCATCCACTTCCTATGGCAGCCATGTCTGAGGTAGTTCTTTTGGGCTGGGACCTGAACTGGATCAAGTTTCCATGAAGAAAATTACTAGCCAGAACATTTAGATATTGATATTTACCTCAGAAGAAACACATTATTGTGTTTCTTGCCATTACTGCATTCTCAGAGGATTGAAGCAACACTGACATACTCGTCTCTTCTGGCAGAGTGAAGAGATGGTGGCCCTTGGACTCTTAAGGGGAATCTTGAAGACCATGTAGAGGCATTAATTATTTACCCAGAGCTGGAATATTGTAAGTGTGGTCTAGTGGGGGTGTAGTAAGAGAAAACTTTTACTTGGAGGCTGACTGGGGGCTTGGCCAGGTGCAGAAGCAGCTAAGCAGTAGGACTGCTTGTAACTGAGCTCCCATCACACAGTTAATTTCTTCACTTTGATTGTTTTTTACTCCTTACATCATAAAAATGTAATTATATATGAAGTCTGTTATGAAACAAGATATTCAGAAATTATTCAGCTTGGGTCAATATAAGATTATTTTTATAAAATAGAAGTAGTTTGATTTTGGCTTTCATTATAGTTTATCGTATTTTAATTTACAAAGGAAGGAAAAAATAAAGAGTTTTAAATGAAATCTTGTAAACTTCAGTGTTATTTTAAATGGTTTATATACTTTTTCTGTATGCTTGCTTCAATAAAAACATTTCTTTGGCTTACTTAGATTCCACTGAACCAGCAATATAAAATTGCCCCTTCAAAATATTTTTGACCACACTCTCAAAAAATGGATATATTTTCACCTTTGATATCTGATAGATTTCAGCAATTAGCTATCTTAAGAAATAGAAATTTAGGAAAACTCTCTTAATTTATAATCCAATACATATTTTAAGACTTGTTTTGTTCAGCGTGGAGATGAGGAGATTGAGGAGAGACCTCACTGCACTCATTACCATCCCAAGAGGGAGGGTGAAGGGACACGTTCTGATCTGTTCACTCACGACCTGTGACAAAAGTCAAGGACATGGCATGAAACTGAGTTGGGCAGGCTTAGTTGGATATCAGGAACAGGTTCTTCCCCCAGGGGGTGGCTGGGAACAGGAACAGGCAGCCCAGGGCAGTGGTCACACCCCAGCCTGGCAGAGTTTGAGAAGCATTGGGACAGGCACAGGGTGTGACTCCTGGGGTGTCGTGCACAAGGACGGGAGTTGGACCCATGATCCTGATGGGTCCCTCCCAACTCAGCATAATCTATGATTCCTTGATTCTAAAAAGTCAAGTTCTATCTAGGTAGAACCTATTGTTCTATCACATTCAAATGGTTTCCAGTTCATAAGGACCCATGTAAGCAGACCTAAACACACTTATTTGTTTCTTGTTTAACATAAGCCCTGGCAGACACAGCTGCTCCCTCCAAAGGTGTTTCAACTGCAGAAGAGCTGATAAATATATAGGAAATAGTTCAAAGAGATCTTTCCCCTTCTTTTATATTTGCAACCACTGAAATTAGAAATTAGGAACTTAGAGTTTAGAAAAGCAGGGAGTTTTGTGACACACTCATTTTTCTTGCTTGGAATTATTAGACTAGCTATCATCTTTCTGTGCTCTTGCTGAAAAGTTGTTTTTATAATTCTGCACAATAGATTGTATTGATTAGTTCTAATTTATAGAAAGATATTCCAGAGACCTTTTCACTTGTCTGTATTGTGAAATTCTTATCTCATCTGTCATCTATAACAAGCCTTATTTTGGCTTAAGTACACAAACTGAGCAGGTGTCTTAATTCAAAACCACTTCTTCCATGCGATAGACGCTTAAAGGAAAAGTTCTATTGAGTGCTTCTGTATGGCACAAAGCTCAAAGGTCAAGTGCTTATTCAAACCTACAGTAAACAAAATATCTTCCCAATTTAATGCTCTGGAAATGATCAAGTATAAAAGTACATATTTTCACAAGTCTTAAAAATAGTGTTTAGACACATGATCATGTACTGACACTGAATATTAGGATTAAATCTCCCTAGTCTGTATCATTCTTAGTTAAACTTTCTCCTAATTTCTACATTTATTTGCCTTTGACATGTCTCTTCAGTTCTGCTATCATTGTAATCTTCCAGCAATATTTTCTTTCCCTCTACCTCTTCTCTATGATTCCCACGTTTCAGTTTTTCTCCCTTTGTGTTGGTCTCAGCACCAATGCTGACGGTCTGTAGATGCAAAAATCTTGTATTGAATTTTCTGAGATCACCCAAACTTGATTTATTGATTCATCTTCATTACTCACTGAAAGACCTGTTCACTTAATTTGATTTTTAGTGTACACTGTAGCACACTCTGATATATTTGCTATGAATAATCTCTGAAATACCCCTGTATGCTCCTAACTGTGACTGTGCAAATGGAATGTTGAAAATGGGACTGCTAAACAGCTGGACACACCTTAATAAGCCAGTTGTCTGCAATCCTCCACAAGGCTAATCAAAGTCTGCAGCTGGGTGGTGTCACTTTATGATGTAAATGTGTGTACTACAAAATACCTTACAGGTGAGCTGGTATATAGCAATGATTCAATTTAATGATTTTTTTTCCAGCTTGTTTAGCACATGGTTAATTAAAGACACAGTAGACTGCTGATAACCAAAAGGCAGATAATAGCTAATAACAGAACTGAGTTAAGACTGACAGTTGCTATCTTTTAGGGACTCTGGAACTGGGCTGCTGAACACATTGATTCAATTTAGAGTCCACTAAAGATTTTTTTTTTTGTCTGATCCTTACTGAAATTTGGAATAAAGGAACCTTAAGCTGCAAACCTGATCTTTAGATAAACCACTATTTAAAAAAGGACTGAAATATTTGGGAGAAGCTGTTAAAGGGAGAAACAGACTCTGGAGTGGTCTACCTGGTTGGGAGAACACCAGTCTTCAAAAAGCTGAGTGGTCTTTGAAATGTCACTTGTCACAGCAGGAGAGACAAACAGCAGCTGGCCTTGAAGAAACCAATAATACATGGTTACTTATCTGATTATTGTGACTTCTCTGGCTGCGCCACTCTTTAATTGCTCACTTAAACAGAACTACATTAGATATAGAATGCTAAGTCTAGGCTCGACAAGCTGTAAAAACTCTTGGGATCCTTCAGGGTGTATATCTGTCTTTGGAAATGCCCACCTAGAGACAGCCATTCTTTTGTGTTCAGGTGATTTAGACCTGGCAAATAATTTTGAGTTATCTAAATAAGGTGAGATAAATGTCATGTTCCATATTTATGTGGTTTCCAGTGTATCACAAGTGGTGGTGTCTCATTCACACTTTTTGCTCTCTGACACTGGAGGCATTTAGAGTAGTCACCTTGAATTTCTCTGAGGAGTTACTCTTCTGTTTGATTCTGTGAAATGAAAACCTTCTTTTAGAGTTTTCTTCCTTCAATATCACACTACTGAAAAATCAATTATACTTATTAAAGCTGAGTATAATCTTGGTCTAAAATTGCATTCTCCTTTGTTTTCTGTGGCTGTTTTTGATTTGTCTCTTTCATCACACATTAAGAATGCCTTAGAGAGGATTCTTCTTATTCTCGTTTTTGTACATACTTAAGTTTTTCTTCTTCAAAGTCATATTTTCAGTGCCTTTAAGGGAGAAAACTGGGACTCTAATGACTGTGTATTGTGATAAAGCAGATATTCAAGATCCAGAATTTCATTGCAATTTTCTACTTGGATTTCATTACGAAATTGAGGAATGTAAGGTTGTACTAAACTATTTACTTGCAGAGGTTTTTTTGACTGAGCTTAATACACCTGCTGTTGATGAGCATAGACCAATATTAAATCTATGTTGATGGAAATATCCTTTTGAAACAAATAAGTCTTCATGAGCAATTTTCTGGTTATATTCAAGATTTCATATAAATCACAAAGAAATCCAAGAGTCAGTCTTAGGTAAAACGTGAGGATTAATTAAGGAATGGTTTTAAAGAATTTGAATTCTCACATGAAAAGTTCATTAATCTAGTGGTGATTTAGTTTTGTTGATAAATATGTAGAACTGAAATAGTTTCTAAATTCATTTTTGAACCTACCAAAGAGTATTTATATAAAAATTCATCTGTCCCTTAACTCTGGGGTTTTGAAAGGGATGTAAAAATTTACATTTTTCTATTAAAGAATAACTGTCACAGAACAATATAAGAGCAGCTTTTTAAAATCCAATAAAATGTCAGTGTCCTTCCTCTAGCAGTGTTTGGGTCTGTGTGTGCCAGTAATGATTGTGTGCAGGGAAAGAATGTAAAATCTGTGGAAGTGTGGATGGTCTTCCTCAGTTCTGGAGCAACCCTTCCAGAAGTTGTCTCTGCATCATCCTGACATAAGAGAATGGTCCATGAACACCTCCAGTCTCTTTGAAAGTTCCCAGGACTATTTCTGAAAATAACAGAATAAATCTTTTCCATGCAGAGTATAAGAGGCTCTTGATAACCAATTTTAGCTCCTTGGCTGTTCAGTGAACATGTAGGGTTAAAAGATGATGATAATGATGATGATGATGATGAAATAATTGATAAATAAAATTCAGTTTGGTTTTAATTAAATCACAGTAGTAATACAGTTACAACTAATTATGACCAAGGAGCAGTCTTTATTACATATCAGACTACTCAGTTTTGTATCTTCTTCCCTCCTTGATTTTCTCATGCTTATAAGAGAAGCACAAGGACTTTAATTCAGGACTATATTTCTGTTTTTGTAAAGTGACTTGTCCGTATTATGGTGTAATTAGTCTTCCTATTTCCTACCTCAAAAATAATATAAATATTTCCATCTGCAATTAGAAAACTGAGAAGCTAGTTTTCACTGATTTTTTCATACACTCTTTATTCTTTTATTTGAGGACATTCTTTCTCTTGTTAATATAAGCCAGCATTTATTTTAAAGGATGCTAGCAGATGTGTAGATTATTCTTCAAAACTTCCTGTTCCTGTCAGTTCACTGACTTTTGTTATAATTTCAGATATTGGCACACTTTAACTATAGCTTTCCTATCTGTGTCAGTGACAGCAGAGAAGTAGCTGTGTTTCATCCTTTCTGCATAAGATACTATGACAGTCACAACGCTCTGAAACATCCACAGGTGCAGTTTGCAGTTTCCTGATGCCTCACTATATTACGAAGACCAAAAAATAAAATTTAGCAACATATGTGAAGAGCACTGGCTCTCATATGTTTTCAGAAATTATTTTAAAAGATAGTCAGATAGTGTTCAGGCTATGTGTTTTTTAAACATCTACCTTTTCAGATCACTTATGATCTCTTTCTTAGATATAGGCAGGATGAGGATTGATTTTATGTTGATTTTTTGTTTCTTCGGGTTTTTTTAACCTGTTCACATATGTGGCATAATTTCTTTCCCCTTCTTATTTTAAACCAGAATGGCTTGATGTTTTACACTAACCTAAGGGGAGCATTGATAAATTATTTAATAAATTAATAGATTAATCAATTAATAAAGCACAAGTTCCTATCAATGCAGATTGCAATTTTCTATTAGTGAGGAAAGGAACAAAATTTGGGGTATTTTGTCAGTGTATGAATGCAGAGTTTAATGTTCTCCCTCACAGCAGAAGTTACATCAGTGGGTGCAGTTATCATGCAATGTGTTGAAAAGAAAATTCTGTTCTTTTTAAAAAAATGAACATTATTCAATGCCAAAATCACACTGACCAATAGTTAAAGCTACACTAGGACTTGCAAAAAGTATAAATTCTCCTGTCTTCAAAAAGCTTACTATGTGGCACACAACTTTTGTCTTGTAAAAGTGACTCTTTCTGTAATAAAAATTACTTTCCTTAAGAAAATAGATCTACTTTGTGGTACTACATACATCTAAAAAGATAAAGCATCTTTGAGGAGATATTTTAATTTTCTTAAGTTTTAAAAACTCTGCCTGCTTCTTTCCTTGTTCCTTGGCAAAGGAATAGATAAAAGGCCTTCATGAAAAGCTAAAGAATACTTGAAGAATATGATAAATAATATTCATATAGGTTACCTGAAAAAATACCCTTATAGCACAGACACTATCAAAAAGTTGGTGAAGTGAAATACTAGACTGTTTCTCTTTAGAATTCTATTAATTCTTTGACTTTTTTTTTTAAATTTGACTGCTATGATATTTATAGAGAATAAATAAGATAGGAATAGATATAAGGATGATTTAAAATCACACTTTTTTACCAAAAATATGTGAAATTAATGAAAGTACTGATGTTTAATAACTAAGTACTGATCTAAAACAACTGTCTGAAATGAAAAGATTTATCTATGAAAATAAATAAATATAACATCAAGAAGTGATACATGAAAGAAAATACTAATTTTGCATGAAATATTCCCCATTTGATTTAATAAAAAAATAATTATCTATATATGTGTGAAGGAATGGGGAAAACAAAGCTCTGATTACATATACATATACATAAACATATACATATACATATACATAAATATACCATTCCACCAAATTTATCAGTCATAATAGGCACTAGTACTAAATTCCTTAGAAAGTATAAACCAAGGTGAATTTATTTATCTCTCTCCATTAACTAGAGTTCCAGAATAAGGTTTGTCCTAGACAGCTGCTGGGTATCTACTGAAAATCTAAAATAAAGCCAGATATTTCTGGCTCTGTTTCCTATTATAGTGGAAACTATCATGCTTTTGTTTGTTGAAGTCCTTGAGAAATTTAAGAGAGGTTTTCATAAATTTGTGTATGAGTTTTCACACAGCACAAAAGATGCTGAAGAGAACCACAGTATACATAACAAGAACAGAATAATTTATTAGCTATTAGGATAATACTAACGAAACAAATGCATTTAGTTAAGATTTAACATTCCCCCCCAAAATGGCACTAGCCTTGTAAAGGTAAAAGACTGTGCTCTCTATTGCACGGTCATATCTCATACTGAAAAATGTTTCTGATGTACTGTGAAAGTCTTAGAACCACAGATAGAAAAAGTATTTGAGAACATTGGGACCATCCAGATTGACAAGTAGGTAAGTATGTTTTATTACTTATATAATTCTTCAGTAGAACATCCAAAACTGATATAAAAAATGATGGTTTTCCCACTTACCCACTTCTATCATAAGAATTTTGGCTTTTTTTTTTTTTTTATTTCCCCGATCCAATCAATGTTACTCACAATTATTTAAAACATTTGTTTTTGCAGTATGTAAGGTACAATTATGTAAATGCTGCTGTGTTCATGATGTTGGCTGGAGCTGTGAGTAAGGATAAGCACAGCTATTGCAGGCACCATATAAGCATTTAGAAAACTGATTTTGTGCTATGGAATAGGAAGGAATGGGCTGGTAGAAGGAAGACGTTAAGAAAGACAAATTTAACACCAAGGAGAGCTGAGAAATCAAAAGTAGGTGGCTGAACTCAGAAAAGCTTATTGAGGTCTTTATGGAATTTTCCTTACATCACTGGAAAAGTACTGTGATGACAGCACTCTATGGAAAGCACAGTTGCAGCAGATTCCTGTTGCCAGAGGGTTGTGGGTCATGGTGAAAAATGCAGGGGGTCAAGATAAAGCATGAGCTTCAGCAAGAAGGTTGCCTGGCTGGTTTACAGTGAGGGGATAATGCAAAGCAGTAGGAGCAAAAAAAAAAAACAAAAAAGGACTAGCTTGAATTCCCAGGAATTTATTACCTTGTTTGGTGTACATTGGTCAGAAAAGCTGGTTCTTATTGTCTGTAAGTGTTTAAACGTAATTTAAACATTTTATGTTACCTTTATGGTTGCTATTGACAGTGAAGGGATGCTCTAAACCTCTGGATAACTAGAGCTGCATCAGAATGTTTGGACTCCTCTGCTGAGCTACCTGCCTGGACTTAGCTGCAGATATTAATATTGCATAAATCTGCCCGTGTTTTTGTAGATAAGGGAATATTTCTATCAGTCACTGTTACTGTAATAAAATACAAATCATATAAAAACCAGCAACACAGCTCATTCCCTCATTTGGAATCTGCTGCATAACAAATTAATGGCAGTGTGCATGAATAACGAGAAATGCTTCAAACCTGGAGATTCATTTGTTTGGACAAACGTTGCTGACTGCACTGAAATAGATTGCAACACTGGCATTATATTTGAGTCACTAAACCCAAATTAGCCACTGCTGTTGCTGTTACTGCTGCTACTACAGCAGATGAGCAGAGGTCAGAGATAGGTAAAGAAAAAGTCCTACTATGTAAAAGTTTAAATCTATGTACATAGGACAGTGAAGATTTTTAGCTGGGAAAAAAAAATCAGGAAATTGAATTACTCAGTATCAGGAGGACAGGAGAAGAGCTAGCAATGAAACTCCAACTTATTTACTGTGAGTCTGTAAAACCATAAAACCTTTCCAGAAAACTAGACTTTCATCTTCTTCTTCCTGTTGTCTCCTTTTGAGAATAAAGTACTGAAAAGAGAGCTTTGTTGTAAACTATTCTGCTTCTAAACCTGGATAGTAATCACGTCATTATAGTCAGTAATTTGAAATTATAGCTAGGGATATTGATACTTATTTCCTTTAAAGTGTTATGTTTCATGTTGAACTTCCCTCCCATCTGATATAGGAAAAGCTTGATGCAAGATTACAAAAAAAATTGAAGTCTCCCAATCTGATTAAAATCCATATATATATATATATATATATATGACTGAATTCAAAACAGGATTTTTTAAAATTACTGCTATTCTATGACTACGACAGTATGTTTCCTGAATGTATACTTGTATGTGTAAATATTGTTTACAATTTGAAAAGCATACTTGAAAATGAAAAACATTCACTCTGAATTTTTCAGTCTCCCGTTCACAAACACAGGGCATTGCATGCCATTGTAGGAAATTATGACACTGATTTTTATCTCGGTTATACATACAGAAATAGGTAATAGCACCTAGGTGTAATCAGCTGATTTACACTTGTGTAAAAATGTCTAAGTGATGGGAGGATGCATGAATATATTTTGGAGGTCTAAGTTTAAAAAGGAAAAACATAAATATGTCTCTGTACATTAACATGGCTGTTTTTATCTTTATTATTAAGAACATCAAGAAAGAGTGAGAAGTAAAAGGAAAGGGAGTAAGAATATCAGTTTTTTGAAATAAAATGTTCTTATACTTGAATTGCAATTTGTGAAAATTGTTTCCTCCTATGAAGTTTGACTGTCGACTTTGCTAAAAGTTCAGCAGAAGAATTCAGCAGAAGAATTCAGTTCTGTCTTTTCTAAATATTGAAACTAAGCATAATTTCATGTTTGTCACATTTTGATCCTTTCTAGTGTTGTACCTATAAGTGGGAGAATTCCTTGATAGAGTTCTTGATCATAACCCTGCCTTGTATGCTCAGCTTCACAAAAACCAGTTTCTGTTCCTGGAAGTGAACAGGTCTTGGCCACCTTGGCCACAGCCACTGCTGTGCACATCAGTCCTTAAATCAAGTTTATCAGATTACAAACGTACTGAAGAAAGTTCTGAGAAGACAAAGCAGCATTTTGCCTCTGACACATGGTAAGAACATTTTGCAGAAGTTGATATCATTAGTACTGAGATGTATAACAATGGAAGAATGAAAGGCAATTTTTTATTCAAATCTTGATGTCATAGCAATCCAGTCAAATACTTTTTTCAAGCTCTTTTTTCTTCTGTGTCCAGCCACTTCTCCCTATTGGACTCAACTCTCTGTCTTTAAGCTGTGTTTAGAACTGAAGTATTGCAATTCACTCCAAGCTAGAGCAGAGCAGAACAGAACAGCACAGAACAGAGCAGATCAGATCAGACTGCCCCTCGGTCTTTCCTCACACTCTTCCTGTAGATGGAATAACACTGGCTGGCTTCCAGCCAGCAGGGTCCTCCCCATCCTCCCAAGATAACAGCAAGGGATCCTGCCATAACATCTGCTAGCTCCTTCAGAATTTCAGAAGAGCTTATTTAGGATGATGCACAGAGGAAATGCCAGAATCTGTGATCTCACACAGGACTATTGTCAGTGTTTTGAATCTTTACACACTCTGAGAGTTTCCTTCATCTTCTCATCTCTGAAAGAAAGATGCGCAAGTGGATGGATGTGGAAAGACAGGAACTTCTCTGGCTGTGCTGTAAATTGAGCCAATATAAGTCAAATAGCCTCTGGAGATTCAGTGTAAAGTACAGGCCATAATGTCCTGATTTTTAGAAGTCCTTACTTATTACAAGTAATTTAGACACAACCCTATTGGAGATGATTGACTTTTGAAACATATTCAGAATTCCAAGTACAGTAATTTCACAACTATAAGGCACACTGGATTATAAGGCGCCCTTCCGGGTTGTAAGCAAATTTCTGAACTTTGTCCATATATAAGGCAGACCGGACTATAAGGTGCACTTTCTTTTTGCAGTGAAGATCCGTGTGCGACAAAGTAACGAATTAGTAACGGAATTGCGCGATCATGGGGTTTACTGGCAGGTGCTCAATTTGCAAACACTTTTCATGGATCGGTGTAGCCTTTGAACATGGCCCCAGGCGCCCTCCCCGTGCCGTGGGCCCCGGCACTCCCTCCCACCCCCAGCGTCAGCTGGTGCATCTCTCGCAGCTTGGTGGCTCAGCTCCGCAGCTTGCACTTCTGGGTTGGCAAATTTTCAAACTTTGTCCATACATAAGGCACACTGGATTAATAAGGTGCACTTCTGGGTTTCGATCAAAATTTTAGTCGAAAGGGTGGGCCTTATAGTCGTGAAATTACTGTACATCTTTTTTATTTTTTGCTGATCGTAGGTGGGTAGGTGTTGTCTTTTTATTTCCTTCTGATTTTATTCTTCTGTGAAATATGCATTATTGTCCAACCGTTGAGGTTGTCTTTTAAAGTGAAATTTAAGAGGAAGGGTTGAACTGAAAGAGGACTTACTCTAAACATTCACTTCCTTGTCAGGTCCCTTTTAACTTCTGGATGCAATTTTTTTTAGCATATAGATCAGAAGTTTTCCTGTTTCCCTTTACAATTAAACAAGGAAAACTAACAGGCAGCAGGACTGAAAATGATGAAACAAAATCCTTATAAAATTAATACACTGTTAAGACTTCTCTGGTTCAAGAGGAAATTAGCTACTTAAAAATGTAATACTAAAACTATGCGTTTAAATAATCCATATTGAAAAGGAATAATTGCAGTTGGATGTGTCCAGACTCTCAGTTTTGTGAAGACCTATCATGCAAAACTTTTAAAATATTTTAAAAATATTTTTCATTGTAGCAATCCATTTAAAAAAAAGATGCTAAATTGTTCCTCTGGGAGATGTGTACTGAAGTGAGCAGACTTGTCACAGTAATATGTTCCCTTAAATTTTGATTTGATCACTTCTTCCTACTAGACTATTCAAGCATTTAAATTCTGCTTTGTAAAATGTGTTGCTATGTTGCTCTCTCCCTTAATTTGCAGCTGAAAAAATAAGCTAAATTCTGAAGGGGGTTAAGTTTTTCTGCAGAGTTAATAACTAAGGAACCATCATCTACATCATTGTTCATGAATGTTAAAAATGTAATAGCTATTCCAGACTGGCAATTTGATTGCTATTGCTGTAATGCATTATAGTAGTTTCAATTATCAATATTAATACCACCACGTTGGGGTTTTTTTTTTTTTGGTTGCAGAACATGAATTAATTTGTTCACTTTCACTTATCTTTTTTTTTTTTTTTTTAATATACAACAATATTGAAGGTTTTAATCTAAAACAATTCCTATGAAATCAACTTCATTTTATGAAAGCTTGCAGTGATTTTCAAAGAAGTGTGAAATAATATAAAATCTTCCCTTGGATCTATAAATTAAGTTAATTAAGATAAGAAGAATCTAGATATCAGGATATGGAAGGATAAGATCTTTCTCATTTTAGTCTCTAAATTATTAGTAGCAAGGAGTACTAATAAAAAAGAATAATAAGTACTTATTTTAAAAATAATATCGGAGTGGATAGGCATTAATGAAATGTGTACAGGTAATCTCACCTTCAAAGTAATTAAAAGTTTAAAGGGACAGGAAGCAGAAAATTTATGGAATAGTATTAAGACTGATAAATCACAGAGGAACATATTGATTAAAATTAATTTTAGGGAGAAAATTCATATGTTGTCAACTTTCATGTGACAACTGCGGAGAGAAATTTCTTGATCATAGCAGAATTTGATCCAGGAGAGGAATTGATGATCCCAGGTCACTGATAATGTTAGGGTTTTGTCGGTTTGGGTTATCTTATTTATCAGAAAATATATTAATATTTCCAATCAATGAAATTAAGAACTTTCTAATAGAAAAACTGATGAAACAAGGTCAGAATTCTACAGCAAATCAATGAGCAAGACTTCATCCGTGCTGGAAAGTCTTGTGGTTCTTATGGAATTATTTTGCTCTTGCTAAACAAAATGCTACTTCTGGCCAGTAATACTGATAGTTTGTCCTTTCAAATGGTCAGTCCTACAAGATGAAAAGAATAAGCACAGTCTGAAAAGGAAAAAATAATGAGATCTACTCATGTGAATTGGCCATTGCATGAAGAAGCAAGAGATGATGAACCTTTTCCCCAGAGCACAATTCAGCAATCACAAAAGCTATATTTTGCAAAAAAAAAAAAAAAAAAAAAAAAAAAAAAAATCAAGCTTGACAAAAAAAGGTGAAAAAACATTTGAATTGCTTTTAGAATGAAAACAGAGAATTTGTGAAAATGTGAGAAACATTCAGCATCAAAACCTCATGATGTAAATGGATAAGGATATGATCTGATGAAGAAACAGAGGAAGAAGCAGCAGCATGCCCAGAGCTTATAAAAAAAGGTGACATCTTCTGATTTTAAGGGCTTTATCTTTAAATATTCTGAGGGTTTTCTACCCTTACACACTTCTCACTAACTTCTTCACAAATACAGTGAGAAAGAATGTTTAAATATATCAAGAGAGCACAAAATGTCTTACACAGGTGTGAGCGTAAGAAAAAGATGTTAACTTATGTGTCACAGTAGAAGAAAGTATCAGATATTCATCAGTTACTTCCCTACAGCATTTTTTAAGATTAAACAAGGTAAGATACTTTCTGGGAAAACATAGAAATGTCCTGATAAAATAGAGTTATATGCCTTATATTTAACAGGCTTGCCCATCTAATGTTGAAATCTGACAAATTATGCTAATGCAATACTTAATTTTTGTTATTGCCAGTGGTTAGAGTAATATCAGGCCAAAACTGTTATATTTAAATGTATTCTGAGGATGAAACAACTGGTGCCTGAATTCTTTTGAAAAGATCAGTGGAGTTGTTAAAATCTTGACACCTATTTGTGACAAATATCAGAAGACAGAATATTCCAAGACAAAAAAAACCCAAACAAACCCAAAATTACTTACTAGCAATTGAAAAATATAGAAAATGGGATTTCTGGGGAAGTATTAAAATGGTTCAGCATAAAATTATCACTTAAAAAATCACAAAGGAGTTGACATTGATATAATCAATAAAGACATGAAGGAGGATAATACACTTAACACCAGGGAATATTATTTTAATGAAACCATCTATTTTTGAATAAAGTTGGTATTGCTTTTGATGGGATTACATGTAGAGCTGATTAAAGTAACCATATTGACATAGCAAATTTACTGTTGTAAAATATTTGGTTTCATTAAACATGATGAAAATCAGTAATGTACCAAATCAGTGGCATTCCATATTGAAGGGATTAAAGAGTGGCAAACTGATAAACCCCACAGAAAACTGTAACATAATATTAGAGGACAAGCCCTAGTAAAAAAAATCTGCAGAGATCCTGTTTGTGGCTGAATCCTATTCCTTGTTTCAATCAGTGTGTGAAATAATTCCACTTGGACCAAGACACAGATTTTCAAGCCCACCTTTCTGATATTAACTTTGGACTCTAGCCAGTGTTTCTGAGCGTTCAGGACAGGATCCACTTTTGTCTTGTGTCTGAAACCCGTTGAGAACCAAAGCAAAAAGAGGCATCACCACTGATGGCATTTGGAGGAGTATCTAGCCCTGTTGCTGTGAGTGTCCCAACAGGGATTCTGATTACTCCTGGCTCCCATGGCATCATACAGTAATTACCCAACTTGGCCAATTGAGACTTCTGAAGTAATTATCCAAATAAAAGAAAGTATGGCATACCCATAGCAGGTGCAAGGGGACAGGTGAGAGAACAGCAAGAACAAAAAGAGAGGAAGCTTGTAGGCTAAGATAAACCAGTTCAACTGGTCAAATAACAAGTAAAACAACCAGTTGAGACAAAGAAATCACTTTCCACCTGCCTCAAGTGGACTGATGTCAAGCCAGACTTTGAGGCTACCCTGAAAGCCAAAGTTCCCCATTTCTTCTTTCTTTAACTCAGTCTTTTATTTCTGATGTCATAAGGTATGGGATACCTCTCTGCACAGTTTGCATCAGCTGTCCCAGCTCTGTATCCTCATAACTCCTTGCCCTCCCCGGTTTACTTGCTGGGAGACCGAGTGGGGAAAAAAAGAACATGTCAGCAATGTGCAAGCACTGTTCAAGCAACAGCCAAAACATTTGCGTGCCATCAGCACAGTTTTAGCCACAAATCTGAAACACGGCACTGTACATGCTGCTGAGAAGAAACCTACCTCCATCCCAGCCAAAGGCTGTGCAGAAATAAAATACCTCAGGGTTATCATGACACAGAATCACCCCTTATTCTCCACATCTACCCACCAACTGATCCAAGCACAGCAACACAAGTAAGTCTGTAAGACACCATGGTGTAGCAAGTGCAAGGCATCAACATCAGCTCATCTAAACTGTTGCATTACTTACCATATGGTCTGCAAAATGCTTAATATGTTTATGCCAAAACAATGATTCATCTATGCTACATCTGCCACCATAAATTTGGATATCTTTCCTGATTCATCCCAGAAATGCTAAACACTTTATTTACTGCTTCATCCTGACACAAAGTCACTGCAGGTCGAGGACTCCTTGCTCCTGCTGCTACTACTGCAAGGAGGTATGGGAGAAATAGGACTTTTGGTGAACAAATTAATATGATTATGCAGAAGCTGATTTATTGTTTACTTTTAGTTTTAATTTTACATTTTCAGATTTCTGTTCACGCGATTACGCATTTTTGATGGGCGTTTTTATGCTGCTTACATGCTTTGTACAAGCTTTTTAGGATGTTGTTTAGAACTTTGCAGCTCACTTTTATTTTAGGTCTTTTAATTTTGGTATGCTGTTTTTCAGTTTCTCTTTTTTTAATTTAGCATATTTTATATTTTAATAGCCTTGAAGGGTCTTCAGCAAGTTGCAGAAAAACACTTAAAAATGGCTTATCTAGTGCACCTGTTATAAACACTGGTTTAAACTAAGAAATATGTAGAAAAAAACAGCTAGGTATGGGAAAATACACTAAAATACGTAGAAAAACAACTGAGCAGTATGGAGAAAAACAGCTAAATATGGTTTGTCTGGTGCATACAACACAGACCATAGCTGACACTTGTTCAGACATGTCACTGTGGTCCAGAATTGTTCAGCATTATTACAAGGTGGTGCATCACATACCAGTGATACTTCACTCTTGCTGGCTGCAACAGAAAGAGAAGTTGAGCATTTTTCTGGGAATACTAAAGCTAAAAAGTCAGTGAAATTATTGCCACTAGAGGAGCAAACCATTACTTTTCCGCTTTCAGAAGCTTCAGTGTATGAGACGAGTAGTGAGCAGGACTCTAATACTGCATCGTATCATCCTCCACTCAGACTTAATAAATAAACAGAAATAAATAAACAGCTGGAGAACAGTGAAGAGATCCACAGATAGCTACAAGTTGATGTGTCTCACCAGAGATGCAATGAAATGCATGTTCTGATTAGTTCATCTTCTCTTGCAAAGGTATGAAGTGATGAGCCATATTTCTTATTATATTATAAATTCCACTTTCTTGACTACTTCATGTGCTTTAATGGAGAGCTAAGTCCTCATAGTTGCCATTTTTTGCCACTGACCAGAAAAGATCAAGTCAAACGATGCAAGGATGGGAGCTATCTTGCCTTATTTTAGATCTGCACAGTCTGGGTTTCAACAGCTGCTCTACGCTCCCTTGAGAGCTGATGAAGAAATATGCTCATGGTTGAGTTCACCTGATCTATTTTAGACACCAGCTTTTATGAAATTAAGCACTGAACTTATGAAACTTGGGAACTTAAACTGGGAACTCAGAGTGACATCATAACCACACCACCTGGTACACTGCACCTTTGCAACACTCTACACAATATTATAGAGCCTTGCAAAAAATTCATTACTAGTTTTAAACAATATTTATTAAGAGGTATCAAATAGAATTTGTTTTTAGTAATATGTTTTTGGATAACCATTCTATTTTGGATATATTAAGAAAACACAAAAAGGCCTAATGTGAAAAAGTGACTTTATCCTGCTACAATATGGTCTTGCATATGCTATGTTTCATCTGATGGTAAACTGTATCCAAATCTATACCCTATTGTGTATGTGAGATTTTGCTAGATGCTTCTGTTTCTAATTAAATATTTTTATTTTTATTTTAAATTCAAATCTGGAATCCTTTGTAAACAGAAATCCTTAAATAGATATGGATTTCAAATTATCTTATTTTAGAACGTATTACAGTCACATAATATTGATGCACTACACTGGACATGGTAATGCTGAGGTATTAAGGAATCTTAGTGGTCATTAATAAAACTAGATGAAAACAGACTACATGGAAGCTTTTTACTGCACCTTCGTCTCAGAAGCAAATATGCATATAATTTATTGTGTATATTATAAAGCTACTGGAGCATCATTTGCTCTTTTGGGACAGATTGTGGCTTTGGGGAAGTAGAGAGAGGCAGAGAAAGGAAACAACAGATATTGTATACTACAGTGCAGTTGAGGCAGATCAATGTTATATAAACATTTGAGAATCCAAGGAATTTCTTCAGGTTATGAAAATAGGTTGCAATGTTGAGATGGTTAGACAGGTGGCAAACTGAGACTACAGTTTTATGCCAAAAATATATCTAGTTACACAGTTAGTTCTGCTACTCTTTAGTAACTATCATACTTTCTGCTCTTCTCTTCAGCCCATTCAGGGTATATCCATGCATAAGCCTTATTTTTGGGCAGTGAGTGCTCCTTAATGCAGGTTTGTTCCACTACTACTGTGAAGCAATAATAATCTCTGCAGGGGTGCTCCCATTTTAATAAGTGCTAATATTATTACAATAATAAGAATAATGAATTTTTAAATTGCCATAGGTTTTATTTCAATTGTTTGTAAATCAACAGATTTTCTTTCTCTGTTCTTAAAATGGATGAAGTCATGGAAAGTATCTAAAATGAATTTGTGTTCTCAGATATAAAGTGCCTGTTAGGCATTTTATAGAGCTGACAGAGTTTTAAAAAGCTTGAGAAGCAAGTCAGCTTGCTCATATTTATTTTGAAAATGCACTCCACACACACAGAGTTAGAGAGAGCTTAATTACAATCAGTGGAATAATTAAGTTGAGGGAAATGCGCAATGGAGAACAGAAATGAATAGAAAACATATTCACAAGTGTACCTTTGGGCAAATGCATTATAGGCACAATATTGTCATTATGTCTCTCAAATCACATCATTATTTGCTCTGGTGTGTGTGAAGCATCCTGGATTGTACGTGGTTTTTACATTCACACTCTGATCCGTATTTAAACATTTTACAAATGGTGCCCTGTAGTAACACTAGCCTTCACTTAGCACAGGAGTGATTTGGTGTACAGCTGAACTTTCACAGTGCATTCCTAAATCTGAAAAAGCGCTGCTATCTAAAATGCTCTGATGCTCTCCCTCCCTCTCACAGTCCAAATAGTTGAGGAGTACTTACAGCAGTTTGTGCACCAGAGTTTGACTCACAGGGAAAAGCTCTCGGCAGATGTATTATTTGCTGGTTCCAGTCTAGTTGCAGTAGCCAATTGCCACTGTTTCAGTGACCACAGCTCTCTGATAAATAAAATGCGCACCAGAAAAGGTCTCCTAGAACAGGTAGTTTCAGAGAGTGAAATGGTCTTATATAGCCTTATCATGCTCTTTTTAAATTCTGAATTCTTATCTCTTGGTGCACCTTGCAGTCCCAAAGCCATAAGTCCTATAATGGGAAATCTGCTTTTTATCTCTTTTCCTAGCATTTGCCATGATAGACACGGAAGAAGGAGGGAGAAAAAGGAAACAACAACAACAAAAAATTCTGAACCTCATTTTCAGGTTACAATTAGATATGCCTAAATACTTTAAAGTGGTCACCAACATGCACAGAATTCTATCTTTGAAAGGGTTAATACTGTGATTTGGACAAACACTTAAAAATAACTGATGTCTTTGCATTCAACAGCAGAAATTCCTATATTACGGAGGAAATTTCCTTCAATATCAGCAAACTGATTTCAGAAAATTTAGTCCAGAACAGTTTGGCCCAAGGATCATGCCAAACTTTTAAATTGACTTTTCAATATGACAAAAAATTGATCATGGATGCTATGCCCACATATAAGAATAAAAAAGAGATTAGAATATTGAAATTATTCATGTTGACTTTTAAATTTCTAACAATTTAATACAGCAAGGTGTAAGGTATGCTAACTAATCTTTAATCATTAATGGGGCAACTTGTTAATGATTGGGCTATTCATCAGAAAAAATGCAGTATGCTCTGTATTACTCTGCCTGAGTTCATAAATAAAAAAGATTTGGATTCAAAAGTGAAAGTAATGCAAATGATCATCTATTTTTGCATGGTAAAGATGATCAAACAGTAACATATAAAAATACACCATTGATGTTAATAGCTACCTGAAATGTAGAGATAATTTTTCCCACAAACCAAATGTTCATGTTGAACTCTGAGGCATCAAACACTGAATAAAAAGTAGCACAGACATGAAAAAAAAATAAGGAAGGAATTTGGATGAGGAAAGGAAAAACAGAACTTATTTTTAGGTTTTCCTTCAAATTTAATACCAAATTTCACTGGGGTGGAACTTAACCACAATTCAAATCAAGCTCAGGAGATTGCTATTAATGCACAGGTAGCAAGGTGGATGGAACCCTTGAGGAGGCACCTGGGCTTCCTGCAGCCTCCTGAGAGTTTGGAATTTTCTATTGCTCATTTTATCTCTGATCACCACAGAACCTCACTTGGTTTCATTCCCTCTCCTACTTGCACCTTCCCATTCTGCCACATCCTTTACTTAGAAGCATGGTTCCTGTATTAATATAGAAAGTGTCTAAATATGTCTTATATGTGTCTATATAGAGATTTATGGCCTTCAGTATGAGTAGGATTTGTGACCAAAAGCTGCAAAAGTCACTGGCAGCAAACAAGGAATGTGAAAACAAGCAATGAGAAACAACATAGAAACAGACAAAAAAAGAAATAGGGAAGAAGGCTGAACTTTATTTCATTTTGAAGGAAGGGAATAAGAAACCTTATGTCAAAAAAATTTAATGATAACAAGGAGTTTAGAGGAGGCAAACCATGAGTAATCCATGGTTAGAAAAGCCCACAACAAGCTTAGACACTGGCAGACTCAAAGTTGCTAGGTGGAAAAAATTGTGGCTTTTTTTCACACAAAGAGCACTCTATTGATCTAATTCCTGCATGCTCCTACTGACACTTTGGATTTTAGCTGAACTCTTAAATATCCCTTTTCAATAGCTAACAAAATGACCAAGATCTACAATAGGAAGAACAGTAAACTTTAACAGAGGTTTTCATTGATTGCAATTTCACTTACTCTTAGGCATAAACCTTCCTTTAGACAGTGAGGACTGCAATAAAATCACTGCAGTAATTTTAAAGACCCATTATTTTGGGACCATCTTGTGCATGTCTTCTGAAACATCCAATGTCTGTTATCAAAAGACAGGGTAATGGACTGTGGGAGTAGTGATCACAAAACTTCCTCTATGTGCTTGTGTGAGACACTGAAACAGAGAGGAACCTGAGGTTTATGCTTTTCCTAATTACCTCTGAAATTAGTATGGCAACAATCTGCAGAGTCTCTCAGTACAGGTGTGATGCAAGCGAATGTGTTTGCAAGACAGCATTAAAACCTCTCCCTGTGATGGGCTCTGGGAGAATTTCTAATCCATCAAAGCAGCTGGCTGAAAGTGCGTGCTCCCAGCTGCTCCTTTGAGCCTCTGTATTTTCCAGTGTCATGTGGGAGCAATCTGTCAGAGCAACCATGTCATAAAAACAGCACAGAGCCAGAGTCTGCCAGTTTGATAAAAGCTGCAATAGGATTGACTAACATGCTGACATAACAAACTTAATATCACTTGAAGAGCTTAGGAAAAAGCAAAAACTAGGGGAAGAAGCCAGACAAAAAGTAACTTTACTGAAGAGAAAGAAAGTGTGTAACCCAGCCTTTAAAAAACAATATCATTGTAGGCCATGCACCCATATATAAATTCTCAATTTATTTTTGAATCTGGAGTTAAATAATTAGTTATTTGGACCTCATCTTTTCCTCTGTTGGGTTTCTACCTCTGTCTGCATTAAAAGCATTATTTCTGACTGCATGGGACCTGCAGTGAAGAGTGCAGGTGGCCTTCAAGAGTGCTCATTTTGTCATGATCCTCTATTGCATGTGGAAATGCTGGTGAATATCATTAGTGATTCTGGATCACTACATGACACTGCAGTGTAGTCCTCCAATGAATTCTGGAGAGATAATGAGCTCTGTCACCCCAGAATGAACTGGAAATCAGGAATGACTTACTGGAAAGCAAACAGATTGGTGTAAGGGGAGTGAAATGAAACAGAGCAAAGTGAGTGACCTTTGAAAATTGATGTGCTGGTTTGAAATTTCCCAAGTAAAAGATACTGTCAAATTACTAAACCTTGTTCTCACATGAAGCAGGATGGTCAATTTGTTTGGACAAATTTGATACATGTTAGAGTCTTATAAAGCTTCTGGGGAAAAAGATTGGAGGTGACATCAAGCCTGGTAATAAAGTTACCCAGAGTATGATCAGTGGCAATTTAGCAATTAGCTCTGTCAGCAGCTCTGCAAGATCTGTAACAAATCATAAGTTTTTAGTTAGCCAACGTATTAAAAGTATTTAACTGCGAAGGGAAACTAACAGAGGTGATAAATGTGTTTAGGCATAGAATACTGCCTTCTTATGACAATTACATGATCTGGAGAAAAAAAAAAAAAGTGTTTTACTATATATGATATGCTTAATGAGACAGAATATTAATATTCTGTCAGGGTAAGAAATATTTGTCTTTTTGACTTTCTTCAAATCTCATAGATCATAACACTATTGATTTCAGGTTGGGAATGAAGAAGTTATTATGCAAATTGAACAAACATCAGACTGAGTGGAAATAATTACTATAGACTGAGAAATACAGCAGAAGCATGGAGGACAGATATAAAGCAATAGGGAAGGGCAATTCTGTTCACAAGAAATACACCCCTTTGTACAATCTAGGTGAGAAAGTCTGAAAAGAAAGGAGGTGAGCTTGGTAATTACCATCTTGTAAGCCCAAATTTGTCAAATAGTATGATATATAGCATGTCCAGCAGAGATCTAGGATAGTGAAGTCACAAAGTATTCACAGCTTCAAACTGTACGTTTGAAACACTGAAATGAACCACCCTAAAACACCTCACACAGTTCAATGAAAGAGTAGTAATCTGAAGCACTTGAGTTAGGGGGATAACTTTTGCCATTGCCCACACTGAAGCTGGGTGTGTGAATACCTCCTGAAGTGCCTTGTTACAGCATAGCCTGCAATACACCTGGGTGCAAGGTCAGGCATTGCAGGGTGCCAATTATGTACTTCAACAGAACATGCACCTCCTCCTGAAAAGTGGTATTTATATGTACAGTAATTTCACAATTATAAG
>VRYO01002734.1:10994632-11084153 GCA_009812075.1 Sialia sialis
AAGTGCAGCTTATATTCAGGTGCGGCTTATAATCGTGACATTACTGTAATAGTCACTGGTGGCTCTCAGACTACCCTGAGGTTATGCACAGCTGCAATGGAAAGGTGATTACATTACATAAAAAGTCAGGTTAAGACTCCCTGCATCTTTCTGGAACAAGTGCAGAAGATGAGGTTATGGCAGAAGAGAAGGGAGAATCTCCAGCTTTTGAGATCTCAAAAAATGGACTGGCCTACAGTGAAGGAAAATCTTGTGCTGGGCAGAGGCTGAGAAGACTGCATGGTCCAAATCCATCTCTGATTTGCACAGTTACAGATGTACCCCACTGTTCTTCCAGGAAAGGGCTTGAATTTTTACTTCTGCAATGTATTACTTTTCCTTTGAAAGATTTAAAAAACAGCAATCACAAGAAAGAAGGAATATATAGAAAAAGGATTAATATATAGGAAAAGGATTAAGAGGAAAAAATAATTGAAGCAGCTCTAACCAATATTGCAAAGCTGACCAAGAGCAATACTGGTTGTGGCAGACTTGTCCAACACAAAAATAACCAGCAGCATCATTTAACTGGGATAGTGGCACTGTTTGCTCACATCATCCTCTCCCCTCCCTTCTCTTGTCAATCTAGCTCAGTTCAGCAGCAAACCCACAGAAATTTCCACTATTTTTAAATCACTGAAGTAGTAAATAATAGATATATAAGAACTCAAATTGTTACAAAATAATTTGACATAGCTCTTACCAGTGAGCCTGAAGTGATGGCTTTAGCAGTCTCATGAGATCTAAACAACAGAACCACAGAAGCACTTAGGAGTGAGCAATTGCTTGACTGCTACAATTTGATTTGAAGCTGATCTAAAGGTGTAAGTAGCACAATTGGCATTGAATGTATGCAGGAATATCCATCAGTCTCTTTGCTCCTTGAAGGGTTAATTCCAGCAGTGGAGATGCATAAAAAAGGAAATAAAACTTTTTTTTCCAGCTACTTGAATTCTTAGAAAAATATCAATGGAAAGAAGGTCTGTCTGAATGTACTGCATTTGAGCTATGAAAACCCCTCTCTCTCCCTTCCTTCCTTCCTTCCTTCCTTCCTTCCTTCCTTCCTTCCTTCCTTCCTTCCTTCCTTCCTTCCTTCCTTCCTTCCTTCCTTCCTTCCTTCCTTCCTTCCTTCCTTCCTTCCTTCCTTCCTTCCTTCCTTCCTTCCTTCCTTCCTTCCTTCCTTCCTTCCTTCTTTCTCTTTCAGGAATTTTCTTTTTTTCAGTATGCAGTAGTAGGAAGGATTATTTTGTTAATATTATAATGTGAAGATTTAGGATACAGAAGTGAATGATTTTGCTTTTCCATAGAGAAACGTAGGAAATAAGATTGTCATATCTACGTTCAATGAAAGATGATTTTTCCTGTTAAGTGCAACATGTATGTCTTGTTTGAATGGTTTACTTATTTTTTCCCTTAAAAAGATGTACTGTGTCTGTGCTTAACACTGCCTATCAGTGACTGCCGGTTAATTGTCTATTCTGTTTTAAATGACCTTGTGGGTAATGCAGGTGCTCAGTACTTAGCCCTTTCAGACTTGAGGTTCTATCCCAATTAAACTTTTTGCTACATTCAGTATGTAGTCTTAAAATCCATTTACAGTGCTGTTCACCAGGCTTCCCCCCTAACCCGTCATGGCTGGGTTGCAGGGTTCTGTGGCAGCCAGTCAGGATATGGTTATTTTCTTGTTCTCCTTCCTAGAGAACAAGTGGGAATGTTCCTCAAGCATTGGCTGTTCTTTGGTTTGCTGAGTGACGCTCACTGACAAGCCCACCTGGCATCTTCACTAATTACTCCAGGTGATGGGATGCCCAACAAAGCAGTGTGCCCTCCTCACTTTCATTCTCAACAGGCTGAGAGTGGGATAACTGCTGTGCTGTGATCCCAACTGGAGCTGTTTTAAAAGAAAAAAAATTTCAAAAAACCCCCTCAAAACATGGCTGCTTGGACACAGCATCAACAGTAAGATGATGGTTTGTACACAAGGCTCATAGTGTCACTCATGTGGGTACCACAGGGCACAGGATCCTGCTTTGGGAGATGTAGTAGCTTACAACGTTCCACAAGATGCTCCTGGGCACCTGGAACTGACTGTCCACATTAAATTTCAGCATGGTGTTGGTGTGATTTTTGTTCAGTCCAACGACCCTTCTCCCAAGCAGCCCCTCTCCTGTGTGCTCAGGCTGCATCATGCCCTGCTCAAAACCACTTTGGCCACTGGCAAAAAAAAATTCCCTATACAACAACAATGAAGCACCACCTCTGGCATCTCATCATTCCGTGATGACTGGCACCTTAGCATGATAGCAAACAAAAGGATTTCTGAGCAGGAAAGGGAGCTGCCTTCTGATCCTTTATGATTATCTCTAAAAATATTTGGCAAAAGAAAAGTTTCACTAGCTAATGACTCGTATTTTTGCGTGGTACTACTCATACATGCAGGTGTGTGTGTGTGCACAAGCCCAGTGCTTCCAGAACCTTCCCTCCAATGCAGCAGGACAGTTTAAATCCAGGTAAGGCAAATGGGGATAAAGGTCCTGCCTTTCTTCTTCCTTTTTGTCTTTTTAGGTGAGGTGAATAGGAATAGTAGAAATCAGGGAAGGGAGAAAAAACTGCCAGGGAACCACTGGAGAACTAACTCTGCAGTAACTGATTCTCCTCATGAATATATAGGCCAAATCTTCAGGAACACCCATTGGTCAACTATATGAGAACCCTATATTCAAGCAAGGTACACCTACATAAAAATTGCCTTAAAAGGCTACTTAACCAGAGTGTGTTCCAAGATACATATCCAAGTGTCAGCACTGAGAGACCCTAAGCTGGTGTAAATCACAAGTGTCGCTTGCACCAGCCAACCATGTTATTTTATTATATCTGAATTCTAACAATGTTCATCTGTTCCTTCACACAATGCTTCTGTGCAGTAAGATTTGACTTTATGAAGGCTTTATGATTTGACATCTCTGAAGGCATAAACACTCCTTGGGGAATGTGAATCAAACGACAAATTCTGCTTGTGAGCATTAATTTCTCATGCTTTTAGTTTAGCTCATTCCTATCAGAACAAAGCCCAAGAAAGGATGTCTAGAAAGGACAATTTCCCAGCAATGATTACTGTATGGGAAAATTTCTCTCATTGCGAGGCTGCCTGGAAAATTTAGAAGGTTGTTTCTGCTAGGAATAACTCCTGTATTCCCCATAAGTGTTTAGACATGGCTCTGTGGACTTCTCAAAAAAAATTAATAAATATCCCTCCACCCCACTGTACCTTAGTGGAATTTCAAATATAGAGTATTGTCTGCTAAGGCTTAATAATAACTATCTTGTAATCACTGTGTTACTCTATAAATATCCAGTGGTCTCTTAAAAGAAAACAAAATTGTTTTATGTTGTGGTTCCAAAAACTAATAGCCTGAAGGGTGTTTTCCTGTTTATTTATGATAGCTCAAGCTTGAAAATGGATATATTTATTTCATTTATAAGCATTACAATTATTTTGCTAGGGCAGAATTATTCTTATAAGCCACTGTATCTAATTTCTCCTTCCTCCATCTTATTCCCGGGTTTTTTTTGAGATGGTCAGTTTATTGCAGATCATTTTAGGAGTTCTGTTAAATGTTTATTTCTCTATATGACTTCTCATACATTTCTTACTCTGCTTCTGAAAATTATTTTGCTCTATGGTCCTCTTGCTGCTTTCTTCTGCCACTCACACAGGTCAGTTTAAATGAATGTGGGTGCACTGTAACAAGTTTGTTGGGAATTTTATTTAAGTTTCTTCTTCACAATGCTAAGTCATTGGGTCATTTCATCATGGGAACAGTAGGGTTAACTCTTTTCTCTGGCAGTCCTGTAAGATCTTTGCACCCCCTTGGGTGTGCATAGGTGAAGGAAAGCAAATTCTAGACTTGTTCTGTCCTTTCCATGGAATGGCAGTGGACGGGAACCAAGGGCTCCCAGAAGGGACCAGGAAGGATCCCTCATGCTGAAATTAGGCAAGCCTGAAGTTAGCTGTCTCCTTGGTCTCTCCCAAATCAAGGGGCTAAACTTGATGTTCATACCTCAAACTTTCACTGGCCAGAACAGTGACAGGACATGACTCAGTCAGTCACAGATTTTTTTCCTTAGTCACTCTTTTGGGATTTAGAAAAAATAACAAATACTTTCCAGTAAATTTTCTTCCCCTAAACCAGTATAGATGGAAGAGCAAATGATAGATTTATTCAGTATTCAGACTATATAGGTATTCTGTGAAGTTAGGATTGCTCTGGCATAAGTCAAAAGATCTTCCAGGCAGTGCCTGGGTCGTGGTGCCCAGCTCCTCCAGGCTGGGGCAGCCAGCTCCCAGCACCCGGCACTCAGCAGCTCTCCTCTGTAAGGCAGAGGAGATCTTCAGATGCACCATTTGATACAAACATGTGGCCAGCCCAAGGTCACTGGCCATTTGCCAGTGTAAGTCTGAGCTGGGGAAATCTTGGGCTTCCCTGCTGTGGTTGCAATTAAAGAGCAGCACTAGTCCAGATCTGTCCTGTCTAACAAGTGTATGGGTGTCAGATCTGCTCTGGCAGAAGCCTTTGTATTTTATTCCCTTACACCCTGGACTTTCTTCAATGAGGGTGAGAAACATCATATTGGAATTTTATTTTCAATGACACAATGTGATCCACACATATATTAATTGTGCCACAGACTGAAGGCTTCACGTCCAAGTGAACAATTCTTTAAAGCATTTGGCAGCAATAACAAGTACGTCAAGGTTATGCCCTATCTCTTTTTTCTCTTTATGTCATCTGTAACAACTGTGGACTCTGACATTTAGTTAATTAAATTTGCCCACGCTATCTGACTTGGTTGTGCAATCCCTCTTGAGGACGTAATTTTTGAAGGTAGTAAGCAAGAAGGATGGTTAACCTTGATGAGTCGTTTTGCCACAGTAGTGTGTTATTCAAGAAAAAGTTTAGGGTCTTTCATCTATTGCATAAATAATAAATCTCAAGACACTACATAGACATGAAATATTTAAAGCATAGCATGACATCTTTGAGGACAGGTATCAGAACCAAATGAAATTATCACACAATTGCTGCTGTCCTATACCTGCAAGTCTCTACCTACTGTAAATTTCTTGTAGTGAGTGGTGTTTCTCAGGTAATTGTAGTTAAGATGATCCCCATAAAATCTGTCTGAAATGGCTTTTACTGTCTCTGATGCTTTATATTTCAATGTGGATATGAAAAGTTGCTTTTGAAATTTTATTCTGGTATGATACCAGTGTTACATTTTCAGTATTGATACAATCCAAAGCTGGATCCATATCTTTACCCAATTTACCCTTAGGTCTGATATTTGTAGCATTACACTGAAGTAGTCCTGTTTGGGTCTAACCTTTATTGTAGCCTTTGACTCCCAGAATTGCCATGCACTCTCTGCTCTGTGTCTAGGCATCTCTGGACAGCAGGCTTGGTGTGCTTCCTGAGCTCTGGGGGGTGTATGGGGCACACATGCACTGAAGATGAATCCCAGCTGGGCTCCCAAGCTCATAATCTTTGTGGTGAGACTGATGTGATTTTGGCCTTGGAGTCAGATCTGACAGACAAGACAGAAAAAGATTTTGAAGTGTGGGGGGTTTTTTTGGTGGTTTTTTTTTTGTTGTTGTTGTTGTTGTTGTTGTTGTTGTTGTTTTTTTTTTGTTATTGTTTTTGTTTTTTAACTTTTTTTAAACTATGTTTCATTATTCAAGGTTGTACAGATTCCTTTTTTTTCATAAATAGTGTATTGATACAAGAAGAACAGTAATAATAATAGATGCTGTGAATCACACTAGCTATTTCTCATAATATAGTGACATTACCAACTCCTTTCAGGGAGGAGAAATTCTGTATAATTAACTAAAACTTTTGGTGTACAGAAGGAACTCATTCATGGCACTAGCAGTTAGTGGTAGGCAATTTTCACTTGGTGTTTAATCTTACCAACCCTAAAGAACCATAGTTTGATATCCAGAGCTTCCCTTCATGGGAAGGCAGAAATATCACGGCACAGTTGGCAATTGATCAATACCTTCATGGATAGAGAGTGAAACACAGGGCCAGGTTTGCTGCAGCCTAACATGAAGTGCAGCACATCTAAAGGCACTGGGAAGTGATTGTACATCAGATAATATTTGGCCCCAGAAAGCTGGTAAAATCAGATGCAGATGATAAGATACAAGTCACACCACACTGTAAATTTAAAGTCAACCTAGAAGAATTTTCCTCTAATCAGTGGGTGCCAGCTGAATGTATGCAGGCAAGCAGTCATTCTAAGTCTGAGATTAGGCAGATTGATACCAGCTGTCTGACAAATCTCTAGCACTAGATAAGACTGGAGGTGGAGGAGAGCGAATTATAAATTGCATGCACCCATTAATGCACTAATTTAAACATGCAATTTAAATGCTAATTGATGTTAATTCAGCCCAGCACTAGTGTTCAGCTGTTATTCATATACTGTAACCTGGCTGAAGGAATAGCAGTACGGGGCTTGGCAAGGTAGTATAGATAAACTCAGGGATCAATTCAATGTATGGTACATTGGTTTCACTGCATTTATTATTATATGTGTAATTACAACTAGCTGAATACAGGCAAGAAAATGAGTTGTGACCATTCTGCCACTGCAAGCTGACCACTCGCTTAATGAATGACATTTTCCATCTTTTACATTGCCTGAAATCATTCAAAAGAGCTTGACTTCCTTTATTAAAATGCTTAGTCTTAATGATAAAAACAGCTAAGAAGTCCCAAGGAAAATGAATTTTTTTTTTTTTTTAATCTTAATGGAACACTGTTTAAAATTTTACCTTATTTTATTTTAGTCTTCCAGGTGAGGAAAAAAAGATAGGTTCATAAATATTGCTATGCAGGAAAAAATATGTTTTAGCCATGACACTAAGCAGTTGTTTACTAAGATGTCTATATTTAACTAAACTCCTTGTATTAACTTAGAGTGAAAATTTCACTCTGTGATTATATTTTTCAAGTGCATCTGCAATCACATGGTAAATTTAATAAATACTCTAGATGCTTAATCCACCTGCCACTGTTCAGTTCCTGTTACTCAAAAAGCTATTAATAGTGAAAAAAGGTTACAAAATGTAAATGCTTGTGGTTGATAAATAGTGAATTTTCTAGGCTAACTTGTTCTTAGTGATCAGTTTGGCCTGCTTTCTTGTTAAGCTAAGAGGTTAAACGCTATGATGGAGGTGGTAGGGCTTTTATTAAGCACCCCAGAGTGCAGATCTGGCTCATGGTGTGTGTTAATATCATCTCCATAGGCCATAAACCTGCTGGGTCACATTCTGGGCTTTCTGCCAGGTGCTGTACTCAGTTCTGCTGCTCTGAACCTGGGCAGGGATGTGGTTTCTGGGGTGAAACAAGGACCACAACGTTGCCCAGTTTGCTGGAGCCTTATAAAAACTGGAAGTGATGGAAGGCCCAATTCTTTGCTGTTTGCACCTCGGAAAAGTAAGTGTAAAATGCTAACAGATTGAGTGCTGCAGTTTGGTCATCTGGAGCAGTGATGTAGAGCTGCTGTCGGAGGATGCAGGCGCTGCAGTGTGTAACTCCCCATGAAGGGCTTGATTTGAGCCCATCCTGTGCACAGCCTCTTCACTGCTCAAGTGACTTTTGGTAAGGAAACAATTCACCTCAAGCTGAAGATTTAAAAAAAATCACAAAGAGAACTTTGTGTAGGAATGATTCTGGGATTTAAGGATTGGTATATAGGGCCCATTGCAGAGAAAATTGGACAGGGAAATTGTGAGGCAGAAGGAACAGACAACACACAAGAATGGCATAACTGTGTCTTTATCCAAAAATATATCTTTAATTCATCATCTGCATTTGACTGTGGTCTCTGCAACTTGTTTGCTGTGATACAGAGATGTTATATCTCCGGTATCTCAGGAGCTGTTTTACTACTGAATGACAGTATAATTTCAAATGTTTTTTTTAAGGCATATTGCTGAGTTCATTTTTTTATTTAGTTTTTTTCCCTCCAGGAAGGTTGAGAGGAATGGTAAGTTGAGGGGGATTTGTTCGAAGGTGAAGGGGATATGAGATTTTAAATTGCTTGGCTTATTGGTAGTGGTTTATCTTAAATTGTGCTGCTGCACCGTATTTTTAAATTATGTCAAGGGCACCTAGACCATATGGAATGAAAGGAAAATAATGATTTAAGAGTGTATCTATCTATTTCAAGAACATTCGCACAACGTGTCAGCAGAACCACATGGTCCACAGTATCCAAGAGATGATAGGTCTAAAATAACCAGTTTGAAGTGATGGTTAAAGCTGTCACATGTGTCTACAGTTGGGCACCTAAATCCAGCTCCAAAAACTCACGAAAGGAATGTCTAGTTCTTGCTGCTTTTTTGACTACTCAGCACCTCTAGTGCATTTCAGTGATAGTGAAGGCTTTGCCAGGAGGTAAAACTTTTGGTTTTGTAATGCATTTAAAAATACATGTGCTCTAGCATGGAGATACTGGCTGTTTTGTCATAGTACTCTTGTAAGTTTTTCTCTACAATAGGCATTTATGAAAATTTGATAACTATTAAGATTGCCTATATAAAAAGGAAATGTTTCAGAAAAGCTTTCATAACTGATTATTGAGAATATGAATCCATATTGGATGCTATAATAGGTGTCTTGTTTTAATTTATGCAAGAGTCTGAGACATTAGTTCTGCAGCACTCCTCTCTTGGTAGTAAGCCGGTACATAAAATGGCTCGTGCTACTTTCCCTCCTTAAACCAGCAGCTTTTTTTTACACAGGTTAATAGAAAATTCTTTCTGTATAGAAATCTGTATAGAATGAAGTGCCTTGCTCTACCTGGGCTTACTCTTTCAGTGAGATATATATATACACACACATACTCAAGGAACTCTACTAAATGTGTCTCACAACAGTAGTGAAATGGCTCTCTGTGTCATAGCTCCCACAGAGAGGAGCTCCACAGTAGTCATTAGTAGTACAGGAAACATCAAAGGTGGCAACTGAGACCTGAGCCTTCCCTGCCAGAGGAAATCAAAGCCCAGTGGCTCTACCACTGCTGGCTATTTCAACAAAAAGCAGGCAGCTTTAGAAATGATCAGTAGGCATGGAAATGGTGGGATAAGTGGTAGTGAGCCAGCTATGTAGAAGATAAAATTTCCGACCCAGGAGTCAGGCAATGAGTTTGACCTGTATGGGAATGTGGTTTTATCCAGTATTTTTTTTTTTTTTTCTGTGATTTTTCTTAGGGATCTTTAACTATAGGAAAATACTGAGAATAATGCAAATAAAACTGAAATCTCAAATGCTGGTGGGTGTGGACAGAGCCATAGGTGCAGAGTGGTGAAATTAACGTTGTGAAACCAAAAATCCTGCTTTCCTTGTAACCTTGTGCACTAGTAATCTTCCATTCCTAATCCTGTCTGGAAGATACACTATCTGCTGCAGACTCTTCTTCCTAAGCAAGTTCTTAGTTGCTATCAATAGCTGCTGGACTCAGCAGGTAAAAGCTGACACGCTCTGTGGAAGTTGATGCACCTACATCTGTCTCCTCTTGTAGAGCTTTGCTAAAACCCTATGGATTTCTGTGAGGAATCTGCATACTATTTATAATACTGAAAACTGCAGTGAAAAACCAAACAAAGGCTAAAAACATATTCTAAGAACAAGCTCAGAAGAAGCTGATAGAAAGTGAGCGTAGTCTCATTAATGGGTCAGGGGAATAACAGGATTTGTTTTCCTGGAGAAGGGCTGAGATTTTATATACAGGGAAGTGGTTCTCTTGTTGGCACTTGACTGTGGTCAGACAACAGATTTTTCAGGGCCACAAAATAAATTGTTTTAATTTCCTAGAGACAATTTCAAGTTCTCTTGTAGCAGGAGATACTATTAGGTTCTTCCCTGAGGAAAATGTCCTTAACCCTGCAGGCCTATCACCAATACAAAGCTTTACTCAGTCAGCTACAAAAGCTTTCAGTTAAGCAGAAAGTACTGTACAGTCAGTAAGTGTAAGAGAAAATAGAAAGCAGAGTTTTGAAAGCAGGAAGAGCCAAGTGTTCTCACAAAACAGGACTGAAACGGAGAGCCAATTGTACTTTGGACATACCTCCAAGAAAAATGTGGGGAAGCAAAAGGCTTTTAGCACTCCAGGGAGAGATCACACCACAGCTTACACACCACATTTCCTGTGATTTATGTTATGACAGGATATAGAGCAGGGATAGATTTTGTTCTGGTGTGTGATGCCACAGGCTGGTACATTTTACATGGTGAAAGGTTGGGCCAGCCCAGAGCTGGGAGCCACAAGCTCTTGTGAAAGACCAGGGAGACAGAGGTTTTCTCCTCAAGGTCCTAATTCAGCAGAAGTGTGCCATGGCTGCTCAACAGAGGCTTCTTTAAGAACCAGCGTTTCCTTTTTCCTAACGAGCTCCTCCCAACAGACTTTCTTATATTTGAGCGAGACAGCCTTAAATGCCGCCTGGAAATGGCAATAGTTTGCTGGTTGCCATAAAACATCAGGTAAACTGCCACAGTGGGAAATTTAACTCTAGTCCATAGTGAACTACACTGGCTGGAGCATCAGTGCCCTCAGCACAATGATAAACTCACACATCATTCAAAATGGATGCTGGAAAACCACACGGAAACAAACAAAGGTCAAGAACTACTAAGTAAGCAGGTGCCCAGGTGCAAATTAACTGAAAGTGGTTTAAGACTTACCAATGATTTTATAAGTGTTTCACTCTCATGTCAAAAGGAGAACCCACCTTTCAAGCCCTAAATTGGAGCATTAAGTCCAGCTCCATGTATTGCTAACGCATGCTTCTTCTCCTTGGTGGATATGCAGATATTTCTCTTGAGCTGAAGTTTTAAACAAATCTTTTGGCACAGCTTTCCACAGGTTCCATATTTTTTTGTGAAAATATTAAGTAAGACTAAAAAACTCAACTTTCTTATCAACTGGCGTGTTTCAGGAATTATTATAATAGGACACTGAATGGTTCCTAAAATGTACTTTTTATCCTACCTGAAAGCAAAAGCTAATAGCAGATAATAAGAGCCCAATATGTCTTATTGTTAGCTGTCTCAGTAAAAGCTGTTCCATTTGCCCTCCAATCATTTTTTAATCAAACTTTAGAGAAAATTGCACATATCTGAATTCATTGAAACAGGCTGTAATGTTTTGCTAATTGTGTCACATATAACACAGCAGGCCAATTTTTTAAAATGAATAACAGGTGGGTAATCACTGTTTGAATTCTGCTAAATAAATATAATCCCTAAATTTTAGTATCTTACACAGGGATTAAGCTTCTTTCTGGACCACGCTCTCATCTGTGCTACTCACCAGCATAAAAGAAACAAATATATTCTTCCTTTCTTGCTATGCACTTTATTTTCAGGGAGAACAACTTCTTACCAGTACTGAATAGCATTTTATACAACAAAAATCTTATTTTTCATTCTGTGGATTATTGAAAATGTCCATACCACTTGTGCATGCTCAAGATCTAGAAACTCAGAAATGCGAATCTACAATTCAATGGCATTTGTGTTTTAGAAGATGAGCAAGGAATACCTGAGGTGATACTCATGGTAAATTCAAGTTTAGACAGGCAGAAAATTTGGGATGCTGGTCCTGAGCTGCCTGTTTTTTGTCTTTGTGTCTGTGAGTGCATTAGAGCCCTGCAGAAGCAAGGCCATTCAGCACTAGGCTTAGTTAGGAGTGTGTGCCAGCAGAGTCCAGCTCATTGCAGTCTGGCCCTGCCTTTACTCTTCAATAAATAAATGGCTTCCCTTAAGCAAGGCCAAGAACCAGCTTTCTGCCACCATATTGGCTTTGGTGGATTTTTCCTCAGTACTCTTGTCCTGACAAAAGATAGCTCTCTCTTTGTTTGCTTCTCCTGCTCTGTTTCCTAGCTCCTTGCATTGCTGAGTTGCGGGGGTGCAGAGAAAGGCAATGATGTCCCACTCCATTTGCTGGCCAAAGCTGCTTGAGCAGCTCTTGCTGACACCAGTGCTAAAATCGCACATCTGGTGGCTCACATGGCTCTGCCACCCAGCTGAGCGGGCAGTCTTTGGGAAATAAACAGCCTGTGAAGTGCTTTCAAGTTTGCATTTCTGTCTCGTCTCAGCTGCTTCCCCACCTCAGCTCCCCTTCCCATCTTGCTTCTGGCTCTATCCACAAGTCTAAATCCAAGAAGGATCAGAACAGTATTAAAGTTTCTTAGTTTCTCTTAAAATTGCATTATCAGTCTGCTGATGGGGATGTGGTAAAACAGCAAGGGACTGAAGAATGTGTGGTGGTGAGTTTAAGTGGGGAATCAGGGGATTAGCAGTGAATAGGAACAAAGAAGTCTGAAAAGGAGAAAAATGCTGGGAATGAGCTTCAGGGGAAAGAAATCAACCAGAGAAGTGCTGTGTTTTGAGGGTAGATGCCATTAGCCAGAGGATATAAACTTAGGAAAAAAATGTATGGAAATAAGATCAAAGTGGTTTGATAGGAAATAGAAATATGGTAAAAGGAAACATACGGTAGTAGCAGGAATAATTATATTAATAGTTCAAATATGCAGATCAAAACAAAGACACAGAAGTAAAAAAGATTACACAGGTAATAAATATTTAATATACTATACGGTGAGGCAGATGGTTTATATGTGGAACATCACAGGGGATGCAAGGGAAAAAGAATGGTGTTGCAAAAGAGGAAGGAAAAAAGGAACAGATAAAGCATTTATATTTACAGGAGGCACCCTACAAGGCTTGATTTTCCACACTATTACATATTTAAATACCCTTTGACACTAGAAAAAAAAGCAATGGTAGGTAATTTGTAGGTGTTACAAATAAAATTCAACATATAATAAATGTTGAAATACTGCAGTGAAGATTCATGTTAGAAAATGATTTTCAAATGTAAAGAGGAGATGTGGAGCAGAACTTTCCCTCCTGAGTCAGCCTCTGCACAGGGTATTTAGAAAGAAACATAAACAGCTTTAAACCTATTTTTTATGTCTTTTTTGACATTTAATTGAAGCAATTTCTTACGTAAAAGTTTGATTTCTCCATCATACAATCCTTATTAAAGTTTAAGCAGAGCAATTTGAAATGTCAGGATAATAAACCATGAAAAATAGAAATAAATATGCAGCATCTCAGGTTTTATTACAGACTTCCATGACTATACACATTAGAAAGAGTAGTATGAATAGCTGTTGAGAGAAGGATGTGGATGCTGATAATCAGATCTGGAGCAGCTTGCTGATTTGAAAGTGAGATAAATGTCTAAGCACTACTGGAAAGCATTAACCAAAACCTTACTATGTTCTGAACATTTCACTGATGAGTTTAAGTAGGTTGTATGTGAACAGAGATGCTCCAGCTGACTGGAGAGCATTTCAGTGTGTGAGGGAGTAGGTGAGTGCAGGGAGTAGGGACAGTACAGCTCCTCAAGAAGAGGGTTATTGGTTGCAATCAGCTAGAAACTACTATGTTTATAGTCTTTAAATTCACTAAAGATGCAAGGAAAATAAATTTCTATTCTCAATGTTATCTAACTAAAACTTCTGTAAACTTAACCATGCCTTCGAAACCATGTGAGAAATTAAAAGTGTTATTTCCTTGTTTGGATTCTACCTTATGTAACTTAGATAATTATGACTTAAAATTACTACTGAAAAAGGATAAGAAAAAAAACTTGAAAAGATGTTATCTTTTAAATTACATACCAAAATTTACCAAAAATATGCTGATACCTTTCTCATCTCAGCTCTTGTAATCAAAAACCACATCCTGTATTTCCCAGATGCGTTCCACTTACCTGTTGAAATTCTACTCTGCTTTCCACATGGCTCCAAGCACAATTTAAACCTGTTTGGCTCCAGAGCCACTGGATCTTCTCCCATTCCATGTATGCTATGACAGTTTCTTGGAAACTGATACATGGCATTTTTAGTTGGAGGTAATGTATTATAGAAGATGGACCTTACTAACTTGCTTTCATCCCTTAGGATGCTTGCTTATATCACTGTGGCCTTCCTAAGATCTTCAAATGGGAAAGTACTCTCTCCTGAAAAGGCTTTGCAATTAAGCTTATAACCAGAAAACTCATTTGCAATTAGTAAAATTCAGTGTAGATATGTAATTAAGAAAATAGGGCTAAGCTTATAAGTTTCTCGCCTGCTTGACTTTTGGTAATACATCGAGGTTGGTCCAAATCACACAGAGTCACATTGAATTAAAAGTATTAGAAGCTCTCTGCTTAAGATTAGGCATCTGTCTGTAAGCTCATATATGGAGATCAGGCAATAAAGATTAGAAAGCAATTAGCTTATCCTAAAATATGTGCTTTTATCTGCTTACTCTCTCAACTCTGTTCTGACCAGAGCCTTGTATCTCCCTGGTGCCATGTGAGCTGCATTTCATGTCACACCACAGAAATCTGCAGTGGTGCCTCCCATCCCCACCTCCCTCAGGCATCGTAGATGCCACCAGTCATCAATGTCTGGTCAGCTACTGCACCGAGGAATTGAGACACTGCACAGTTAAATCTGTGTTATTGCAGCCTGAGTCTGCATTTTAGTCAGTAATAGGACCCTCTCTGTTTATCAGTGCATTCAGTGATTTAGTTATATTTTGTGTTCATGGAAATAAATTCAGTGTATTTATCAAGGACATTTCTACTTCTGGATCAGAAGGCATTAATTTCATAGCAAAAGAGAACAAAAAGCAAAACAATTAGAATTCTCCCAGGAGATGTGAGGATTTAAAGCAACAGAGAGTGCAGCAGAAGAACAAATGGATGTTAATTGGCTGATTTTAATATTAGCTTGAAAATGAGAAGCTTTGTTATTGCAAAGTCAGGAAGGCCTAATTCAAATTCTGGGAACATGGTAAGATTTAAGGTGGCCCTTGATGTATTTAGGGAAGACATTTTCTGGGATCAGCAATCCTGTATCCAGAGTCTACATCACTTCCTTGAAAGCTTTGCTTGAGGGCATTTCCTTGCAGATATACTAGCAAAAAGCCCGGGAGCTTGCTGTCAGATATGAAGATGTTAAAGAACAAACCAAAGAACAAACCATACAGGCAATTCCCATTGTCCCCAAACAGTTGTTATTTATCCCAGCTGATTCCAGGGCTGCAGTGAAGTGGGTGAGCACTTGAGATAGATCAGACAGCTGGGAAGCTGGGTAAAGAAGACACATGTTAAAGCATGAAATGTGAAAGCTACTACAAACAGTAAAAGAAAAGAGTATTTCTTGTGATTAAAGTTTAATGTATATGACAGGACTGGCAGGGTGTCACAATAATATCACTCTACATTTTGTTTACCAAGTAAAATAACTGGTCTACTATGACCCAAATGGGCAAAGACTATGATATTATAATAAAAACTGATTCATATTTGCAGTATTGGATAGAAAAAACATTTTTTGCATTTTATATGAAATTTCTGTTGGGGCCTGAGTCTATGTCAGTATTAACTCATGTGGCAACAGCCCAGGTCTCAAGAAACTGTGAAATTATACAGGTCAACCTGACAATTAGTGCACTCAACTAAGTAAATCACACAGAATAGGATATGTGAAAAGAAATAAACCAGTGCAACAACATCTCCTTCTTTCATCCAAAAAAATAAAGTTAAGGAGCTTAATTCTTCTAAATCTCAATTTTAGCTCTTTACATGCTCACTATTAAATGGCTCCCTGACTATGGTGCAATCTGCCCAGTCATTTACAATGCTTAAAATCCTCCCATGTTTAATCCATTTATTTCAGCTATTCAAATATGTAGTATCATTGCCTAATAAAGATGATGTCAAAGCATACTGGTCATATTTATCCTATTTCCCTGGTACTCTTTCCTTTATGCCCACTATTTAATTTGGGTATTTGTTTATGAGTTTGTAGAGGTATTACGATATTTTTTTCCTTACATAATTGAGGGACGGACAAGAAAAAAGAAGCCCGCTGGTTAAAATTTTAAAAATTGTTATGCATTTAAGGATGAAAGCCTTGAAGCAGATGCTCTGCCTACGTAGAAATGGTTAAAACTAAATTGTTGCATGATAATAATTAGTTATGTATAGAATAAAAATAACATTGATAATTAGCATTCAATTAGCATTTATCTCTCCATTTAATCTCTCCTATGGCTCTTCAGTTTATATGTCACTGGCTTATTACAAGAAACTTCAAACTTTTTTCTAGGATGACTAAAACCCTTGATGAGCTGATTATTGGTATGCTGAAGTCATTATCATTTAATATTATCTCATTTTCTTCCTGTTCTCCTCTACCTGAGGCAAACTGATAAACAAGTAAAAGGAAGTCCCTTATTACACAGTCTTTCATTAAACTGTGAATTTTTTTGCGATGAAAATTGTGGAAACTATATTTTTGCTTGAATTTAGAAAGACATAACCTTGTAACCGTAGGGTTATTAATTACAATGGATTGTGACATCTAATCAGATGACATCTGAGCCAATCATCTCAATATCCATCACAACTGATGGAGAGAAATGGGCCAGTGAGGGCTCAATTCATCTCATGCTAAAACAAATGTCTGAAACAGGTCAGGAGAAACGTGGTGTGCAAAGACAACCTGGCGCAGGTACCTCAGGTAGAGAACCTGTGAAGAGGCGAGGTTGGTCTCACCCTGCAGACAGGGAGCCCCTGCAGCACAGGGCAGTGCCAAATGGATGAAGATACTGGTGAGACATGACCTGTATCCTTTCCATATTCCTCTTGCAGCATTCATTTTTGGGTGCAGGATAATGGAACACACCGATCTCTCTCTGGACAGAAACAGCAATTGCACTGCCCCTCACAGTCTGCATGCCAAAGTTGGTTAATGTTTGGCTCTAGAGGTGTCCAAATAGAACAGTCAAACCTTATGTCTGGCTGCAGTGTCTGTGTTGTAGGCAATTCCCACCTCTTGCTGAGGCTGGCACCAGTTCCTGGAGTACCAGCACCTTCCCAGAGCTTCCTGCAGTGGAGGGATAGGACCCTGTAAGAGCTGTCCTTTTCCTGGCACTCCTGGCTCCCTCTGCTCCCAAACAGTTTGTGCCTCAGGGCTTTTTATACTTTGAAATACATATTATGCCTCTTGTAAAGAAGGCTGGCTAGTCCTGGCCTTCTGTGCTTCATCTGCTGCTGGGATGGTGGGTGTGCTGGGCCAGGAAATATCCTATTTCAACTCTGAACAGAGTTTTGTGTTACAATGGCCCTGCCCAATGCAATGGATATCATATTAACACATCAGAAATGCACGTTTCTCAGCAGCAACTTGTGAAGCAGCCTTTGTGTGCTGGTTCTGCACAAATACAAGCAGCAGTTTCATGAACCATGAGGGTAGCAGCAGAATCTGCTTTGAGCTTAGCTAGAAACAGAGTACACCTTTGGTTATGAGATCTCCACCTCTGCTTTGAAAGATCTTACCCACCCATAAAAACTCCACAAAGAAATTTTAAATATTGTGAAACAGTTTCAGTTAATGCTCAGGATGATATTATCGCAAAATTAAAGCAAATCCAGTGTTTTAGACATTTAGCAGTTGAAGCAAAATTATAACAAGCTACATGTTTGCATTTCAAATGTGCTTATTTAGGTCAGATACAACTGAATATGCAGGCCTGAGTTTGTGTCTCATGTCCTTTTATACAACTTTGAGTCAAATGTAAATCTAAGTGAATCTTTAGGTTTTTGTCTTAGAGATATCTTAACTGCATAGCATATTCCTTAGGTTATTTTTAATAAAGTACCATTGATGATCTTGAACTTATTTTTTAAAACACGGTCTTTTTAGTATTCCTACATACTGAAAGTTTTTTCCTGATGCAGTCAAAATGTAAGGTAGGCTTAAAAGTAAATGCAAAACTACAAAATTGATAAAAAACTATTTTATGTGAGCATGAGAGGCATGCTTTGACAGTGGGAGTATATTTTAGGTTAGATTATTGGAAAAAATGTGTGTGTCTGTGGATGAGGGTGTGAGAACTGTGAGGAGAGATGTAGGGAATTTGGAATTGTGTTCATTTTGGAAAAAACATTTTAGACAAGAAGGTATCTAGTCTGAGAAAAACAAAAGGCCAGTAGTTAAAGCAGTAACTACAAAAGAAATCTAATAAAAAAAAATGATAAGCAAGCAAACTGAGCAGCAAAATTCCAGAAGCTCTCACACACATGGATTCTCCATTGTCTTGTCTTTGCTGGAGACTCTTTAAAGTAGAAAAATTAGTTCAGCTTTGGTTTGTATAAGGTGCTAACTACGTTTGGAGAGCCCAGAGAAGTCACTCCCCATAGGGCATTGTGCCAATTCATTCAGGAGGCAGCGTCGTTGTGAAAGCTGTGAATTATCTCCACACATCTTTCACGAGAAATCATGTTCTCTTTCCCCACAATGACTGCCCAAAATTTGGATTTTCATTCTGACTATTTTCAATATCTCAACTATCAGGATCTGGCCTGACAAAGTGAAAATAAATTGCACCAAGTATTTTAACTCACTAGTGTTATAATCCCAGTGAATGAGATTAAGTACAGTAATTCCACTCATATAAGGTGCACCGGTGTATAATGCGCACTTCCGGGTTCTTGGCAATTTTCCATACTTTGTCCGTATATAAGGTGCATCTGCGTATAAGGAGCACTTTTTTTTTCTTTTCTTTCTGCGAGGATCTGGCTCGTGGCTTGGCCTGGCTTGCACTTCCGGGTTGGCAAATTTCCGAACTTTGTTCACATATAAGGCGCACTTCCAGGTTTTGACCAAAATTTCAGTCAAAAGGGTGCACCTTATACACGTGGAATTACTGTAGTTTTGTCATTATTGGATTAATTCCTTTCTTAAAGCACTAGAACTCTGTCCATAAAACCAGATGACATTTTGGTCCTGAAATCTCTCCTACTGTTTTCCACAACTTGTTTGGTATATGCTTCTTGTGTCTGAAAAAAAATAATAGAAAAGGAGTGGGCACACTTCCTCTGATGCTGCATGAGGAGCAGGACATGAATCATCTCTTGAGAGTTTTTTTTTTCCAGAGTCCTAATGTTCTGTGCATTTCCAACTGTCTTTTGATTCAAATTTTCTAGGTGGAAAGAAAAATCATTGTATACACTCAGCTACTACATTACTTGGTAAAGTATAATTGATAAAATATTTTTTCATAAATTCATTTCTGCAGAAATCTTTGGAACCTCCTCTACTGTCCTTTTTATATTGCTGGAGGGTTATTTTGAAAATAACTAGTTTTCATCTCCTTTTCTCTCATATCAGTATTTCTAATTACTCTAAAATACTCTGAAGTTATCTTGCGGATGATTAAAATCATGCAACCATCCAAAGTTTAAAATATCAAGTCTACATGTACCATTTCTTATGGTAGATTTTATTGCCATTTTTAGAGATAAAAAGAAATCAATCTCTTTTTTCTGATATTCAGATATTTACTTGCTGCTCTCAAAAAGTTAGATGAATATAATAAAGGTATGAATAGTAGTAATAAATGAGAGTGAGCAAGTCAATTTAATCTCAAAATTATATCAAATCTCTAGTTAATTATATGGAGAAGATGCAATAATGGCTATGAGCAAAACTTACTGTTTTTATTTATGGATAGGTAACATAAAAACATAAAAAAGATGCTACTGGCTCCAGCATCTATTTTTATTTTTTTCCCTAAAATATTAAATGCAGGGTAGGAATTACTTGGTACTTTATGATAACAGTTTTATGAAATTAAATATCTAATACGATAGGTAAGAAAGATAAATGGGTGGAGAGATATGTATGCTATACATAGAGAATATATTTCTGCATAAAAATAAAATAATAGTTTAAGTAAAAAAAATCTTTATGTTCAATAATTGTGTTTTTATGCATTTCAATTACAACTTTTGTATTATTTCAAAATCTAGAAATATCTCCCACACCTTTCTGCACAAGGCTGACAATACCCCAAATTTAGCTTTACTTGTTGATGTAAATCAAGCTTTTCCAAATTTCACTTTTCTTTAGACAAATTCTCAGGCTTCTCTACTTTCCCTGTTTGCCAAGGACACCTTCTGCATTTTGCTTTGTCTAATAAGTATGAATGACAGAATAATTTACTGCACTCAGAATGATGAGATTTTTGAAACATATGGCACACGGTAGCTTTGGTCCCTTCTCCACCTCAGACAAGAGGTAAGACGTGTGCATGTGGGGCAGGGCAAGGAGCCTGCTGCAGAAATTTGCTTTAACTGCAGAGTGGGAGGGAAACTCCATCTCCTCACTGAACAGATGAGGTCTAGGTGATGCATCCACTACTTCCCCTTCCATATTTCCTACAACACTGCTGTTATCCTGGACCGAAAACAGCCTGCAAGAAATTAACTTCCTCTTCAAGTCATAACATGGATTCTGTGTCTTTATCTTTGCAAGTCTTCCTATCTGAGGAAAAAAAACAAGGTTAAAAGGAGCTTTAGCTGCTTTTAGAAACAGTTGAAAGTCACAAAAGACTTTCTGCTGTAAAGTAGAATAGTATGTAATTAAGATATTTCTGTGTATTATATTCCTGCATTCCCCAGTGACCTGAGGAGGAAGGTCACAGTGCCTGCGTCTCAGGACTTGGTCTCACTTGGGCCAGGCTGAGAGCTACTTGCCTTATACAGAAGGCTAAATCAGCACTTCTACTCCTTTGGCGCAGCCAGAAGTGTACAAATGTCCAGCCTAAACTCTTATCTTTGTCTAGGAGAACAGTCCTGAACATAAACTGAAAGTCAGCAAATCCTCTCTGTATTTATAGATAGCTGCTGTCATGGTACTTCTGTTTGACTCCAGCCTACAGGTAGGGATGTCACCTTCACCTGGTATCTGCAGGACTTGTCCTCTAGAGTGGGTGCTGGTGATGCCCTTTGCTGGAGCAGCAAGCACTGCCTTCAGGTTCAGAGGTTAAATTTGACACGATCAAGTAAGCAGGGAGCATGATATTTCCTAGATGTCTTACTGGGATGCTGATATTTGGCTGTTCAAACTGCTCCTATTTGCTCACTGAAGATATTTTTTATTCAGGCAAACAAGTGCCCAGCTCTGCACCAAACAGCTCTAAGGTAAAGTCTACTGAGTTCACAGGGGATTTTCTTGCAGTTCTGCCTTTCCCCAGGTAATTGGTATCAATTATAAAACATAGGAAAGTTATCTTGCTTCTGCTCTTGATGCTGTCCTGGCTCCTGCCAGGAGGGAAGAGAAAACTTTCCAACACGTACAAATAATTTCCTGCACAGCAGACTAGTACAAAACTCAGAATAGTAAATTCAGAATAGTAAGGAAAAACTAGATGTCTTAAACTGTTTCCTCCAGTTTCTCACTGAAATTCTTGATGAATGGTTAGCTTTCTTCTGAGTTCCAGCTGTTCCACTGAGCCTTATGAAGATATGACAATACCACCTGATATTTTATTTTCATGTAACCATGAAATGGCTCCCTTTCCCCCTCAGACTGAGAAACCCACTTCTTCTGTTCAAAATATGGAACATCTGTCTGAAAAGAAGTGTCATACTTGCTGTCACAAAAGATGCCTCAGATCTGATTGCAAGGGCACTTGTGTATGAATAAAATCACTCAAGTACAAAAGTATTAACCAAATTCTTGTATACCATTTAAATGACTGATTGATGGTGATGGCTGATGATTGCTGTGCATTAATGCCTGAAGCTCTATCAGGAATAAAAGCAGTATTCTCCCTGCTAGATAAGGAACAGATTTTGCAGTCTGTAGGCCAGAACCAAGAGCATGTGAGATCTTTTCAATGTCTTTAGCTTATATTTTGTCCTGAAATGGAATCTGTTTGCTTTGCACTACCCCCTGGTGGGTGTGATTCCCAGGGAGCAGAGCAGTGTCCCATGACCATTTCTCCACCTGATGAACTGCCTTCTTTTCTCTTGTACACGTTGTTCTGAGGAGGCAAACTTGTCTGTGGTTGTAGTAACATGCTGGTATGAAACCAATTAAATGAGAACAGCCTCAGAAAACTGCAGCTCTGAGATAATCCATCAAGCCAGTTTAATCTTCTCAGACATTAAAAATATCATTGACATTGGTAAGATACTTTAACTGTGTTTATTAAACTTGTCTGTACTGTTAATCTGCAAACTGAAGAGAGGTTTGGGTGACTTCCACTTTCTAAAGTTAGTCTGGGGGATGTTACAGCAATGTAGATCCAAGGCTTTTCATTTTATTGTTGGTGCAGTCTTAGCACAAAAGTGAAGAAATCCTGGAAAGATTGAAATAAATACCTGCCATTTATCACTTTGTGGTGGGCTGGCCCTGGCTGGATGCCAGGTGCCCACCAAAGCCCCTTTAGTAGGCTCCTCCTCACACAGACAGGGGAGAGAAAATAATGAAAGACTCAAGATAAGGAGAGGGAAAAATCCCTCACCAATTACCATCCAGTTTAATTGATATTAATCAAAGCAAAGTAGGATAATGAGAAATAAACACAAATCCTAGAACACCTTCCCCTCACTCCTCCCTTCTTAGACTCAACTTCCCTCATGGTTTTCTGTCCCTGTTCCCCCACAGAGGCACACAGGGAGTGGGGGCTGTGGTCAGTCCATCACACATTATCTCTGCTGCTCCTTCTGCCTCAGGGGAAGGAATTCTCACTCTTTTGCTCTGCTCCAGTGGGGGGGCTCCTTTCACCTCCTCCCCCTCCTTCTGCACTGACTCTGGTGTCTGCAGAATTATTTCTCTCTGTGTCCTGCATCCCTACTCCTGCATTTTATACCACAGGCATGTCAGACGGTTTTCAGCTAGAATCCTAGGTCATTTTTTATTGAAAGTGTTCTGCTCAAGTTTGTGGCTAAAATTGTTGTCTAAAGAACTATCATGTTTTGTTCTGTTTTGTTTTTAGTCTTGATGGATACAAATAGTAAACCAGCAGTCTTTAATCTATATAGATACTTCATGCAGAAATTCTACTTTCTCTGGTGAAGTGAACTGCATTTAGTATGGTGTAAAACATGAAGGCTTCTTCCTTAAAATGAATCTATAGGCTAGAGAGCTGTTTCCCCCATGTATTTGAATTAAGTTGTCCCTCTAATCACTCTATATCTCTGTGAAGTTCCCTTGACTGGGTATTTTTTCCCCTTATAAAAGCTAGAAGTGCCACATTCTTTAATTCAGTGGGTTCTCTGAAAAAATATGGTTTGAATTGATGAGATGTTGCAAAGCTGCTTAGTTTAAAATCCAGACTAGATGGAAACCTCTTATGGTAAATGTAGTAAGAAATTCTATGAGTGAAATAAATGTTTCCCTTTGGAAAACTCAGTTAAGTTCTAATAACTACTGGCTACTGCTCTGCCAACATGGCAGTATATTCAAATGGAAGGGAACAGACTAGATATTTGATGATAAATTTCTGAGCGAGTCCTTTATAAGGGAATAATTTCATTCTCTTTATCAATGATTAAGTGTTTGAGCTCTATTTGATGTATATTTTACAATGTTAGCGAAATGTTACCTTATTAAACTGAGGGTGCTGCTAAGAGCTAATTCACCTGACCAAGACGAAGGTTTGAAAAGAGATTTAAAAAAATGCGATCCACATTTGCTAAACGCTCACCTCCTGCTTCAGGCTTCTCTCTATTGCTTATTGTGATTGGCTGAACAACACTGTTCCCTCAGAAGATAAAAAGATGTGAGGCTTGACTCCTGCTTTTCTACAAAATCCATGGAAGAATGAATGATTGGACCAATCTCACAAGATACAAATGGCTATTCACTCCATTGGGATGTAAAAATCTGGGATCAGGAGCTTTCCTTCTCTCATTCATCCCCTCTGTCACAACTGCTTCATTTCCTTGTATTTACTTGGTGTCACAGGGGAGTCAGGGAGAGTCAGAGCAGGGACAGCATCTGGAAGGCTCTTTTTCACTCTTTAAACCTCATTTTGGGCATTCAAACACTTTGGTTTGTCACTTCTTTCAACAGAAATGAAAAATGATGATCACCTTTGGCTCAGCTTTATTTCTTCATCATTTGGTTCTTATCTCTGCTCACATTTTCTTGTGCATTCTGGATGATTTATTTAAAAAACTGGTATTTAGCATAATTCTGCCCTGATCTCTAGCTGTCTCTGTAGAAGGTCTTCATCTGGTGTTCATCAATACTGTGACTGTCTAAGTAAGGTGGCAGGTATTATCCTATGTGTTGAGAACAAGCTATTTAAAGTTTCTTACATACCTTTGATGTCTATAAGCTTTCTGTCAGAATGCAAACTAGGTAATCAGGTGTCCTTTACCATGCTTGAAATTCTTGAATTTGTGTCACAAAATTAAGCTCTAAAATCTCATGCACGTTTGATGACAACTCCTCATGTAAATTGCTTGTGGATGTTTCAAACCCAGAACCTGGCGCACCAGTCTGTCTAAATCCTGCAGGTAACCTTGCTCTGCAAAAAATGTAGCAGAATAAACATTTGGTGTGTTAATGAACAAAGAAAGATAGGAAATTTAGAACTGGGTAAACACTGTAAGAGGAATGGAGTGATCTGAAAGGTATTTGGATCCAGGGTTTTAATGTAGGTTTATATAATCATAATAATAGCAAAATAATAATAATTGCACTGTCTCAGGTCATTAAAATGGATCATTTTAATGATGTATTGAGTTGTAGCAGATAATTTATAGCTTGCTAATACTTTGTTATTTAGAAGATACTAACGTTATAATTCACACTTTAAAATAATTTGAAGATGAAATCAATAAAAAAAAAGCAAGTATGCATTTTTATCCCTTGGGATTATCACATAATTTAGAAGAAAGTGGCACATGAAGAGAATAACCAGCAGAGCCAACATATTGTTTTAAAGCAGTCATGCACTTATAAATAAACAGAGAAGTTCATTCTGCAGGCCCTTCTGATGAAATAAACCCAGATGTCTGGGGCTCCTTTAATGGGAGATATTTATGTTCTGTGGGCATTGATACTGTTAACTTCAATAGTGGGAAATCTCTTGAAAGACAAGTGGCTGTCAAACCCTGCTGTGAATCCCACAGTGACTTTTCTCAGAAAATTGTTTACTGTTAGTGGGATCCAAAACACAGAGATTTTCATGAAGAACTGACAGATGCTATCATTTTTTGGTCACTGCTAAAACAGCAATTTTAGTAAAGAGAGTAAGGGGAGACATTTCCTTAGAAAATTATAATCTCCCCATAGAGGAGCAAGTTCACACAGAGATATGGCTGGAGGCTGCTGTAAAACCCATGGCTGTTGTGTTGGTATTTAAATTATTTATGAGAATGGAAATGTTAACTTTTTATGTAAATAAAAAAGATGACAAGTACTTACAAAGCAAATGATGTTAATATTCCTGCTCTTCATCCGTTACTTTTACTCTCAGAATGACTTTGTCAGAGTCTTTTGAATCAATGGGAGTTTTGCCAATAACATTAGCAGTGGTTGGATCAGATCTACAGCTTTATAGCATATTACACAGAATATGAGTTATGAAAAGCCTATTGAAACAGTTTTACTGTTTCTTTAGGAGCAAATGAAAGCTTTCTTTAGGAACAAATCAAAACCAAATCTTTTTAAATTATGCACATCTCTCTCTGAAGTTCACTGGTAGGTAGACCCCCTAAAATCCATGATTTATGTTGACAGTTAGATACTTAGTCATATAAATAAAGGGATCTGTGCACACAGTTTACCAGAACTTTAAAATATGCATGTATGATTTGGGCAGCTCTAAAATGAACTGGCAAACCAGGACGCAACCTTTCCTTACTATGGCCTTTGCAGCATGTGATTTATTAATTTACAGTAGAATTGTATAGGTACAGTAATTTCACGACTATAAGGCGCACCTGATAATAAGGTGCACTTTCTTTTTGCAACGAGGATCCGCGCGCAACTTTTGCAAACTAACGAATTAGTAATGGAATCACGTGATCGCGGGGTTTACTGGCAGGTGCTCAATTTGCAAACATTTTTCGTGGATCGGTGTAACCTTTAAACGCAGCCCTAGGCACCCTCCCTGTGCCGTGGGCCCCAGCACTCCCACCCACCGTTCTTCTGCACACTGCAACCGCCCCCGGTGCCAAGTTGCTCATTGCTCGCTGCTCTCATGGCTCTTGCTGCGTGCCGGCCGGGCTGGTGCCCATACAGCTCCAGGTAGCCTGGACAATGACCCTTTTCTTCAGTTTCTCTGTGCCTACACAATCTCTTCTGCCTTGAGTAATTAAAAGCTAAAGGAGCTGCCCTGCCACCTTTGTTAGCATGATAATGGGAAAAAATTCTCCACAGGGGGAAAAAGTAAAAAACCCCCCAACCCCCAACACATTTGTTCCGCTTGCTCACGGTCATTTGATTGTGAGCTTCATGTTTGCTGCTGCACAATGTGAAACAGAAATTGTTTTGAGATCCCTTCAATACTCAAACTTTTCCCATATGTAAGGCGCACCAGATTATAGGGTGCATTTCTGGGTTTCGATCAAAATTTTAGGCTTTAAGGTGCACCTTATAGCCGTGAAATTGCTGTAATTAATGTTCTTGGCCTGGAGATACAACAAAGCTCCTTGAAAGTGGTGAACATAACATTTCAGTCTTCTCAGCCTGAATGAAAGAGCCAATAACTGTCTCTCTCTTTTTGAAATAACTGAAACAGCACAACAGTGTTTTAACCATGAATCTGCCCAGGAGCCCTGACTTCTGCCCAGGTGTGACTGCAGGTAAGGTGACAAAGTGCTGGTTCTAGATTGCTGCTATCTGTGAGTATACTGTCAGCAAGGAAACATGCATGAAAAGCAGAGACTTCAACTGCATTCAGAGAAGATTTTTGATGTAAACCCGAGGAGAAAAAGGTAATTAAGAAGATATTAGTTTGGATGCAGATGGAAATTGAGTCTGTATTCATAAGTAAAACAGTATTTTTCTGCTTTAGTTTTGCTTTCCCCGCCCTCACCCCCCCCTTTTGAAAAGCCTGATGTGAAGAAAATTTTGATCTTAACAGCAATGCTTCCTCTTTACAGACGCATCCCATAAAACTTGCACTTCATTTTTTTGGTTCTCATATGGTAAAAGAGTGGTGCTAATTATGTCCTCAGAATGTGTCTGCCAAATCATCACAAAAATAAGTAGGGTCTGATTCTGGTCTTATGTTGTCTATTGTGCTTTATCCCTAATAATGTAAATTCTCAATTTATGTTTCTACAAACTTGCTAAGAAAAATAACATCAGTTCACTATCAGATCCAATGGAGACTGGTTATTTGATAAGGAACAATCTCCTACAAGGCTAAGTAACACTTTGCCAATGCCAGCTTGAGAAAGCCAGGACTTTTCTCCTCCTTACTTCAGACAATTTTTAGACCCCAAACTGCATCATCCTTTGGTGTGGTGAAAGTGCTTGTGTGGCTGTGTGATCAGTAAGAATCTAACAGATGAACATTCCCCCATTTTTGTTTTCTCACAGTTTTGCTGCCTATTAGGTTCTACTAGCACACAGTTTTTAGGCTGCCCTGAGCAGCTCTTCAGCAGCAAGTGGCAATTAGACGTGGAGCAGTGAATCCACTGACACACCTCCTGGGCCATGCAGCTGCACCAGGGGTAGAAGGGATCCACTAAACAAAATTATCTGCACTGAGCAATGTATTTTGGAATGTGGGTAACTTGGGAAGAGTAACTGCTTTGAAAATCACTTTGGAAAGGATCTTTATTTTCTTCAGTCTGGGTGCTGTCTGTTTTGCAAAGATACAGCACTGCAGTGTGGTTCATCATAGCTCACTGTTTGCAAGGCTCCTCTGACTGCTTTGAAAAGTGAAGGCAAGTAATTTTTCTCTGTGCTTGTCCATTAACCTACACATGTACCATAATCCAGAGACCTTGTGTAGTAGGCTTTGTAAAATTTAATGTCTGATTTGTGTCCTTTACTGTGAAACATGTTACTGTTTCATATTGCAGCCTCAAATTCAGATAGAGCTGACCATCAATTATTTGTGGAAGGATTAGCTTAGCTGCAGATGAACTTGGATTGTTGATGCAGAGAACCTCCATCTGTATAGCATCTCTGAATCCAATGTGTCACCCAGCCTGAGTCAGAGGCATTCTGTCTGCTTTTGGGAGATGCTGCACTGCAGTTAGGAAGCATAGGTACAGAATTTATAATTCTTGGTGTAATTTTGCTTGGATGCAGGTATGTTACTTCTTTACCTCAACAGATACAACCACAGTGTTTTGTTCTGGATCAAGCAGGCAGAATAATCTCTATTAGAATCACATCTGCTCTGCAGGCAAAAGTTTCCTCAACCCTCTTATCTTTCTTTTCTCCACTACAATAACATTTTATTACTGAATTTTCGTTTTCTCAATGTTTTTGCATTTCTAACATGCCCTTGGATACCTCATTCCCAAAGTATGAACTGTGTGAATTCTTTCTTGATTGGCAAATAAGGGAAGACGGGGATGTTTCTGATGTCTTGACTCCCATTTACACAGTGCACACTAAAATATAGTCTATAATGACTAGAGTATTTTTGGAGCACAGGTTTAGGTAGCTGTGTTTGTATGATTGATAGTCCTGTGCTTTATTCAATTCCCAAATGCACTTTATAAAGAGAAAGAAGGAAGAAAAAAAAGAACAACCCCAAATTTCATTGTGTATGTTATACACATCACTAAGAAAGGAAATAATGTTTCTATATCTGATTCTAAAATAAGGAGTTGTCCTTTCAGGCTTAGCCATTTTAATTAACCTGGATAAATCCTGTATATTTCATCAACACATCAGTCTAAAATCTCTTTATATAAAGCAGAACTTATTAATTATTTTGATAAAGTGTCCTTATCAATTAAGAAAGCAGAGACACAAAATATTTCTTGGAAAAAACCAACTAGGCATCAATTTTTTATGGTACCTCAAAACCTCAGGGTTATGCCCTGTGCCATCTTCCTTTCCTAGGTTCAATAAAATAAAGTAGTGTCAAGGAACATTTTAAGGCAGTAAATACTAAGACAGGATACAACAGCAGTTTCATTTATTAAACAAGTAATCCAAACACTTTATTCTTTAGGAAAAAAAGGTGTTTTGAAACCAAATTTCCCGTCTGAGTCTGAAAGAGTAAGAAATTGAGGCTTTCTTTCTGTATTTTCTCTAAAACCATTCTGCTTCCAGGAGACCAGATCTGCCCCTCTGTCTGCAGATCCAGCCACTCAGCTGTGGGGTCAGGAGCAAAATGCCACCACAGCTCAAACCAATTTTACCTGAGCTGGGAAAATGACTCCTCTGCAAGGAAATGTGTTCCCCTGCACTACAAGGAAGAACCATGAACTGCCCAATTGGTTCATGTTTCTCCTATATGTGGGAATCACACAATCAAAATCAAATATTTCTGTCTTTAAAACCCTGAGAAATCACTCTGTATAATGAAAACCAGAAAGGAGACAAGAGGGTTAACTCAAACCCAGTCTGCTAGAACAGGATGAATAATTTATTCTTTGCATTTTTCTCACTTTTCTTTCTGCAAATTGCCTGCAAACAGTTTAGTCTTTTCTTGCATTTAGTATTATTCAAAATTATTTGCTGAAAAATTTCTGCAGTTAATTCCTGATCTCCATATGCTTCATGAGCAGTTCAACAGCAATTCCTGTGAAACAGCCAGGCTGCCTCAGCTAATTACCGTGGGATATGCAAGCCACCATAAGCTGAGCTGATCAAGTGTTTCTCAACATACTTTAAGACTGTTCCTCCTGGATGACAAAAGACCTCCTTGCATGTGAAGAACATTAATTTATTTAGATATTGAAATAAAATCCAGATGAGAGGCCTTAGAGAGAAAAAGAAGGGAAGGGATGAAAGTTAAAACTTTCTTGTGAGCTATGGACAGATTGAATGATAGACATAAAGCATTAGTGTCCAATGGCCACCTCTAGGATAAAACCCACTACAATTCTCTTTCAGTCCTGTTTTCCTGTGTTTAAAGTGTCCTCTGACAAATCCTGAGAATATTCTGCCCTTGAGTCCCTTGAGTTAAGTGTAGACCTTGCTATTCATAGCTGGGATTCCCTTCAGGTGTTTCCCTCTCTCATACTTTGTTGGTCTCTGTGGACCACAGTGTCATCCTGATGGCCACTCCCATGTATGTCACTTAATGTCACCTCCTGGCTTGTTTAATTTCTGCAGTCTGTCTCAAACTTGCCAATTCCTACTTCATTGCTTGTGAGGTAAGGCCAGCAGTAAATCCTAACAGTCTTTTATCCTCTCTGATCTTGTTATAAATCCTTTTACTTTTGGGATTAACAAACTTGAACTTTTGTGGTAATGCCAATTCAGAGTTTTGCTGTGAGTTTGCCCCTGTAGCCTATCCCATTTCCTCCTTCCCCTGGCTCTGTTTTCTGGCTCATTAAGCACAAGTACTGGTCCTTCATGGCCTGCTTCTACTCCACCTATCATTTCTCAGTCATTTGGATGAACTGTGCTGCCAGCCTCCTTCAACAATTCTGATAAATCTTTGAAACAACATTCTTCATCTTGTGTTGTTTAATGCTGCCTTATCCTAAATCTGGGGAGGAGTTTCCCCTTATCACCTCAAAAATCAAATCTTCATCATCCCGCAAAACCATTCTTTACAGATATGTTATGATCATTATCAATAATTTGAATAATTTTGCATTCTTTTTTCTCTTGCCAATACTCACTAGCTTTGTCTTATAATAGGGTAGAAAACTGTGGGAGCCAAACTCAACTGTTGTTTCTCTATTCAAACAGCATTCATATATTCCAAGCCCAGGACTGCTTGCTTGGAGTCAGAGATGTTGGGGAAAAACAGTATTACTTGCACAGAAAGCAAGCTGTTACTTAATTTAATTTTCAATGATTTCCAAGAAGATATTGTGAAATTTTAATTGATACTACTTTGTCAATTATGTAAGTTCAAGAGGCTTCTGGACCCCACAAAAGTAAAGTGGAAAATTGAGTGATTTAGTCAGCAGGTGACAATACAAAAAATCCTTTTAGAAGTAATGACACACCTGTCTGGACTTCTCACGGTTGATTTCTGAATGAAATAAAACTAACTTGGAAAAGGATTCAGGTCTCCAAATAAGAGCTGATTAGCAGTCTGATCTGGTATTGAAATCCCCAGTTTCCTGTGTGTAATTGCCTTTCAAATGTTCAAATGCTGAAGGTTGAAAAGTAGCATGCTGTGCTCATAGAGATCAGTGTTTGCAATGAATATACAGATATCTCAAATAACTTGGTTTATTGCCATTTCACCCACATACAAAATTCATAATGAGAGCAAGACATAGGTTATTAAGTGTGACAGAACAATGTATATATTAATATTAATGAGACTATATTTGCCTTGACCTCATAGCCTTACAGCATTAATTGTATTTCAGATTCTTTCGTGTTCATATATATAAATATGTATATTAAAAAGCTATGGGTGTTCATATTTTTACCACTCTTTAGATATTTATTTAGTCAAAATTTCCAAAGCCAATCCAAAGAAATAGGATTTTTTTCCATTTATCATAAACACTGATTTTAAACTTTTGAATGACTCATGTTTAGTCTTGAATGAGTGTAAAGGGAACACAGACATTTGCCTCTAAAGAAATTTCCCCCTCCATCCTGCCTCTGATTGTAATATTGTCAAGTTTTGCAAAGTTCAATCTATTTCTTTTTATGAGCTTCCATGTTTAAGTGTTCTCTATTTGTTACTATGCCCTAAGCATACAGCTATCAAATATCAGCAATAAAAGTGTTCATTTGACAGAATGAACAAAATTCTTGTCTTCTCTTGAAGGGACACAGGTGGCCATCTTTTAGCCTATAAAATTCAGGGTTTTTTTCCTCCAGAATCTCTAATTGTAGCTTGATTTTGTGCATTTTTTGCTTCTGTGGGAAACTCTGACTGACTTTCATCACCTCCTGTGGAGAGGATGTTATTGCTATGATTATTTGTTTGCCATCAGTGGCTCAAACACCATGTACACAGTAGTCCAAAGACAGAATGTGCCAAGCTAGAGTCTGGTATGAATTTATATAGTCACCTAAGTCTGTTTATCTGCAGGATCATAAATTTAATAAAAAAATTCACCTAACTTTTCATTGTTCTTCTAGCTTTCTAAACCATCAGATTAACTGTTTGTGTCTTTATTAATTAATAATTAGGAAATATTAATGGTTATGAATTTGAGTGATGTTTGGAACTCATTACTGTATTTCGAAGTTAATAATAACTTTGGAATAGTTTTGTCCCTAAATTTGCCTTGTAAGCTCACTTTGCTGTGAGATCTTCTATTTTGGGATGTGAAAAATGAAGTAGCTATGGGTCAGACATTGAATTTGGGTCTCAGTCTTCACTCAGTCTCATTCCATATTGCCTACTGCAGCTCACCTTTGAGGACCACAAAATTAGATTCTCAAGCCCATTTGATCATAAATCAGAGTGCCTTAACTGATTTACATTATGGATATTCTGAATTGTTAAATGATGGTGTCAGCAAGTAATAACATCCTATATCTTATATTATATAATATATCCTATATTAGTCTATAATAGCCCATATTATTATAATAATATCCCATATTATTATAAATCTTATGTTACTCAAAGAGATAATTTACTTTAAAATTTCATACTGAACCTAGTTTTATTTCAAACCAATATTTCACTCCAAATGTCAAATTTTTATAATTTAGAATTTATCACTGGGTCCATGAAAGCTGCTTACAACAGGAAACATCCAAGGAGATGAGGAGATTGAAAACATCACAGTAACTGAAATTTGAAAAGCAGAGGAGGATTTGGGCAACAGGTTGAAGTGGACTGAAGAAGGACCAAAGGAACCAGGACTGGGCTGCAGATGTAGATGATGTAGAAGATGATGTAGAAGAACAGCTAAAGCAGAGTGCCAAACACAAATGAAGGTAAACATTTAGAAGTGCAAAGGATTGGCCACAATCTTAAAAAACTGACCCCCTTTTCCTGCAACTGATCTTTGAACTTAATTCTAAGCAGTCCTGAAGAGTTCTTGTGGATGAATACTTGGAAAATATAAAATACCTCTGTACATGAGTTTGGCTGCCAATCTGCCATTCTCTTGGTAAGGAGGAGTTCATGCTACCTGTATGTGATGTTGGATATCACACATGCCTTTCTCATGAATATTCTTCATCTAATAATTAAATATAATTAAATATTTGATATCATTTAACAAAAATATGCCATAACTTACACTACTCCTTTCCTTTTTTTTTCCTCAGTTATCCAGTAGAGACAGATACCAGATTGCTTAAGTATTTCTAAATTATTTTAGAGAGTTAATAAGGGATAAATGTACAAGGATGGTTCTTCTATGCATGTTTGAGTAATTAAACTGTATGCAGTGAGCTATCAGTTCAACTCTCCTTGTCACATTTTTTCCCTCTGGTACTACAGCAATGCTGACTCTTACCCAGGCACATCTATAAGATACTGTAGATTCTTTAGAAATCTATAAGATTTCCATTTCTCTTCCCAATATGCTAAGCATGGAAATAACTTACAGTTTCTTTATGGGGTAAGAAACCAGGCAGGGGAAGGAAAGAAATTCCCATCAGAAATAATCTGGCCTTCTCTGCTACTTGCTACAGCATTGCATCAAGATCCTTATCGAGTTTCTGCCCTGTTGCTTTATTATTTTTTTCCTTTTCTTGGAAAAGTCATTTCTCCTTAGAACAGGAGTTCTTATCCTAGAGACAGATTATTTATTTACACGGTGTCTAACTATGGCAGAAAAATGTTAAGAAGTGCTTAGTCTGTTTGGCATGCTACTTCATTTCACCACAACAATAATCTTTCTTTACCTAACCTATCTTTTTCTGAAAATAAAGCATTCGACTTCTAACCTCAAAATTGCACGTGACCAACAATTGCCAGAAGGGATCTTGGGGGAAACTGACAATTATGAATGAAGTAAGGAAAGGAAATGTTTGAAAACTTGTTAGTGCATCACTTGAGGGTAAAAGAGGCATTGTAGAGAATATAAAAGAATCATCCCATGTCCCAGATTTTCGCTTTTTAGAGGAATATCAACTCACTGCCATGTCGATTTGACTACTGCTATAGAGAGATGGCTTTTCCAAGTCTGGGCATGCATGGAAGCGTGAAGGTTTTCTGGTGTTACTTGAGGTGAGTGATGTGTTTTCTGCTCTTCAAATTATGGGATTTTGTGTATTTCAGAAGAAATAATAGCAACTGTTCCATAATTCAAGAATTTGCTTCCAATAATTGAAATTTTGGAGACTTGTTTATGTAGTTTAACAGTATGGCCCCAGAATCAACCCAGAAAACAAAGGGAGAAAGGTTTCATTCAATTTTGGGGGGATGGGGAAGGGGTCAGTGTTTTATATCTTAAAGTGTCATATGCCGCTCACCATTCTCTCCTTCTTTTAATTTGTGTGAAAAATCACAGAATAAATGAAGTCCTGTGTAGTCTGGGATTCATATGGAATTTTTAGGTTGTAGATTTTCTGTTTGACCCAGGATTGTACGTCTTTTTCCTTTTCCCACTACTAAGTCAGGAATAGTTCTCAGAGGTATAGAAATGTCTACAGATGATTGTGAGCTCTTTAAAACCTTGCAGTGCTGTAGGTTGGTAATGCCTAAGCAGAAAGATTTGAAATATTGGTATTATTGTACTCTTTGCATTGATGTGATTGTTTATATTTATTTTGCAGGTTTCAAAGTAATAATCATAGGAATATTGTTTATTAGCTGTTTCCCAAAATAAAAGGCCAAATGATGTAGAAATTTAGATGCTAGACACTGATGGAAAATGTAACTTTTATTTTGCTGCTTAGATTACCACAATTCTCATGGTTTGATCAGCCCCATAATACTATTGCAATATTTCATAGTACTTTCAGTTTAATGTTTCTGTTTTAGGCATCTAATTAACTTCTTTCATAATTGATATGAGATGCACATATCTTCTGAAGTACTGTGAGATGTGTAACATGAAAGGTTCTGTACAGGAAAACTGTTTTCCTTATTAGAGTGAACTGTAACATGACAGATTAAACATTCAATTAAACAGGAAATTTGCCCATGTAAAAAGCTCACAGAAAGAAGCTTAATAATGTTCTCTTTTATGAGGTACTGAAGTTTTTGGAATCCATTATTTTGAAAGTCCATCTACTTTGCTTACAGGTAAAATAATAATTCAGTTCTTTCAGAAAAGGGGCCAAGTATTATTTAGCTCCATTGTAAACATCTGGGTACTGTTTCCAAGGTTTAAAATACTTTGGTGAGAGAAATGAAAATACTCATAAAAAGCAACCACAGTATGTTATAAACCACCTTTATGGTTCATTATACATTTGGTTTAATGCTGTTGGATTAACACTAAAGGTTAATGTTTGCATAAAATATGCATGATTAGTTTAATACTCTGGAATTGTGATCAGGTTCTCTAATGTTATGAAAAGGAGTGACATGATACATGGTTGAGGCTGACACAAATAGAAGTGTGATATATTTCCAACAAAACTGGTCAAGGGTATTTTCAAAATCCTCCCTTATGTGATAACACTTCAAAGCCAATCTGTACCAATGGGAGATTTTGTGTTCAGCTCTCATAATTAAACTGTTTTCTGGCTGCAGGAATTGCATGCATTTCTAATTTGCAGTGTAGGCAAAGTGCTTGGAGAATGATATGTTCAGATTTTCTTCTTGCATTTTTTGAGCCTTAGGTATTATGTGGAGTGTTTTTGTTTTAAGCATTGATTATCTTTGTTACGCTTTATTGCCAGGAGAATGATAGTATTTCTTATGCATAGGCTTGGAAAACTCCAACTAACAGGCAGATTTCACTTATTGCTTGTATAGAAGTGTCTGCGTAAGCTCTTCACTTACCCACAGATGATTTATAAATTTATGATTTATTTTTTCTATCTTAATCATGCCTCAGAGATAATTACAGTTAAGCCTTCTTTCATGCTACCAGAGAAAAACAGTGTATTTAGCATGTATTTGGATAAATATCAGCCATACATCTTGGATAGACCATGAACTTTTGCTGATGTCAAGGGTCTGGAGAGCAGATAATGAGAAAAACCTATGGGCTCTCATAAGCTAGGGAAACAGCACACGGTAATCATCAGGACATATGGACACAGCTACAAGGACTTGTACATATAATTCATTGCTTTTTATGATTATGCATTGCTTAAGTCTCTGGGCAGGTTTTGCTTGGTACACCTATGGGTATGGATATTCAACAAAGAAGAAGTTCTAGCAAGATTTTTGTACAATCTCTAAAATGATTCATACCAAAATATGTACTCACAATGATTACTTGGTAGTGATAAAAAAAATATTGTTACAACCCCCCGCCTTTGTTTGTTTGATTACTTTGGAGTGGTTTATTTGTTTGTTTGTTTAAACACAGATCATTTTAGACATCCAATTTGTACGACTGATAATGTGGGCGCAAGAAGATGTGACTGGCAAAAAAGTGGCCATTCATAGGAATGGTGGGGCAGCAAAGCCAAATGTCCCTGCTGCCATTTGTGTAGTATACAATTATAGCCTGCAGTAGAGTGGGTGACTCCTCTCATACTTAAAAGTGAACAGTGTGGTATCAACGGGACTGCAGAATTAGGAGCAGAACTTTTTCTCTTTTTCTCCTATCTCCGACTTCTGGCTAGATTTCAGTCAGGGATGGGGTGAGTAGATCACGGAAAGCAGACAAAAGGAGGCTCAGATCTTCTGGCTCTGTTCTAAGGTTTATTCTTGAAGGTGTCCACAAGGGAAAAGAGGCAGGGGGTCAGCTGATACAGGGTTTTATAGGATTTAGGATACAGGAAATGGCATAGGGTTTGGGATTGGATGGGATTGGTTGTAACTGGATACCTTCCAACTCGGCCTGGTCAGAGACTAAGGGTTAGACTAGTGGTCATACTATGTTGTAAAATGCAACACAGAACTTCTTCGGTGCTTTTCAAACCTTTATGTGTAGGCCCAATGTGGGCATACTTCTTTGAGCACAGCAAAGGCTGCATATCCCTGACATTTTGCCTGCCACAGGTCAGGATCCTGCTTCAGAGAACTGGGATACCTGGTGAACTTATTTTGTAAGATGTTCTAGGACTGTCTGTCAAGGACGGAAGAGTGCCCTTCACCCAGCTTTGATCTAGCAAATGATTGCAACATAATGGCAGCTTCCAAGAATACAAAATGTTTGTGAAGATAGCTGTAGATCATTTACACTTGGAATTACAGCCCAGAACACTGACATTTGAATGAGCAATAGCCCAAAATAAACAGTCTAAATCTATGGACAAGTTTTAATGGGCACTGCCATTGTCTTGTTTATTCATTATGTGTTTGTTATGTAGCCTCAGTCCCTAGAGACCAAAAAATTTAGAGACTGAATATTCATCCTTTTTACCTAGGCTTGGTTCTGTAAAAGTTCAAAAGCACAAGTGCAAATTCACTGAAAATTGATTTTATGGAGATCTTGTTTTAATGGCTCACTCATGTTCAGAATGAATTCTTCAACTCAGAAATTGCTAATTTGTTTTGATTACCAAAATATGGAATAGTGGAATCAAACGTTTATTAATGCCTGTAAAATGCAGACAGCTCATGGTATATGAGCAGTCATGCGTTTTGGGGAGATGAGGTTTAACATTCTTTTGCTAAGTGATATCAATCTTAATGTAATTAGTTTTAACAGCATGCCCTTCATTATTTTTTTCTATTTTTACCACAGTTATCTGCATTTTCTCTACATTCAGCAATATCTCTTTATCTGTTAGACTGACAAGAACTTTCTCAAAGACAAACAATGCTAATGAACCAGAGATGTGTCTCAATCAATGTCTTTCTTTTCCATCTTGATGGGAATCGTATACAGCTGATAATTTTGTATTAGGGTCGGGTTTTCTTTCCTTCTTCCATTCTTGGCCTTGGAGACACGGAAGGAAAGTGGTTTCAGCACTTATTAAATACCTTTTTATCAGACTGAGTGGGGGCATTTGGTGACATGGTTGATGACTCCCAGGGGACACAGTTTCAGCCAGAACAAGCTGACAAAGGTCACTGGAAAACAATTCACTGAGATTATGTTGGAACACACAAAGTCATATGGGCCTAAATCACTTGTCCATAACAGCTGGGCTACCAAGTTTAACTCCCTGTGATCTTATGTTTAAATATTGTTACATTCTGAGAGCAGCAGCTGGTACGAGTCATAGGTAGGCTTAAAAATTGTTCTGCAAAGAGTCACTGATTTCACATAAATTGTATTTGTATGAGAATTTCATGAGCTCAGCTGTTGTTGTTGCCTGACTGCAAAGTCTTAATTAACCAATGCATCACCTTACCTGAGACAGAAATGCAAAGTACCCTCCTATTATGTTCAGTACATAGTATTTCAGATTGTTAAAAGGGACAAATGAAATATGCTGGACAATATAAAGTTTTAGCTGCTGAATCTTCTTCTGCAGTTTTTTGACTTGGAAAAAGCCACAAATTAAAAAAACCCCTACATTTCTCTTTGTATTGTACTAGAAAAAAAATTTAGCATTTTTGGTATATAAAAGTTGAATATTTATTACATTGATAAAATGTTAATAATTTGGTGCTTGCTTGGCCTTAATTTTACTTTATTGTTTGAAAATCTGTGGTGGCTCACAGAGATGTCATTTTCAAGTATGGCCATTCTTGTCCATGCTGAACACTTCATGGTATAGTTTCTTCTTTGCTGAACCAATTCATTGCACCATGAAGCTGAATAACCAGGAGGAATGAGAGGCCTGAGGTGAGGTTGTCCCAGAGCCTGGGAGAGGTGACAGGATGGAACACAGTCACTAGAAATCTTAACATCACCTCACAAGTCAATGGTAAAAGTCACATGAAATGGAAATTAAATCATGTTTATCAAGTGACCTTCAAAGTATTGTTTTAACTATTCTTTTAGTAGTGGAAAGCATTTAAAAAAAAAACCAAAAAAACCAACAAATCCAAAATTCAAAACAAATCCACAAGAAAAAAGAAGTTAGTTTTTGGATGTATCTTAGGTTAACAGGAAGGAATTTAGAAGGCCTTCAAGAGTTAAAGATGTCATAGAAATAGGAAATACCCATTTCCAGATGGAAATAGAAGATATTGGTAGCATAAAAATAAGTTTTGATGTTGATTCTATTGTCTGTTTGCATGGAAGTGGAACACATTGCAGGAAGATGGTACATTACTTTCTGCTCTATTAGTAAGCAAAGGACATTTGAATCAACATCTTCTAAGAACATAAATATTAATTCAACCAACACAGTGATTTGCACTAAATAAAATCAAACCCACAAAACATTAAACGAGTTAACTGGAGAGAACCTTAGTTTTTTCTCTCACTAATAATACAGTAATTTCATACTCATAAGCCGCACCTGGTTATAAGCCGCACTTCCAGGTAGCCGGGAAGACCATGGAATTTGTCCATAAATAAGCCGCACCGGGTTATAAGCTGCACTTGTTTTTTTTTTGGAAGCGAGGGTCCGTGTGCAAGAAAGTAACAAATTAGTAACAGAATCACGCAATTGCGGGGTTTGCTGTCAGGTGCTCAATTTGCAAATAGTTTTCACAGACCGGTGAAGCCTTTAAACGCAGTCCCAGGTGCCCTCCCCATGCCTCAACACTCCCAGCCCTGGCACTGGCTGCCGCGGCCGCCCTTACCATGCAAAGAGCAGAGCTGGTGGCTCCCCGTGCCTTGTGAAGAGCTGGTGGTCTGGCCCCGGCTCCGAGGCAGCTCCCTCCCCAGCCGACTCACACTTCCAGGTTGCCATTTCGCCAGAATTTGTCCATAAATAAGCCGCACCTGGTGATTAGCTGCACTTTCAGGATTGGCCTGATTCTTCAGCGAAATAGGCATGGCTTATCAGTGTGAAATTACTGTAATTCCTAAATTACTGAGAAAATTCTTAAAAATGAAAGAATGTGAGTTTTGTGCTAATTTTAAAAGCAATTAGAGTTCTTGAGCTAAATGGCTAAGTGTTTGCAACTGTTTTTTTTTACCTAAGTGTCATGAAAAAAAGGGGGGAAATTCATAAAGATTTAGTAAGCAGTAGTAGAATGTTGATTTAATTACTATAATTCAATGTAGTTTTGTGAAAAAGGTCATGTTGAAAAAGCTTGTTGATAAAGCTGTAAGGCTTTTAATTAAGTTCTGTCTGATAAGCTGGTACAGCTATGCTAGTTCTATACAATAGCTAACAAAAATGTATGAAATACAATAAATATTAATGTATAATGGTATGGATATCTGATTGACTTCTCATGTAATTATGTCATGGAGAAAAGAATTACAATTTTAAAAATAATTATCTGGAGATCTAATGAAGATTTTTAGTTTCAGTGTAGAAGAAACAAAACTATAGGTGATAAAATCTGGGGATGAAAAATATTTTTAAGAAAAACAAATGTAATGAAGAATGCAAGCAGTTTTACAGATGCTTGTTTGACAACTCAGCCTTGAGGACTAGAGTGCAAGAAGGGCCTAAAGTCATCTGGAGTGGGATTTTAACTGTGTTATTGATGCTCATGAGCATTCTGTGCTGGAGATGTTCCCTCCTGATTATGGCCAATGGAATCAGCAAGGTCTAGGAAACGTTTCCTCAGTGTGACAAGAGATGAGAATCAGATTTCTTAGCAGAAGAACTTTTTGCTTCCTAAAATATCCTGTGATGTATAATACATCTGCCTTATGTGGACTTTAACAATTGTTTAGCTCATGGGTATCTCAATAGAAAAATTTGGGGTAGACCTGTGGGCATGTGTGGATTTGTGCAGCTTTTTTTTTTTTTTCATTATTGAAAAATTCTAGGAATGAGATCGATTGGAGACTGGTCTAGGTTTATCACTAACCTTGACTAGGTCACTAGTGTATTAATATCCTAAGTGGGTAAGAAGGGGAAGGAAATAAAATAAAAGATGAAAACAAAGCAGGAAGACTCAAAACTCAGTCTAAGTTTTTGGGTTTTTATTTCCAAATGCTTGAGGGTTGCTGAGAGTAAATGTTTGTACAAGCTAGAAATGGAAACTCAGAGATCTACAAGGCTGTGGCAGTTTCAAAAAGAGTGCAGTCTCCAGAGTTCAGTAATGGTTGTTCAGTAGCAGGAAATCAGAGTGATGTTCAATAATCTCCTGAGGGTGGCCAAAAAAACAGGCCTGCTGAGCAGACTGTAACATATTCTCAAGGAGTTTATGTAAAACAGACATATGTTTACACTGTTGGTTGTTTTGAAATCCCTTTTTTTCCAGCATGCACTTTGTTCTCAGTGCTTAAATAAACAATGCTTTGGTTCAGAGCAGGCTTGTTTGTTGCTGAGTATCTCCAGTATCTGCCTCTCAAAGGAAAGAAGCCCTGGTGGCAACTCCAGCCAGAGGTGGTAAATAAACCAGTAGGCAAGAGAGAGGTGACCCACCAGCAGGGGACCATGCAGCAGAAAAAAACCCAACCAAACAAATAAAAGGAGATGCGAAGAGTGAAAATTAGATAGCCCTCTAGTCAGGGTAACTTTTTTACAACATGCTTCTAAGACCCAGTGAGAAATAACTTTTATATATATATAGGTGTGAATGTAGATGCAAATTACCCTATAATTGAATATGTAGCAAGTCAGATAATTTATTTTCAGCTTAAATAATATATGTTTTTAATGTAAGAAACCACCTGGGGGAAACCAGTTGTGCATTCAGACATGATGCATCTAGATACAGTTGTCCTGTGAGCAATTTGAGCTGATTTGCATTGAATATGATTTCTAAGCCAAGATCCCCAGAAATGCTATGTACTCATAGATTCAGATGGAATGAGTTCCTAAAGTGCATCAGGTCTATTTTGAACATTTATATCTTGTAACAAAAGTGGTGGACTAAACACCACACATATGTTCTTCATTTGCTGAAGAAATTAATTAATGCATTATACTTGTGTAATAAGTTTTGATGTTTTGCAGTTGTACTAAATAATTAGTCTTCTTGATGAGCTTTTTTCCCTGTAATGTTCTCTTTTTTATTCAATACTAATTTTGACTAAAGATGTCAGGGTCATGATGCTCAGAATGGCAGGTCAATAGCAAGTTGAAATAGAAATGAGCTTTGGGGAGAAAACAGAAAAATTAATTAGTTGGGGATGTCAGAGCCTCCTCAGCATGCAAAAAGAGTAGAGCTGGTCAGTGAGAAAAAATATTAATTGGTTTACATCATATGGACAGAAGATGCATTTAATTAGAGGAAGAACATCCTTTGTCATCTCTTGGGCATGCTAGGTCAGAACTTTCATTTTTCTTATGTATTTCACACCTTTGTTGGTTTCTCTCAGAAAAAACTGTGATTTGCCAAGGGTTTCAAGATTAAAAGGAATTATCACAAAATGCACTGAGGGAATGAGAAGTTGCTTAAAATATATGAACAAAAAGTTGATATTTCCATTACAAATTTCAGGTGATTTATTAACTTTAGAAAATAAGATAGACGTTTTAAGGATATTGCAGTAAACATTTCTTCTTACTTTCAGGCAATCACATCAGGCTACCTAAACCAAAAATATATCAAGTACCATTTAGCTTAGATGACTTTCTGATTAGTAACAACTGAATTTGCATTCCTAAGAAAAGATATAAAACTACTGGAAGCTTCCATAATATTCCATTGCTCCACTGTAAAGTCTGTAAGCAATAAAATATCTCATTTTGCCAGTAAAATGTGGCTCGTATTTCCCAACACAGCCACAGTGCAGGTATTGGGATCAAAGATGATAAGATGTGATAAGTGATAACCATCTCTCAATTACAGGACAGATTTCTGGAAAATATATTTCCGAAAAAATTTAATTCAAAACAATGAAGGATGGCCTTGAAATTTTTGTATGCAGTTAAATGACATCTTCAGCCATAATTCTTCTAGACGAAAAACAGAATAAACCAGCTCTGACTACTGATCAAAGTGGAATTAAAGGAAAACAATTTTTTCATGGCTTAGATAACTGACAGCCATTTTTACTTTCAACACATCATCAGACAACATTGCAGAGTAGATATGTGTTGCCTCTATTTTCCAGATGAACAAGCCAGGAAATATTTTACAAAACAGGAAGGAGCCAATGAACCCAGAGATGAAATGATCAGTCAGTGTGTAACCCACAAAGATCACCTCTGCAAGGTGACACAACTCCTGGTTCTGACTATCTTTGTTATGCAGACTTTGGTTTAGACCAGCATGTCAGTGAAGAATGTCTGTCTGGAATCAAGTCCTGGAATGACAGTGACAAGAATGCAGAGAGTCTTTAGCCATAATGAGGAATAATGGTTCCCACCCACACTTCTTTACTTTGTTTTCTAGTTTTGGAGTGTGGTTGCATACTTAGCTGGAATTATTTGATTTATTCTCAAATATTTAAAATAATAATTTAGGCTTCTTAAGACAACATGTTCCTAGGACACTATGTTATATTATATGTTCTCTCAGCTGTCAGTGACAGCACAGATTACTGGGTCATGAAGACTTAACATTTCAGAAATAAGTACCGATACTTTTTGCACTCAGACAAACTGCAAGCATAAAGTCTTGATCTTGTATTCCCTAGCTGGTGCTGAATCCAGCTCCATGGTTTTACTGTGCATTCCTGTGTGGCTTAGTCCCCTGCTGTCTGCCTGTGGGATGGAGTGTTACAGGAGCCCTGGGCAGTTTGACATGGGGGGAAACAGCTGAACAGAGCAAATAAAACAAATGGCACCGTGAGAATTGGTCAGAGTTGCAGAAAGTGCCAGATAGGAGAGATGGATTTTTTAGGCAGTAGAGCAAGGTAAGAAAGATTCAGACTCCCCAAACGACAGGCCCTTTGGCAGCTTGCTGTGCCTTGCCAGCTCTACACCGCTGCCACTCCTGGCACAGGGATACACCTGACATGGACGTGCCACAGGCCCAGCTTAGCTTGGTGGTGGTACCAGAAAGATTTATTTGAGTACAGATGGAGCAAAAACAATGGGGAAAAAGTGCAGCAGGGCAGACAATTTTTTGGAATGGATTGTGATCAAGAAATAGGTGTAGGTACCCTGTACCAAAACAGGAACCCAAGAAATACCCAGTACAACATAAGAGGTGCTCAGTAGGTAATCGGTGCTGTTGAGGAGCATCTGTGGGGCTGTCCTGTGCTCCACTATGAAGGTGGAGCAGGACAATAAACCAGACCTGCTGTTCTGACCCTGCTGTGAGGGACAGACATGTTTCTGTGCTAAGGAAAGCCAGGCACAATAATGGATTTGGCATCCTGTTTCACAAGAAACAGCAGCAACAACCACCCACTGCTTCCCAAAGCAACAAGTGACATAGGGTGAGCAGATCTAGCTAGGGTCAGAGTGTATAGATACAACCCAAAATTTACGCAGGAGCAAAACTCATGTTCTACAGTACAAGAACAAAGGTATGTGCATGTGTGATACAACTAGAAACCTCTTCTGTAGATTCTTCTTCCTAGATAAATTCATTTGTATGAAACTGTTTCTTTCTCCTCCACAAAACATTCTTGCAGCCTCTGATTCTGCTCAAGTTAACTCAAGGTGCATGTTGATTGTTTTGGGTTATTAGGAGATACAGGTTCTTGGAGCATCTCTTTTCAAAGAAGAATGTGTTTAAAGGCATAAGGTATTACAGATTCAGAATAGTCCTGAGAAGCCAGAGTAATTCCATCATTTAACTTAATCCTAGAAAGTTAAATAAGCAAACACAGTTACAAAGTGTACATATTTAATATTTAAATATGATTTCTATGGCCTGTATGACATCCTTTGGAAATTCCAGTCTGTTTCCAGGGTGGTGTTACACTAAATTAAACAATATTAAAAAATGATGGCTAATAAAATCCAAAGCAGAGGGAAATCTCACACATGCACAAATTTTAACAAATGGACAAAATGATTGTTTTAATGAAGAATAAGACCAATTGGTGAGGGGTCCTTTTTTTTTTTTTTTTTTTGCCCTCCCAATAAATAACAAGGATTTACCTTGAAAATATTTCACCACGAGCTGGGGAAGTATCAATGTTCAGGCAGACTCTGAAAACAGCAAAATATTCCTCAAAACTTTAGTAGCAGTTCTGGAGGTGCTTGAGCCACTGGTGCTATATTCTTCACAAGCTTGGATTTTGTGTCAGTTTTTTCGACCAGACTAGTTACAATATTTTTTATGAACAAAGCCTGGAAGAAGCAGGTTTTCCTCTTTGTTTCTCTTAAAAGAGAGTTGAATTGCAAATTACATATATCCCAGTATTTCAAAATATTGCATGTCTAAAATAGTTTTTCTCATGAAAAAGACAGAATGAGTTTTCTTGGGGAAACTTGCTGTATATTTACTGGTTCTGATGATATTTATGATATTTGTGGAATGTCTGTTTTTCCACACAATTTGTGAAATGCTGTAATTTGACTTTCCTATGCACAGAATCAAAACACTCAAACTACACAAGATTTTACTGTAAGTAGTCAGGTGTGGGGCTTTTTTTTAACATCCAGCCAATGGTTTAAAATGTCTGTAAGAAGCTGTCAAGTGTCGTGTGTGGGTATGCGGTGCACACACCTGTAAAGGTGGCAGGTAAAGGGGATAGGAGGACTGTGAAAGGCTGGACCTAATGACATGACTTCCACTGGTTTCCTGTGGTTTGGGATTTCATTTTCATTATGTTCACTCTGGCATTTCTTAGAGTCATATATCCCAGGTAGAATTTCACCTTTCTGTTGCAGTCTGTCAAAGAGTCTGTTAGAACCACAGAGGCCAGTGGTTGCAATGTTATTAAAATTTTGGAAATATCTTCCTGGCTTTATGTCCAGAGGCCAGAGTTAAATGCTTATACTTAAAAAACCCCACAATAATCTTAGACACTGATTTTCTAAATCACCTACTTTGCTTGGATCTCTTCTACATGACACTCATTCCCTGTCCCTTTTTAAAAAAACCTCTGGTGCTCTGCTGTTCCATGGTCCCAATAAAGGCTTCAGATTTCCTCTTCTTGCCTACACAGCTTTTGACTGTCAGGAGTCCAAACTTCTGTGTTTTCTCCATGTTAAAAAATCTTAGTTACTGAGGGCAAGGAATAGTTTTAGGTGGGTTGGTACTTTTCAACTTCCACCATTTTTTATTGTTTTTTATAAATTTTGCAGATGTCATGCAAGGCATTGTGAGTGTGAGGCTGCATTTTAGTCACAATGGGCAGGATAAGAAACCTCTTATCTGAGGGCTGTGCCTCAGATAACAGCACAGTTTGTTTGGGAGCTCATGGCTGCTTCATATTCTACCTGGGGCTCCACAGCTGTGAAACCAAGGAATAAGTCTATAAAGAGAATGGTTTGCCACTGCCTCACCCTGCCAGCAATCTGTGCTTTTCCCTCAAAAAGGGACCATCCAAGCTGCAAGAAAAATTAAGGATTCTTCATCTGCTTCCCATAATGCATGGCCATGAGTTTGCTAGCAATTTCTAGCATCTCTCTTGCAGTTAAGATCTCATCATGTGTCGTACACCAATGGACATAATAAATATAACCCTTTTTATTTCATGGTATTGTCACTGTTATACATTTAGGCCCTTCAATATCCGTAAGATACATATGGAAACCACATGGAAATTTAAGGTTATGTTGATTTGGATTTCTTTTTCTCCTTATAGCTGAATTTCATAAAGGAATAAAGTAATTAGAACGAATGAACTCAACATTTAGTATTGATCAGCCATTACTTCAGTTCCCCTTTAAGATACTCTCTAAACATGGAACACTTCCAGCTGCAGCTCCAGCTAACAAGTGTCAGGGACAGAAAGCTGAAAATAGACCTCTCTTTCTTCTTATTATTAGAAATATAATTAATTTCTGCATATAGTAAAATTCCTCTGTTGACTTGGGATTGTTACTGGCATCTTTCCATTCTCTGTCAACAGAGTAGCATAGAAAATTAGAATTTCCCTCATCTGAATCTCCAGAAGTAATAGACACTTTATTATATCCTCTGAGTACTTCCAGTAGATGATGTTGTTGTAATGCTGATACTAGACAGAGATCTAACAAGTTTTGATTTATACAGAGCACATTTTTTGAAAGATTACTTGCTGGTCTGCATGGACTTTGAGCTGATAGAATTTTCAGGGAGGTCAAATAGCTTTCTCTAAACCATACACCACATAATTACAGTGGTGATCCTATTCCTTTGATGAAAAGTAATTGCTGGCAAGAGAAACTGATGCCAATATGTGAAATATTAAAGAATTAATACCTCAGTTCTCACCACCTCTTTCAATGATTTGAACTGTCAAATTTTGCTGAGTAAACCCCAACAAAATTGGTGGTAATAATGGACTCTGGTAGGTTTTCTTCTTGAGATAATTAGTCTGTAATTTTCACATTATCTTTCTCTCTTTCTTCCCCTTCCACCCCAGATGTTTCAGTGTTTGGGGAAAGCACCAAGGAGTAAGTAATATAAACTTAAGATTTTTAGTCTATCATAAAGCATATATAAAGTTATACATAAAATATAAACTTATTTCTAAAGGTATTTCCCACATACAAATATACCAGTATTTATAGATAGAAATATAATCTACTATGTGAAAAACTTTGCTCATCCACAGAAGATTGAATCAAAGTATCTAGCATCCATTACATTAACAAGCTACATTTTTATGGTGTTATTTCTGTACATCAGCTGGCCAAACCTGGTGTTTATGCCTGAAGACAAGAAAAGGAAACTTTCTGGTGAAAATTAGCATAGGTAGGTGATTTCTGAGGTCTACACTCTGAAGAAGATGGACCTTTCATTTGGAAGATTCACAATTAGTATTAATATAAGCCCATACATGTTCATAGAATGAGGCTTCTGTACACTCTTCCTAATTGGAATGTTTATGATTTCTTTCATTTCTCAGAGAAAAAAGAATTTGAATTCATAATTGCTCTGTACAAAGTCCTTTATGAACCTGTGGTATATTGCAGTGTATGCATACAGAGAGATGAATGTGCTAAACTTTTAAAGAGATAAAGGACATTTACGCCTAAAGATATGCATGGAAAGATAATGGCATATACTAATCATTTGTATAATAATGAATGTTGCCTTTGGCATGATGGACCCCCTTTCTAACATCACAATTTACTATTAATTCTAACAATCACTTATTTCAGATGGATTTTCCTTTTATGCAAAAATGCCAAAACACAATCAAACCCCAAATGTCCTTTTTGAGGTGCTGCACATTCTTTATGTTGAAGGGAAACTTCATTTTAGCGGAAAATATTCCTCTTATCATACTTCTTCATTTTTGGAGTGCTAGTTAGATTTCTCCAATAGACATCAAATTTTACATCCAACTCAAAGAATTTTTTCTCCCCAGCTGGGAATAACCTACTTAGGGAAGAATTTGGACCTACTAAAATGATACAATGTCTAAATAGAAGGTGAATGAAAATAAACACCATAGATATCTAGTCTCAGCTGAGCCCACTGAAATGTCAAAATGCAGACTCAACAATGGCTGTGGATGTCATTGGGGATGACACCCACAATGTCAAATCACAGCAAAGCACTGTTGAAGGGAGTCTGTGGAGACTGCATTAAGTTGTCAAATGAAACAGATGCCAGCACAGATTATATTGCCTCTGAAAGACAAAAAATAACAAATTAAAGCCAAAGATTCTGAACTTCAATCAAAGTGTACAAGTGCATAAAATGCCACCTGGCTCGGTTGTGTTTCTTTTTTTTAAATCATTGGTTTGGCTTTTGAAGAGTTAGAAGTGCTCCTTTGGCTGTGATGTTTACTATTGGATTTCTTTTTAAAGTTACAACAGTATGAATATGTCAATTAAGTAATTAATTATTATTATTGTTATTATTATTATTATTATCATCATAATTATTAATGCAGATAATTCTTAGTGCCATTGTTGGGTTTTTATTGTTTCAGTGCAAGATTAACCTTTCAGAAACTGCTCAATGGGCTTTACCAGCTGAGTACAGTTTACCATTTGAAATTATAAGCAATCTATAGGACAGAATTACATATTACCATTCTCAAAACATGTTAGCTTCAGCTATGTCATAGCTTAACAATTATCAAAACATCCAAAAAGCTCACCTGCTGCCAGACTTTCACAGCAAAGCTAACCATTCTGGTAAAACAGCTCCCATTCAAATCCTTGAGGATAAGGACGAGAGTTTTTGTAACAGACAATCACAATAATACTTGAAATAAATACTTTAGCATGTGGGTTAATGTAAGGACTTTATGTAGATGTTTACATTTTAATATTTTTCCAGCTCATAAGGAGAGAGCTTGATTAAAGCTTTCACAGCATTTTGTGTCAGCTTTGAAGGAAGATCCCACAGCTCTCCTCATTGGGCAAGCAGCTTTCTTCAGTGACCTCTGTGACATTTTGGGTGGCTTTTGTCATCCTGCTGCACCACAAAGTTCAACCAGAGGAGTAACTTGGTTGTATGAGCTCTGCCACTGAAACCCTCAGGTTTCTCAGTAGCAGTGACTCCGTTCCAGGTGGGCTTGACTCATGTCCTTATTTTCCCCAAGGCAGACAACATTAAATGAAGCTGTGATGCTGCCAGCAGAATGGGCTCCCCTGTTCCCATGTAGTAATTTTAAGGATTTGCTTCCTGCTCTAGAAGGACACTGCAAATTCTGTGTCTGCCTTTCTTTCAAGATAAGGCCAGACTGTCCCCACAATTTCCATGCCCCTCAGAAATGTATCATGTGTGTCATTTGTGCTCTGTTTGCATCCCAGAATCAGCTGGGAATTCTATTTGGCTGTGTTTTTACAGAGGCATATTTCAGCCACAGTCCTAAACCTTTGCCCAACCCTTATACTGAAAGGCTTAGTGGAAATGAAAACCATAATGTCAAATTCAATAAAGTGAATAATTGTTTTGGGTTTGATTTTTCTTTTTGTGAGGTAGTCAGTAATTCTCAAAAAACCAAAAATATTATTATTACATAATAATACTGTACTGAGAAAGTAATTTGGGCATAAAGCAATCTAGCAGGATTTGCCTGGATTCATTGTCACATGTCTGTAACAATTTTAGGTTCTGAACAGGCTCTGACTGACACAATAGCCCAGTTTTTGTACAGTGCTATAACACAGGAACCAATGTCTGTTGTGGTGGGCTCTGTGCTTTCCATAACAAAATCTACTTTTCTCCATTATTTTTCTTCCTCCACAGATGTTACCCAGAACATAAGCTGTTTTCCCCTTCCTGGTACAGTAAGCTCAGTTTGATCTCCCATTACTTCAGCAGATTGATATGGAAGTTTTTTCCTCTTATGCCTATTCAGTTTATTTTCTTTTTTTTGTTTTCTTTCACTCCATAATTTTCCAAGTAACAGAAGGCTTCTTAAACACCTCCTAAAGGCTTTGCCACTTTACAAAGAGCATTTGCATTCACTGGTTTGTAATCACAATAAAACCTTTTTGGCCAGGCTGCAATGTTCATTTTCTGGCCAGTTTGTTTCACATATGTTCTTAGACCTTTAGAATGTTAAATAATTGTTATCAGAAGCATCAGTTAAATTCAATTCAGCTGGTCCTAGCTATGCTATGACTAATGGTAAGAAATTTTTTTTTTTCTGATAGTTGTTGTTGTTGTTTTATTGACCTTAAAATTAAGCATGTTTGGTAGACAGGTATTTTGATATCTCTAAGATCCAAACTTTTCCATTAGTTTAGAGTCTTTTCCATTAGTCCAAGGTCTGAGTGATTCCCAGTAACTTCTGTTCCAACTGCAGCCCTCAATCCTAAGAGATATCAGTACCTGTTTCTCATCTCACTGTAAATTCTTCTACTTTTAGAAATATTATCTCAAATATTTTGCTCTTGATCACTGGAGGTCCATATCACAAAATTCGAAATGTCTTCACTATGTTAAATGATCTTCCATTTGTCTTTTAAATTTTAACTTAATTAGAAAAGATAAAAAGTTTGAAGCTACATTCAGTTTAGGTCAAGAGGCCCCTACAAAAAATAAACAACAACAAAACAAACAAAACACTAACAAAAAACCACAAAACCAAAAGCAAAAACAAACCCAAAAGCAACCAAGAAAACAAACATCCGCTTTTTAAATTACATCTTTTTTTCCTAAAGACCAACTAAATTTCCCTTATGAAACGTTGCACTTCCTTCAGTCACACATCTGACAGACAACATGCAATTTTTCCTTCATTGCAAAAATAAGTTCTCATTCACAAAAATATATGTACAATCTTGGTGCTAGACAGAAAGAAAATATTACTAACTAAACAGCAGTGTGTTAGGGGCTCACTTTTATTTTTCACGATAACCCTAACCAGAAACCTTGTTAAGCTGAGAAAGCTGCATAGTGAGATCTACTGTTGATTATGTTCTTCCTCATTAGGAAATGTAACAATAACAGTATAAATGGCCCCTTGTTGCCACAACAGAACAGCAGTGAATTCCACTGTCTGATCAATTCAGTTTATTCTGTAGTTAGCAAGTCAAAATTTAGGTTGGGAAAGCTGCTGCTGCTGTAGACAGAGTTTAAAGATACTCTAATAATATAAATATTGAAATACTTGCAGAGTAGATGATGTTGAAATGAACTTCTCAGGAGAATGCAAAGAATGGCATGAAAATACACACAAAGGCCTCTTGTTGTAAACAATTGTAAGAAGGTGAGAAATACTTTCAGAAGGCACATTTGTGATATTTATAAAACTCTGATATTTAATTCTTAGAACAATCACAGAGTCTTGTGTTCTTCCACTTTGGTACCACACTTTGTGTTCATGTGAGGCTACTCCAGGTTAGAGCCTTTTGATCTTCCTTCCACCCTGCTCCTTGTCTTTGGAGGGAGAAATGGACAGGAGGAAGGATGGGTTATATTTGCAATGCATACACATTCTTGCTAAAATATCATTATTATGAATAATGTGCTGTAGGCATGTTTCAACATGATTTCAATAAAATGATATATTTTAAACATTCCTATCAGTCCTTTCTTATTATTTATAACTGCAGCACCCATGTTGCATAATTCATGTTTAAATCATTTGCTGATATAGCAAAGACTTTCTCTTTATAACAATTGTTTAAAAGAACAAAAAGAGGGTATTTAAGTGGCTAATCATAGAGTTTGTCAGAGAAAATATGAGCATTTAAATGACATGCTGATAAACTGATCAGAAATGAGTCCTGGCAGCTACTAAAAATATAAAACAAAGGACAATGTCTCTGCATCTGTTGTGTTATTTAAATAATAATTGCATTTTAAACCACATTCTTTTGTCTTCCTTTATTAAAAAGAATCAATTATGGGAAGAATGGGCACCAAAATTCCTATAATAAAAACCACATCTTACAGTTTGAATGATAGAACGTTGGTTTTATGCAAATGATTTGGTCCAAGACTTTCTTGAGAGGAAGAAAAAATATCAAGTATTTTGAAAAGAGTACAGAAAACTTCCCTTTCAATGTGAATTGTATTCCATGATTGAATAAAATCTGTTGGCAACAAAATTATTCTAAATGGATCAAATTACACAACTCCCCCTGTAAAACTAAGAACCATTGGCTGAATTTCTTTACTGCTTGTTTTTCTAACAATTGAAAGCTCAGGTACAGAATTTTCCCTGAGCAAATGTACAGGATCTTAAATTGGGGTCTTCTCTGTTTTGAGTACTTTTTTATGAATGACCAGATGAAAACATATCAGTTTTCTCCGGAAAGCATACAAATGTTCACCAAATTACATTTCAATATTCTAAGAAAAAAATTGGAAGAAAAAAATCCTCCGAATATCTATGACAGTGAACAATTATTTTTGTGCTTTCCCAGCAGGTGCCACAGCTCTCAGGAGGTAACAATGTAAGGTTGTTCCTCGCCACGAACATGATGATTTCAAAGGACCTACTTCAAAATTTGACTTTACTACTCAGTGAACAACTCATGAGTAACAGCTACAATAAAATCAGGCCAGGTTTGCAACTGATTTGTAGCTTAAGGAAAAGGGCTGAATTGGCAGGTCTTGTCTAACTTGGTTGTAGCATTCATTAAACTCTAAATAATTCACAATGACTCTGTGGTCAGACCCCTAAGGTATGGAAAAAGGAGTTTGTCAGAAAATATCCAAGCTCTTCTGTAAGCCTTGCAGTATTTCATCCCCCCTATTCAAATGTAAGAAGTTATTTTTAAAGAGGGATGACAGACCACAAAAATAAAGTTTTGTACATTAAAAATAGCTTTATTCTCATATAATTCTTAGAGTTGGCCACCTAACCTATTTGGTCTCTCACCTAACCAATAAGATTTGGCAAATTATCAATGTCTCTTCCTCTTCAGGTCTTCAGATGGAGACTGGAGAGCTTCCTGTTAGCCTCCATGCCCAGTCAAACCATGGATTTTCCTGGGGGGAAGATGTTTGGTGAAGCTTCTGCTGCTGCTCATGCTTCAGCTTCTATGTGCTGAATCAAGCCCCCTTGAGAAGAGAAAGGATTTCAGGTTCCCAAATTGTTTTTGTTTATGATGGACTCTAATAAATGCCCTTCCAATATCCATTAGAACTTACCATGGTCATTTAAAAACTATTTTTTTACAGACTGGACTCCTCTTTTTCATATATTTTACAGTTGTTTATTTTTCCTTCCTGTTTGAAATGAGCAGAACACCTTTATCATTAACATGCTGCATGTGTCTCCTTACTTGACTTTTACATTATTGCTCTAGTTATTACTATGCATGCATTATTTATATGGTTGGCTATCAAGGAAAAAAGGCAAGCAATTTACTTGTCAAAACATATTAGAATGCATGACTTTAAATCAAAGTTGCATGGGTCTGTAAAAAGCTATAATAAATGTTCTTTGGCTAATATGTTAGTGTCACGCAGTGGGCATGGTCAATGTATTGGGTAAGAAACCTGTAATCACTAAAGACTCATTCAGTAGGAGAGAATTTTAGATTATTATGCTTTGCTTTTAATTGCATGGCATTAAGACTTAATTTATGAAGATTATATTATTTCAATGTAAGAAAATTCTAACCTGTGTTTTAATGTTATCATCACATTTAAACAGGTATTTGCTCAGTATGAAAATCATAAACATGGAGCCTAATTATTTAAATCTAACCTACACATCTTTGGACTTAAAATACATATCTTCTTTCCTGCAGAAGGCATTTCTCTGAGTTAAAGTTCCTGCAGTGTTGATAATTTTGTCCTGCAGGACACAGATTTTATGTCTCCCATGGCCCTGTGCTCCTGTATTGTAGCACACAAACAATTGCAACTGAAATCACTGTATGCAATTCTTACACAACAGGTTCTCCAAAAAATTATGTGAGCCACCTGTTTCATGCGGAAGGTGAATTAGCTCCCTGTGAAGTCCATTTAGAAAGCATTTCGACAAAACCAGAATACTTTCCAGCTCCCCATTGCCCTTGTCACAAAGAGAAACACAATACCTTAAATGCAACTGGTGTTTAGCTATCATTGTGGAAATTTCCAAAATTTAATTTAAATTCACTGACCAAACTGAAAACAAGTGGAGCAAACAAAGAATAAAAAAAAAAAAAAACTGAAAAAAAGGAAAAAAAGAAAAATCAAAACAAAAAAATAAAACCTGGAAAATTGTAAAATGAAAAGTTTCCAATTAGAAAACAAAATATATTTCTGTATAATCTTCAATTAAATAATCATTGCATTATATTTTCAACCTCATTCTAAGAATATTGCTGTTTGCTGGGTTCAGAAGAGTCAGTGCTATCTTCCCTCAACTTGAAATAGTGTTTTGGTTCAAATAAACATTTCTGGTCTATTCAGACTTTCAAACTGCAATCACAAAGGTCTAATGAATGTTTATTACACTTGCAGACATGCTTGTAAATGCAGGCCCTACTATTTAATCATTGTCCATCATACCAGAGAATTTTTCATTTCTTTTTCTATAAGTTCTTCCCAAATCATATTGAAATTAGAGAAATCAAAGGGATCTTAGGTGAAAGTTGAAGTAATTATAAAAGTAATACAGGTGAAAGATCATAGAATCTGGGCAAATCCCAGTTAATGACGCTTTTCATGAGAAGAAGGCAGAAGTATGTCATGGTAATGCCCAGTTTTATTAAGATACAGTGACTTATTCAAGGTGGCTGAAGAACATTATGGTTGGACAATTCATGGAATACTACTTTCCCTTCTGGTGTGGTGAATTATGCAACTGTTCAGCAAAGCCAAGGTGATTTTTCATCCTCAGAATTGAGACTGGCCCATTCTGGATACACACCACCAAGGAATTCTCAATAGGAAGACATGGTTGAAATCATCTGACAGAAAATGTAAGCTTAGTTAAATCTAGGTAAGAAACAGGCTGTGTCCTAATGTCAAGGAAAGCTTGACATTACCCAAGATTTGATTGCACTAAGAGCTTTTTGAGCAGTAGGAGGTCTCTGCCCTAAAGCTCCTGCACTTGGAGCATTATGCAGTGGGGCACAGTGTATTACTTCCAAAACTAATGTTCTAGCTTGAGTGAAATTAATCAGCTTCATACCTGAGGTGATAGCTGACAATTTTTGACCTGTGTTATTACCTGACAATGGGTTAGATTACCCTAATTTATGTACAGGCTGTGGCCATAAGGTAATTTTTTTCATATGGTTAAATAGTCACCTTTTTTTTTTTTTCTTTTCCTTTTTTCTTTTTTCTGTCCTCAGCTTCAATCTATTTCAACATTTAAACACAATGACCTTCAAATTTGTTGTGGAAAAAAATATTCTTTTTTCACATTGTTATTTATGATTTCAGAGGAAGGAAAACCACATTTGCACCTGGGGAAAAAATATGCCATTTTTAGAAAGTCTATTTGTCAGATTGTAAAAGGTGTTAGAAGAGGAAGCAGTTATTAAGGTTCTGCAAGAGGAATCAGGAAAAATAATTTATATAATATTATTTGTCTAAGGTTGCTTGAAAAAAATGTACGGATTTGCTAAATCAAGTCTATTAGTTATGTTCCCCATGTGAAAGGAGCAAGACAATTCTGGGTTAGCAATTTAACAAGGCTATAAAAAGATGGTGTTTGATATATTGAAATTATATTTGAAAGAGGAAAAAATGCTTACAGACAAAGAAGAAATTTGCAAGGTTTAACAGGGTTTATTGTAACGAGATTGATGGACATTTGTGGGCATATGTAAATAGGTTTAGTCAGTGATTCACTGAAAACATTGGAGATAAGAAAAATGCCATATTCCTGCTGTACAGTGCAAGACTCATGAAGGCTGGTTGGATTTTCTATCTCTTCACAAACCTGATAAAGAAATTATTCCAAGCAGTTAATAAGTAAATGCCACCTATATGTTGTAAGTGGTTATTATACTTTAAACTGATTGGGGGGTTTCTGAAGAAAAAAAAAAATAAAAAAATAGTCCATACAGGGTTTATTTTAGGTATGATGGGGCTTTATAACCTGACTGACTACTGGGAAAGCAGTGTGAAGATAGGAAGGTGTGTTGGATGTGTCTGTGCTCATCTATACTCAAATGAGTCTATAGTCATTCAGAAGTTGTGGAAGTGATAGGTATTTTCCCTGGCCTGTGATCACTGTGACTAACCAAGTGTAGGTGCCAGCTTTACAATGAACTGAATGACGAACTTGTGCCTGGATCTCTGGTGCTTGTAATGTGGGCTCTCCTCTCCAGCTCACACACAAGTCTCTGGCTGTAAATATCTGTATAAGGAGGTCTGTACCTGCAGCTTTTCTAAAACACTGAAATCAGAAAACAGCCCAGATGACAAATTTCCAAGCATCCCAATGTGTAGGGCAGCATGAACTGAAAATTGCCAGAGGCTCAGAGAGACTCAGAAATGTTAATATGGGGAGACTGACCTTGGATTAATAAAAGCCAGCCTTGGATTTTGCAACTGGGTTCTGCCCTAGTGAATGCTAGTGACTTCATAGGATGGAATTTCATATTCCACTTAGCAGGGAGGGGCCACTATTCACTCAGAGCTATGCTGAGGCAAGGGAAGAGCCAGATGAGGTTTCTAACTCACATAGCTGGTCAGCAGTAGAGACCAGAAATAGAACTAAACTCTCTTGCCTCCACTACAGAGACTTTTAAAAAAATTCCCTTGTTTCTGTTCTTTCTGAACCTGTCCTTTCGTTTTGCCCTCTATTTTGTAGCCTCCTTCTGGATTTTCTTCATTTACTTAGTGCAATTTATCAAAATATTTTATCACATTTCTCAAAGCTATATATAAATTTAAAAAAATTTCCTTCACTAATGCTAGAAAAATAGTATGATTATATGTAAGAACAGAGTACATTCTGAGACTTCTCAGCCTTCCCCTGTGAAATAAATAGATGATCATGTTTAATGAATCTGTTGATAATAACAAGAAAGGATCTAGTCTGCCTCGAGCTTTATAAATATACTTTAGCTGGAAGGCTTAGTTATGTAGGATATGACAAACTTAAGCTCTATGATCTTGGCTAAGAAGAAATCTCTGTGGAAGCTGGTTATCTGTCATGGGGCTAACACCAAAAGAGTTCAGAGATTATGGAAAAGCTTTGTGAAAACAATATGCATATGGGAGGGAGGAGCTCACTCACAGGATTTTTTTATTTTTAATAGTTGAGTATGAGGTGATAAGACTAAGCTAGAGAGACAATAGGATATTTTACAGAATCAGGACTCCTCTAAATATTGCATCATGTCTTTCATCCTCTTAATGAAGTTTGAGAGAGCTGTAGAAAGATAGATACCTGGAGGAGTTAAGAATCCTGTATAATTTCAGTAATGTCCTTGGCCTTTTTTTATGCTTTCCTGAAGGTTAATTATCCATGAGTCTTTCATCCTATTTGTGTCTTGGAGGTTTGAGTAAGCTAAATAATAAACAGCTTATGTACTACTTTCTTATTTCAGCATTTTAGTCTTTTTCTATATAAGTCACACAGAGAAAAGTATTCTGAAGGAAGATTTGTATACAGATGTGTGCTGATCTTTCAGAATATCTGATAAGGAGATGTGAAGGAGAGATAGCATTTAGCCCATTCCTTGTCCAAAACAGGGTCATTTATACCAGAAATATTCTTAATAGGCATTTGCCTGTTTTTACAAACTTATATGGCATAGACTCTAGTTTCTGGTAATATTTTCTGCTGTCTCTTTATCCTTATCACTAGTTAAGCTACAGATATGTTCCAAGTTTCGAAAGAGAGATTCATGCTGGAGTTTAACACTGGCAGTATATGGTAACTGCCCTCCACTGAACCATTTTCAAATCAAGAAAAGTCTTTAAAGGTTACTCCAGGTACGGGGTGACCAACACACTGCTCCTTCCAGAAGACTTGTGTATAATTAAGGAATTTATGTGAAAGGTGATAAAGATTTTTTTCAGTCTTTTTCTTATACTGACTTCACCAGAGAAAATAGGTTGCCATTATTAAAAAAACTAGGATTTATAAACTAGAATATGTAAAACTGTCAGCAACTGGAAAAGAGAGAATAAAAATGAAAAATTGATTATCAAGAAACTTCCCCTGACTGAGTGTCCAAGGTGGGTTTTGTTTACCAGCTTTAGTTTCTCTCAAAACAGTGGCTTCAGTCTTGCAGTCAGTTCTAAATGGTGCCTTCTGAGGATGAGACTTTTTTTTTTCCTGGTGCCTCTGAGACACAACCCTGAGCTTCTGGAAAGGTCTAGGCTCAGGTTCTAGGGAAAACTCTCTGCTTTTCTTTGCTTCCTGCCATGGTTTTATGTCTGTAACTTTATTTCTCTATTTTTTTGTTTTACAAACCTCAGGAACAATATTAATTTTTGAAAAAAGACAAATTATTTTTGACTGAATGTTAACTTACTGAGTCTTTATGAAAGCTTAATTCTGCCATAGATCGTCTTGACCTCCAGCAGTTCGAAGGTAATCAGTTTCATGAGAATGAAGTTTATCTGAAACTGAGTTAGGAATTTACACAAATTTGTGGACTTAGCAGCTACCCTCCCTCTCTGGATGTTATTTTGTATTGTATATTCTATGAGAGAAAATTGATTTTTTACATCCTCAGACTTGTACTTAAGACAAAAGAATAAGTGTTAACTTTGCTGGAAATGTATTCAGTGATGTCTCTATTAATCACAGCCATTCTACTTCTCAGATCAAAGTGAAGCACACATGCAGTAAGTCCTCTGTATTTTTAGCTAATTCACATACGCAGGAGCATCCAGAAAGCTGATTAGCATCTCTTGTGTTGGATACTGAGCAGGAGACAATATCCCTGCACCATCTAAGGGTAGGATCCATCTAATCCAAGATCAACTGTAAAGCTGTGGGAAAGAATGTGGCAATCAGTTTATGCCACATAAACAAATAGAATCCTATTTATTCTCTATAAACAAGTGGAGTCACAGATTATCCTGTGTTGCAAGGGACCCATAAGGATTATTGAAGTCAACTCCTGGCACAGGACAGCTCCAAGAGTCCCACCATGCGCCTGACATATAAAAGTCTTTTTCTCGTTGGTTGTCTCAGCTACAAAAGTCGAAGGTTTTTTTAATAACTCATGGTTTTGCCTTTGTGTTTATTATTGTTTATTCAAATCATTAGTTTGGCCACTGCATTTGTTAGGAGTAGAATTCCTCCAACAGGAATACTGGACAAGCTACTTCTGTGAGCTTTTCCTGAGTGCTTAACAGGAAGTAACCTTTATTCTCTTCAATTTTTCATCAGGTTAAATTTGATTCTTTTTTCTAACTGTCCTTTACAGATAATGATGAGGGAAGTCCTGATATTTTTCATTTTGAAAAGGTATTTAAAACAGAAATAGGGGAAATGTTTGCATTCTCCCCACTATTCTATTGCTATTGATTAATTAACCCAAATATGCTTTTTATTTTAAGAGAAATTAAAAAAATTCATTTCAAGCTGCCTGCAGAATACTCATGTGATATCATTTTATGCACAGTCTTATTGCAGAATCCAAATTTAAATTTAGTGAAAAGTTGGTGGCAGTGGGTATAATGAACAAACCATTGTTATTTGGAATACAACCACATGACTGGAGTTATCTATATTATTTACTGAAAAGTACATTTTTTTAGACTTCATGAGATACGTTATTATTGCCATGTTGGGCTTTGGAAATTAAATATACTTTGGGCAGTCTGGTTCTGGATTAGGACTCTCAGGTGTTAGGAATATACAAACCTGAAGTAAGCCAAAAAGAGAGGGGAATTTAATCATACATCAATGAAATTAAATCAGACATTCCACAATTTAAAGATATCTGCATGAAAGATAGGAGAAATGTGAAGAGGATAATGCCTAAGTGATAATTGCAAGGGTTTTTTTCAGTTTAATGTTCCTTAGGGCAGGATTTTGTTTATACTACGCTACTTAAATTTTTGTTTCTTGCCACTTACCAACTAGGTCATTCTGCAGAGTTCTGTGCCAAGAATTTTGAGAAAATATATTTCCCTCTGAGGATTTATAACATAATTCTGTCTCATTATGCCTGGTGTTTTTCTCCTCATGTTACGATATCCTCAAAGAGGAAAGAAATAAAACAGCTTGTCTTCTTGTCAGTAAGGCCCAAATAGACTGGAAAAATTAGTTGCAGCAATTACACAATAGCGTGATGCCTGCTCCTGTGCACTACTGAAATGACCCTAAAACAAAAGGGAACCACTTGAAGAGTGTGTGAGGTTCCCTATGAGGTGAAAATGAAAAGAAAAATTATTGCAAATTCTAAGATATTTCAGCAATTATCAGCTGTGATCTTTTATCTGAAAAACAGAGATTCATTATATCTTATTCCTGTCTGGTCAGGGCAAGTGTTTGTTAACATAATGTATAGTAGCAAATGAAGTATTTACCTAATTTTACCAGAGTAGGAAATACCCTGGGATTTCCATTTAATTCTGTTCATGGTCTCCTATAACAGATGCTTGAATTTTAATTCAAAATTGATAGATCCATAGTTTTTTTCCTGGACATTAAACCAGCTATATAGCAAACCTGAACTCAATGCCTTTGGACACTCTGCTCCTCTCACAGAGCTGATGGAGTTTTGGGGAAGCTGTTGCTACTGCTGGCCCACACCAGACAGTTCAGACATCTCATCACAGCTTACTTGTACTGTGTGCCCAGGAGGGGACATCAAGTCCCTAGGAAACCTCTATTCCACCAGGCTAGGACCTATCTGGAAAAGCTGGGGTAACTTGTGGATGTACACAAGGTCTGTGCGAGAGAGGAAAATCTGTAAGGACCCATAAGAAGAAAATCTGTGACTCAGTGAGATATATGCAAATGCAAGGCCTTCTTTCTTCCCTGCAGTGAGCTCTGATGTGCTGGACAGAGGCTTTAGATAAAGACATAAAGAAGATTGTCACTGTGCAGGAGGCACAGCAAACCCAGAGGGCAGTGGACATGAAGAAAGAATGTACATTTAAATGAAGAGAAAAAACTGAATGACTCATCCAAGACAAGATTTCAAGGATGAATTATCATTACCCTTCTGAGGGGCTCACAAAGCTGTAAAGCACATCACAGGCAGAGACTGTATCATTAGATACATCAACGAGAGATGCTGAGTTTGAAGCAGATCCCTCTCTTTGGGGATTTTCACTGATGTGGCACTGACCCCAACCTGCCTTTTCTCAGATGGTGCTTACTGGCTGATTCAAAAAGATGTGTCATCCTTCTGTTTGCCTTTGTAGATAAGTTATACCCGTATGTCCATCACAGTACATCAATACACATCCATCAGTAAAAGAATAAAATTCTAAAGCAAGACAAAGTGGAAAATCACTTTAGCTGCACAATGAAGTGAGGCTTGCAAAACAGTTGCCTTTAAAGTTGAATATCTTCAAAGGTACCTCAGGCTTCCTTTGTCTCCTAACACTGGTAAGTGTGCTACTTCTTTCCATAACAACTTTCTGGCTTTCCTCCTTCTTCAATCCATTTCATTCTGAACTTTCCCTAAAACTCATCCCTTCTGCATAAAAAGAAAACTAATAAATAACTGTTTTAATTTGTTCTGTTCCCTGATAAATGCCAGTGAAATACTCCTGCTTTTATTTCTCTGTGTTCTAAATATTAAGCATTGCCCTAAGTTAAATAAGATAATTGGGTTCCAAAGTAGAGTTCCTCTTGCTGTTCTCTTATGGTAGCATCTGATTCCATTGTCATTGATCTTAGATTTACTTATTTCAAAACTGAATTTATTTTTGTTTCTTATGTTCAAAGTCCGAATGCATTCATCAGAGACAATAGGAAGCTTTAGATGTAAGTTTTCTACTGTCTATAAAGGAAAACAATTACAGGATTCTGTTGAGTGGATAAATTTGAGAACACTTCTGTCACTTAAACCTGGCTGTAGTCTCTGAACTAAGCTCTTTGATCACTATCAATCAGCTCAAGAATCACCTTCAGTATCCTCGCCAATCTCTTATCTCCTCGCTGACTCTGAGCAGAGCAAACAGATGCTGTTTTATGCAGTGTTTCATGGTGAATTGGCAGAAATTGACATTGTAGAAGTCACCTGGAGGTTCTTTGATATTGCTAAATATTTTGCTGATGTCATTTCAGGATCCTTCTGGAGGCATGCCAGTGAAGATGTTCAAGTCAAATTTTTGACTCAAATTGAGAAAATCTGGCTTAAGTTTTCAAAACAAAAACAAAGTCAAATGAGATTCCTTAAAACCAGTTATGAAACCAGGAGATGGTTTATATCTGTTACATACATCCAAATATTTCAAACCGTACACTTGAGAAGACCAGGGATTTCATTTGTTGTGGAGTTGAGCAGTCCCAATAATTTAGTTCTTGTTCTTCCACTTCGAACTGGACATTTGACCAATCTTTTGCAGTGTGTTCCTCATCAGCTCTTACTCAATCATGCTTTTACAATCATTGAATCATTTTATAAGCATTTCTAAATCATTTAGGTAATATTACCTAATGACTACTATTGCAGTTTCAAAGAAGAGAATTGGACTTCCAACAGATTGCAGACTGACGTGCACATGTGACTGCTTTGAAAGAACAGCTCCTGGAAAAAACATTCTGGGCAAAGTGTGGGCTGGACTAGCTCATATAAGGATTATTATTTTCTCAGTTTCTTCACTGCTTTGAATAAATTCTTTTCTTTCATTAGATACTGAAGATGAAGGGCAGGCATGTTACTAACCAATACAGAAAAGGTGAAAGGATTTATACTGAGTCACTGAAATTGTGGCTGGGAACGAGGTGGTTGGGAAATATATTTGTGTAAAAAGGAAAACTTTCCCTCTACTGTTAATGTATCTCTCGTGCAGTTTCATATTACTGATGCATTTATGTAGAGCAAGAAGAGCTATCCAAGACTGCAGGAAAATTTTGTCTGAAATATTGACTTAAATGGATCCATGTACATTCATGAATGAAATAAAGGAAAGATTAATTACTAAAGAAATATATTTAGCTTCATTATCTTCCAACAACTTCTGAGGCTTATTTTTTTCTGCATTTTGAGATTACCAGATGGGCAGCATTGTACAAATGTAAATTGTTTAATCTTATTGTGAAAAACTTCAATTTTTGGTTGAGCATCAGATCAGAGAGGGGTGAAATAGAGTTATAGTCAGGTGTTTGGACAAATAAGGTGCTTGCCAGCCTCTTTGAAAGTAAAAGTGACTTTGTAATAGTTCTGGTCCTAGTTAAAGACAATGCCTGTTCAGACATAATCTGTGAGTTCAATATACTTTCCTAAATGTACTTCAATGATAAAATCAAGGTTTTGCTTGAAATGACATATTTATTTAAAATAAACATATTTTTACTTTGGATTTTTCAGACTTAATATTTTTGGTGTGCTTGTAAACCTCCCTCATCCTCAGCTGTACTATAAACTACACAAACACAAAAATACATAATACATGCATATTTTTTTGTGTAAATATTCACAAGGATCAAGACAGAAGTTGAATCCTGATTACAGGTGCAGGTCTGGGTGTATGGGTCAAAGGAATATGTTAAGCTGATATCTTATTATCATAGAATAGTTTGGATTGGAAGGGGCTTTTAAGGATCACCTAGTCCAACTCTGCCACCCATCAAAAGCAGGGACATTTTCAACTAGTTCAGAGCGCTGCACAACCTGACCTTGAATGTTTCAGGGATGTGATAATTACCATCTTGCTGGGCAACTCATATCAGTGTTTCACCACCCTCATTGTAAAAAAAATTCCTTCTATCTAGTTTAACTTCTAGTTTAACTTCCCTTAGTTTAAAACCTGCTTTGCCCTATTGCAACCAGTTCTGCAAAAACGTTTCTCTCTCTCTTTCCTAGCAGCCCCCTTGAAGTATTGAAAGGCTGCAATAATCTCCCCAGAGCTTTCTGATCTCCGGGCTGCAAACTTCCAGCTCTCTCAGCCTGTCTCCATACAGAAATGTTCCAGCCCACCGCCCATGTTCATGACCCCACACTGAACCCACTCCAGCAGCTCTTTGCTCTGCTGAGGACCCCAGACCTGGATGCAGTGATCCAGGTGGGCTGTCACAATAGCACAGAAGAGGGTCAGGATCACCTCCCTTGACTTGCTGGCCACTTCTTTGCAGGCAGCCCAGGACAGGGTTGGCTTTCGGGGCTGTAAGCATGTATTATTGGCTCAGGGCCCATTTCTCATCCTAAGGTACAGCCAAGTCATTCTCCTGCTGGGCACACGCTTTATTGTTTTGGTAAAATTTAAAAGGTTTAATAAAAAGATAATAGGAGATACATATGTAAAGTAAAGGGTTAAAACGGTTGGGTGTTTGGTAAGTTGTTAAGAATACATGGTTGTTTTGGATATTTTACAATATATTAATTTGTTGTATATTTATGGTTTTTTGTGTGTCGTTAAAAAAAATTTGGGAACCGTTTAGTATGGTTACATTTTGGGTTTGTTTTTTTAGAGTATGCGTGCTTTTTGGTTTGTGTTTTAAATTTTTTTTAATTAGTTTTTAATTTGGATGGTGTTTTTGTTTTTTTGTAGTTGTTGAGCATTGATAATTTTTGTGTTAGTTGCAGGGTTTTTATTACACGTTTATGGGCTGTTCTTTTAACTAAGTGGGTAGTTTAAGCATACTAGTTCTAAAAAAACTTATGTCTAACTTTTGCTATTAGAAGACAAGAAAAAACTTGTATTTATACAGAAAAGCTGTTTTAACATTATACATATAGCTTTTATCCTAATAGTTGTGAAAAGCCAACAATACGTCATGCATTTATAACAGGCTGCTCTCAATCCCTTCATCCCAAACCAGCTGCAGAACCTTGGGACACTTTATGGTATTTTACAAATGAGAAATTCATAATGATATGACTGTGCCATTTGATTTTTAGGAGAAGATATAATGTGACTGATATCCATGATGCACACATCCTAGTGTTCGGGAAGCAATACTTTACTCTCCAGGGTAAAGTATCAATTTCTTCCTCATTATTCCAAGAGGTGACATAAAAGATAGGAGATAAAAGAAGGACTAATGGATGGGCAGTGAGGGATGGAACAGGTTATTAAGGTTACTTTTGGGACTATTCAAGCACTGGTATCAAAAAACCTTTCATCTTTTTGCTGGGTCAGAAACCTCATGCTGGAGGGATACTGGGAATATTCAAAGAATGCAAAATACTATAGTAATGATATCTATTAGAAAAATTAGACTTTGGCATATTAAATGGTCTCCTTAATTAAGGCAATGAATTGTTATGGTTGTTTAACTAATGGCCTTTGTCACTCACGAAGATGGGCATGGCTATTAGAGAAATACAGTGAGAATTAAGGTACATGATAGAGGCTAATTCAGAAAATGCAAATATACCCAAACCCTCTCTTTTTCCCTTGAAACATCGTTCAGATGGAGAGATGACCATCCCATTAGTCGGCTATACAAGAAAGAAAACCTCCCAAACAGCTCAACAGGCCCAAAAAACCTTCCCCAAAACACTGGTTATTATTTCTCAGTAGGTTAGTCTGACTCTAGGTTATGGAGGGAAGCAGTAGAATGGAATGCTTATCCCAAAGACCTCATTTAATAATTCCCTTTCCTAATCTCATAAATGTAATCTTCTTTTTTGCATTGGTTTGATTTGGAGTTATTTACCCAGAATTTGAAAGGGGTTATGAGAGCATTTTAACTTGATCTTGCAGGCTTGGCGGTTTTTTTACAGAAATTTCACACTGATAAGCTGCACCTATTTCACTGCAGAATCGAGCCGATCCTGGAAGTGCAGCTAATCACCAGATGCGGCTTATTTATGGACAAATTCTGGCGAAATGCAAACTGGAAGTGTGAGCCGAGCGGGCAGGTGGCTGCCGCGGAGCCGCGGCCGGGCAGGGAGCAGCCACAGAGCCTTGGCCAGCCGGGCAGTGGGCGGGTAGGGAGCTGCTGCGGAGCCGCTGCTGAGTGGGTGACAAGACGGAGCCACTGGCGAACAGGTAGCGAGCCACTGCCGCTTTCGCATGGCTACGCTCGATGCTTTTGAGCGGCAACACTTGGTGCTTTCGTGCGGCGAGGCGCTGCCGCTTTTGAGCAGCGCAGGGAGCTGCCATCGCTGCTGATCAGGCGGGGAGCCGCAGCAGCCAGTGCTGGGGGAGGGAGTGCCGGGGCTCATGGCACGGGGAGGGCACCTGGGGCTGCGTTTAAAGGCTTTGCTGGTCTGTGAAAACTGTTTGCAAATTGAGCATCTAACAGCACACCCTGTGATCGCGTGATTCTGTTACTAACTTGTTACTTTCTTGCACATGGATCCTCTCTTAAAAAAAAGAAAAAAGTGCAGCTTATCACCCAGTGCAGCTTATTTATGGACGAATTCCATGGACTTTCCAACAACCCGGAAGGGCGACTTATAACCAGGTATGGCTTATAAGTGTGAAATTACTGTACTTATTTTCAGGGACTTATAAGCTTAGCGGGGAGATGGATATTTAGACATATGAAATTTTTCTAAATGTAGTGTTTTCACAAGGAAAAAAACCCAGCAGCTTTACCATATTGCATCAAGTGATGGGCACTTGCTTAACTGAGGGACCCTTCTTTGGGCTGTACATCCCAGATGTACATAAATGATTCTTCTGTTTGTCATTATGCTGCTTCTCATTATACTAAAAGCAAGGGGAATACAACACCTTATTTACCTGCTCTATGCCAGTTATGATTCCCATTCATGGCATCGATGTTAGCTGGAAAATATCCCACAGTCCATCCCCACTGAGTGTGAAATGAAGCTCCAACCTGGTTCAGCCATTTGGATCTGCAGGCATCTCGGTTGTATAGAAAGAGGCAAATGAGTTACAGCACACAGGTAGACTTAGACAAAATAAACATGCAACCCAGGTATGGGGAGAATTATTAGCTATTGCTACCTGATTTATGCAGAACTAAGGAAAAATCATTTTGCTAAAGTCAATAGATGTGATGAGTGTTTCATGGAAGACCATGAGAGATGGTGCAGACAGAAGGACAGTATTCATGACCATTGAATTATATATAACTCCCCTTGCCTTCAAAGAATTAAGGCTTGACCCTGAGATGTTTTATTGTCTCTGGTAAGAAGCAAATAACTCTGTTTCAGCCTGTAATATGTTTTAACATTCTTGTTAGTTATAAATACATGAGACTTGAATGATTAAGACTTGTTTATTACTCATATGGGAAGATGTGCTAATTTTTTTTTACTGACTTCTTGTTTTTCAGCTTTTATAAATACTTTGTTGCAAATCCCCAGGCTCCTGGAAGCTTTAGATAATTAAGTTAATTTACACCAGATTTGTTTTGGGAGTGTTTCTGATTCAGCATTTGCTAGCAGCAGAAGTTTTCCAAGGGCACTGCTGAACAGAGTTTAGGTCATTAACAGACTGAGGCAGTGTATGATCTGTGGGAAGTCACCATCCATGTAACAGTTGCCAAGTCTGTCCTGTATTGTATAAACATGATAGCTTCTTTTCCAAGAACAGTTGGAGAAAGATGAATTCAAATGTTTTCATATCTGTGGCAGATTCTTTCCCTAAGGCAATTAAAATGTGGAAACAAAACACGCACTGCTCATACTTTTCTCAGGAGAGAGAAAAGAGCATGAACATATGACAAATGTGAAACTAAATAACACACTGGTGGGTGAAGGCTTTGAACTGTGGTGGATAGCCCTGCATGGGATCCTAGCTAAGAAAGAATAGCTGTCCCACTTAATAGCTAGTCCCACTATTAGCTATTTCTTCTTCCTTTCATGTGTAAGTAATTTGCAACACCAGGCATGCTATAAATCTCCCTTCTGTGTTTTGTTGCACTGATAACAGAGTACTGCACTCTCTAACCATGAGTTTAGTTTTCATATATAATTATAGAACAAAGAACTCAGACAATGAGCTAAGAGTTTGGCATTTTGTTTGGTGATTATCTATAATGCTTACAAATGAGCTATGACGCGGAGAGAAGATGCTCACGCACTGAAATCGAGGCCCAGATAAATTTTTAACATTCTGGTAGTATAACAGCTCAAAAGGGTGTCAATACACTGTGCTACACCCAAATTCTGTGTTTTAGGTTCCTACAGCACAGCATACTTTGGTTCTTTCAAAAAACTGTACAAGCACAGTATTTTCCTAGGACAGCTTAAAACATTCACCCTCCATCTTCATCCTCTCTTGTCCAGGACTGAGAGCCAAATGCAAGCAAACGTCCATCATCCTGGAAGCCAGGAAGAGCATCCACTTTTCTGACTCACTCCCATAGTTCAAATATTTCTTGTCAATCCCTGTTTTGTTTTGAAGTCCTAGATGAGAATTCTTTCTCCTGATATTGAGGGATTGTAGAATAATTTGACAGAACACTGTGTGGTGTCTTAAAGTGACTACAGAGGCATTTCTCCTCTTTTTTTGGAACCGGGAAACCATGCCAAAACTGACATCAATATTAGCTATTTGATAATCTAACTCAGAGTTTTTGAAAGCTCTGAGCACACTTGAATTTAATTCCAGAATTTTCTGCAGCATTTACGTATGTATGAGCATGTTATTTTTGTGCCTCAGTTTACTATCTTTGAAACCAGAAATGGACTCCTTGCTTACAGATATTTTCTAAATAAATACTTGGAGATGCTCAAATGTTGGCTTAAGTATTCCAGGCAGGAAGACTTTGCTAAAAGCGGGTTTTTTTTGTGGTATACAATGAGAACTATGTAAACATACTTTTAAGCAATCAGCATTTTTGTGAATTCCAGTGTATGAAAAGATGGGGAAATTTGGAGAGAAGATGAACAAAAAATTATATTTATCACAGAAATTTTAATTGGTTGAAATATGTTCATTATAAACTGCTGAATTGCACCAGAATTTGAAACATGAATTGTGAACATGCTATATGTCTTAAAGGTCCTGCCTTTGGCCACTAAAAACTGAGATGAACCCTAAGGAGACTCCAGTTATTCCGATCACCAGCAAAAAGAGCATTGCAACCCACCACCAAGGAGGAAGGACACTGCTCCTCTTCCCCACCCTGATGAAGGCTCCTGGTCACACTCCCAATAGGAAAGAGAAAAGAAATGTTGACAAGACCCTTTTTGAGAGATACTAAACAATCCAATTAGCCTATTTCACCTCTTCTCAAATAGACTTTTCTCTTTTCCTCCCTGGATTCCCATGATTTATTATTATGGGCTCAGATGGGAATCCTCGGACTTCCAACATCTAGCTGTCAGAGTAGTCCACTTGAGTTAAGAATACTGCAGTCTGAGAAATTCAGAGCACAGAAGTGTGAGGGTTTCTGTCTCTCTTTTAATGCATCATAAAGAATTTATTTTCAAATTATTAGACCCATTTAAAAAAAAATATATATATATATATATTTGTATTAGACTTTCTTTTAACAGGAAAAAAGAAAACTGCTTCAAGCTGGGAAGAAAACAAATTTCAAAACTTCTGAATCCTTTGTAGAAGAGAAATTACAATTCCCTGTTCAGCTTTAATAAAATGTCACCTTTTAAATGACCTAAATTCTCACTAAAATTAATGAAAAAACCTGAGTTTCTAAAGTTAATTTTGGCTATTCTTCAGTCTTACTTCATAATTTTCTAATGTGTGTCAGCAACAGACAATGCACAGTAGTTTAATTATTATCTTCTGCTCTGTGAGCATGCTGTGAAAAAAAGATTGTGGGGAACAGAAGAAGGAGAAGATAAAATATCCTGACACAAATTAGTATTTAACATACATTTTGAAATCAATCTGCTGCTGTTGCCCCTATTTCTTCAGCTTTTTAGATACAGCATGCCAGAGAGGCCATCAATTTTACTTCCTCACCAGAATGTGGTAGGGAAACAACTGCTTTGTTTTTGTTTTTTTCCTTTAACAACACCTTTTCTAAAAAAGAACAGACATCTGAGGATGATTGCAAACATTCACTCCATCAGTTCTGGGCTCTGTAAAAATCTGACTCTAAGTGATTTAGAGACAACCATTATTTGTCCACTTGTGATGAACATATTTTTCAAGTTAGGGTACCAGGGTTTCCTGTCAGGCAGACAGATGACAGCCCCAGTTTAATCAACCTGACAAAGTAAATAAGAATGTGTTCAATATTTAACACAGTATGTAAATAGCCTGTCTATGTTCATGTATCGCTTTGATTCTCAAGAAAATTACTGAGTGGATATGCTGTAAGAATACATTAAAACCTGAATACTTTTTAATAAACAAAAAGAACTATAGATCTTAGTTTTAATTAAAAAACTGATGGAAGCAGTTTTGGAATCATGGTTGTTCTGTCTCTATAAAATTTGTGAAGAGCATTATTCATGAAACGGTGGCAGAAATCACTGTAGTTGGAAATGGCCAACCATAATTTCCCATGAGGACTTTGGAGAACCTGATATAAGGAAAATATCTCGAATCTCCCTTGTGTACTTTGTACAGGAGAATAGTAAGAGGCACTTGGATGAAGATATACAAAATAATCAATAGCATAGGTCATACAGGGTTGAGAATTGTGTGATGTTTTCTTATAGTAGTAAAAAAGGACATCCATTGAAATGGAAATATGAGAACTGCAAGCTACTGAAACAAATTCTATTTCACTCCATATTAATTTTTTATTGTGCAAACCTTGGGCTGAGAGATTATCCAAACCAAAACCTTACAAGGTTCAGTTGAAGCTGGACATTTGAAAAGTAAAACAAAACAAGAGAAAAAACAATCAACCACATGAGATAAGATGAAGTTTTTTCAGATGTAATCTAAGTTGGAAGAAGAACATTAAATTATGAATGTATTTTTCTAATGAAAGATTGTTTGGCATTTGAGATCTGCATGAGATATACACTTCATACAAGTTGTAGTGCAGTGCAGTAGAGTCTTCATGTTAAAATTCTGTTAGTATAAAACCAGGATCATGTTTTTGCAAAACTCTTCTGTTGACAATAGCATGCCAGCAAGGAACCAGTTGTTCTGACATAGCTCAAACAAATTTAGCAAAAATACCACCAATTCTTCTGCCAGTGCAAACAGATCATCTGCCAAGCTTGCTGAAAGTGGATCAACTGAGAAATCCAAGCTTGCCTTTGGAAAAAAGACCTTTAAAGGTTAGCACATTTGATTCAGACTTCTCTTTCTCTTAGTCAGAAAAATGCACTTTCAATATAACAAAATAGTAAAAAGATACAACATTTATTCAAATTATATTTAATTATGGGGTGCAGGTTGGTATTTTTTTGTTTGTTTCATTTTTTCAGGATTTTTGATTGGGGTCATCCTACCCTGGCTAATTTACCAAAGCAGTGTTTTCAGCTGCTATTGAAAGATGAAATAATTCAGACCACCTAGCTTCCCACTGAATCAATATTTCAGCTCTGCTTGAGGCCATTTTCAGTAATCATTGGGTTGAATTGTTCTCATTTTAATATTATTAACAAATGGCTTCATTATGTTGTTTAGGAGAAGTAAAGTTACCAACACCTTTCTTTGGAATATGTGTTTTTCCCTTATTAATATTTAAAGAAAAAATCTTACCCCTGGTAAGACATTGAAGAGTTACCTTTGAATACAAACGCAGAAGAATTATGAAACAAGAACACAAAATACAAGCAGTTTAGCCTGTTTACAAATTATATGTGAGACATTGAGGAATTGCTTTCTGTTTTCTCCTCCTATCCCACCAAAAGCAGGAAATATGTCTAGCAGCAACAGAGCTTTTCCAAGTAGGTGTAATTTGAAGATGAGTTAAATTCATTTTTTCACATTTGCACATTATCCTTAGTATTTTTCAACCAAGAGAGAAACTATAGGTTTTCCCTTCTTTTGAATGACATGATTATCAAAAAGGGGAGTTTGGGGGAGATGGTCTTGCCTATATGAACTAAAGTCAGTATGAAATAAAGGATCACTAGAAACATGCATGGTTCAAATAAAATCCACTGCATTGAGTCTCACAAATCAGGTCTCTACTCATGCCTGGAGGAATGATTCAGGAACTGGACTGTGGAGCAATGTGGGCTATATGGACACGAAGCTCCTGTGATGAGAAGATTTTTTTCAGACTATCCCTCTTCAAAGTAATTTTTTCCTCAGCTCAACACCACATTATACCTGAAATGGTTCACCTCTCTGCCATATTTCCCTCAAGCTGCTGCTGCACTCTCTCATTTCGTGGAGGGTATCAAATGGTACAAGCTGTCTGGCATAATTTTTTTAAGCAATGTATTTTGAAAATGTAGTGATGTCCCTAGAATTTACGTAATATGGTAGAAAAAGAATTGCCCTTCTCTAATTACTGCATGAGATTTCCAGCTTTGGGCTTACATTGATTTTCCATAACTGAAGATCTGCTCATTTGATATATAACTTTCTCCATGCCATAGGTCATTCCCTACTTTCCAAGTGTTTTTGCTTGTTTAGCTATTACTTGTTTTATTTTACATTTCCTTCAGCAAATATTTTGGGGCTGAGTGTTTCAACACCATTCTCATGGAAAAATACTTCCCTATGCAATGTTTACTTCCAGTCAGGTCTTTTGTTGTTTTGCCTTTAAGCTGTTGCTGTAACTCTGAGTCCCACAAGAACAAGAAATGCAGATGGATGCAAGGAATGAAAAAAGCACACTTCTCTCCTGCCTGTATAATAACACTTCTGCAAATACTAAATAAAACATTCCTGACAAAGATGTGTCTCGCTTTTGGTGTACTAGGGACTAGATTCTTCTCCGTTGAAATCCAATTCCCAAAGCCCCAGAGATTTTGATATAAACAGAATGTTATCCCTTAATCAAAGAATGCATATTTTCTGCTTTTATGGATGTGGCAATATAAAAACAGGTATGTTCTTTTCCCTGTACTTAAAGCATAAATTCAAACCTAAAATGAAATTTTTGGGTTTCAAAGCAAGACAAAGCAATGATGATCAAACATCTTTTCTAGGTCTAAGAAATAGGATCTCTATCAGAGTACATTATTTTGAAATAGCTCTGTCTTTGATCAAAAAGATGTTAGCTAAAGCAAATCTGCTGGGGATGCTTTAGGATGTGCCCGGTGAGACTCTATCACCTTTTATAATTTACTTCAAGACAATGTTCCAGCTCCCATTTTCAAGGACAACAGTTCTATCTCCTTCTCATTTCACTTGTTATGACAAACAACCCTTTAGTTGTTCACAATCTGCATGGCCAGCCTGGACAACAGCCAAGAAAGCTTGAGAAAATCCAATGGCTCTGGGCAAAAAGAAGAATTCCTTGTGCTCTGTTATTCTCACATTCTTTTCCCAGATGGCAGTAGAAAAGGGCAGAAAGACACTGACAATGGTGGTCATTTTTCGCTTTTTGTTTCGGTGGGATTTTGTTGTGGTTGGTTGGCTGGTTTGAGTTGGTTGTAGGGTTTTCTTTTCTTTTTTTTCAAAAAATGTAGCTTCCTTTCTCGTGCCTTCCTGTAACAAGCTTGACTTATGAGATATGCCTTGCAATAATTAGACTTGTACAATTACGGTGCAGACACACATGCATTCATCATAACATAAATTGCACAACATAATACTAAGGGCCAAAAATAAACCTATTCCAAAATATATATTTTAAAAATTTCATTTTGAATGCTTTCAGACTTACATTTTTTAAAGACAAATGCAAAAATTTAAAATATGAGAAATATCTTACTACTCATTGCAAGAGAAAATGTTTCACAGAAATGCTTTCATTTTATCTAAATTTTCCATTTTCTTTTCCATGGTCAGCCTCAGAAAACAGTAAACGAACAAGAGAAATATTTTCCATTTATTATATCATTGCCTTTTTCACAATGCCTATAATTAATTCTCAAAATCTTTGTGATAGATTCATTCAACTTCCTACCATTCTGCCATTTTTAGGAAATATCCATCCCTGTAAGAGGAATCCTTATGTCAGTCCATCATGCAAAACTTTGTAAAATTATAAAAACAAATGTGTTCCTTGCTCTATGGCATAACAGAAGCACTTAATGGACCCTCAGTATCCCTCCATAAGCCCTGTCTCCATTATTGAACTTGACAAAGATTTCGGTTTTCTGTGCCGTGTGGAAACACTAACAGCATCCATTCATCCTTTCACATTCTTTGAAAGTTTCAGAAGCTATTAGCAATTATCTGAGATAATTTTCTACAAGGAAGAATGCTATTTCCTCTTATTCTTATTATTTAATAAGATTATTGAATTATTATTATTATAATAATTGAATTATTAATTAATACAATCTAACATGACTGAAACATGAGGTTATTTCTTATATGTAATGTTTGTAACCTTGTTATGTTTGGAACTTAAGAACAGATGTCTGGAAACAGCTATGATGGGTTTGTTAAAGCCTCTAACACAATATAATGATATAGCAGTAATGGTCTAGTAACTGAGACTTGATTCAGCAAAGCACTTACACATGGCCTTAAATTCTCATTTATTTTATATGGCCTGAAGGCTTGCTTTTCATATCAAGATTGTGTAAAACAGGTTTAGCCAAATGAGAATACAAACAGGTTAAATTAGAATTGATTTTTAAGCACAAATTGAGGTCTTGGAAACACATTATTTCTGTGTAAAAACCTTCACACTTATTTAGGTAGAAAAAGAATTTTGAAAATACGTATCAGATTCTCATACATGTTAACACTTGTAAGGAAGATGAAACAAAATTAAGAACAACTACACTGTGATCAGCAAAAGAAAAGCTATTAGAATGGATATAGCACATTTTTAACAGATTTTGATGTCTCTTATAAATGCAAAATCTATTTTCTCTTTCTGGAAAGAAGGTTAGCATTGGTAGTGAGTCATGTATACTGCCTATTTTATGGATTAAAATTCCTCTACCACATCAGTTAAATCATAAATGAGTAAGAAAGGAGAATTCTTTTATAGATGGAGGATGAGACTCTAAATGTTTCTTGTCTTTGTCATAATAGATAGTGCAGTTAAAATCTCCCTCCAAAATCAGCACATTATGAGGTAGACAATTCAATAAAAGGCTACTTAAACTGTAATTCAAAAGACTCCTTTCTTTCGCTCAGTAGTGGAACAAATGTTAATGAAGCAAGCACAAATTTGATCAAAATTGTCCTGAACTTTTAATAACATTTTAATAGCCCTAAACCAAAATAGAAATACCATAATTTGTATCTGAATGAGACTAAGATTATTTTTTTAAATAAAAAACACTGTTCAGTTTTTGGCAATTGCACGTATTGGTACTGTGATATGAAGACTTTATCACAAATTAATGTATTTTAGAATTATCCTGTGAATTTGCCTTACTTTTGGTAGCAATTTACAGAGTATTTTACTCCAGGTTGAACTGCAGGTCCCAGAAATGCACTTTCAGATGTAAGGAAAAGCCTAAGGAGCACTGGTGAGGTCAGTGGGCAGAGCAGGGTGCCCAAGGCAGAAATGGGATGGCAATTTCCCTGAGCTCCCCAAGAGGCAGCTAACACAATGCATGTGGGCTGATGGTATCAGCCAGGAAATCACCACTGCTTGGAAGGAAATGAAGATCCATTCCTTGTTTATCCTCATGATATGGAGAGGATGTGCTGTCTATAGCTTCATAGAGGGATTAAATTCCACATGAAGGAATTCAACTCCTGCAAGGAATAATTGATAGAATTATTTTTCAATAGTGTTCATACTTGCACAGTCAATGTTGTCAATGGATTTAAGTGGGAAGTTGGAAAAAAAATTCCTTTCAATGGAAATAGTGACCAAAATAAGTTAGCTGATTTTAAAAATGCTTCCTTGCATCTCAAAATTCAAGGGTGTACTCTTCAGCAGAGCAGGTGAACTGAACAGAATGGTAAAAGATGTCCTCTGCCAAATGCCAGTTCTGGCTGTGCATCATTGCTGACTAAACCACTGTGAATGGAGATGTGACAGGACTGCACTGTTTGTCAGGTAGTCAGGGAAAGCTTTCCTTAAAGATGTTGACTCTATAATTGGGCAAAAGAAAAAGTCAGTCCAGGATGTGGTTGACATAATGGCTCACATGAAAGATTTGTATCAGCAACTGCTGGTGCACCATGCACCACACATGTTTTGCGTGCACACATACATGCATTGTCTACAGCACATGCAGACAGTGCGCTGTGAATTACATTGTAATTCTAAGACTAAACCAAGTAAAATATTTCAACCCTGCCATAAGTTGAGAGTACAAGAAAACACAGCTACTGCAGGCCAGGCAATAATAATTTCTTATTCTGTAGCATTATGAAAATGTGTCAGAGCCCTGATGTATTATTTAAATTATCAGTGAAAAAGGTGTGAAGCATCGCAAAGCCCTTCTGTCTTCTCTTTCTCCACATATATATAACTAACTTATAAATAACCAAGAGACCTTTCAAAGTATCTATAAAATGCATATATTTTTGTATATGAGCATCACAGAGCTAAATGGTTCCATCTGCTAAACTACTAAAGGAAACCAGGCAGATGATAAAACATCTTGGGGTTGGCATGTCTTTCTTCATGGGTAGTGACAAGAAAGAAGCCCTAATATAGAGAAAAGAAACAGCACGTGATATTCTCATATTTTTTAAAAAAATAATGAAACCATGCACCACTGATATGCAACACCTTGTTATTGAGAAACTCTTTATAGAAGTGTTCGAAGACAGCTCCTTCACACATTCTTTCTGCAGCTCCACAAAAAAAAAAAAAAAAAAAAAGATAAAAGTTACTTTTCTGTCAGTCTCTGAAATGTCCTTTTAATTTCAACCAGGGTGGAGGCAAATGTGTTTTCTTCTCCTTCTGTTATACTGTGTGCAATGCACAAATCTTGTGCCATCTCTACCTATTAACCTGTGATTTGGTGACACCGTACATTCTTAGGCTGCTCTTTTAGAAAAAATCATGATGCTTTGACTTCTCTAAAGCTTATTAAGTATAGCAGGAAATCAATGATCTTTTGTGTTATTCCTTAAAGTTGTGGCAGTGTTTAATATCATTGCTCTCTAGATTAGATTATGTAATGGAGTGTAGCAGAGACAGAAGTCACTGATTTATGCTACATAAATTCTATCAAATTTAACCTTACATTTTATTTCAGCAGGGTTTGGTAAAATTAGAGCAAAAGCCACATGTCAAATAATTACTTAGGTTCGGAATTTATCTAATTAAGTCTTCCACTGGATAAATCCGATATTAAAACCCCTGGATTAGACAACTGAGTATTGCCTTTTAAAATAAAAGCAATCAATCACATAATAACAAAAAAACCCACCCCAAAATCATGCACAGAAGAAGCCAACAACCTGAAATCAGAATGAAGCAGTGTTGAATCAACATGTAAGTTCTCTTTAAGGACAAGTTTTTTCAGTTGATATCATGTATTTACCAAATCGCAAAGCTTCCTCGGGTTTGTTGTTTGCAGGGAGCCTGAAATGCATTTTGGAATGGAGCAGTTCCTTTTATCTCACCCTAACACCTCTGTAGGCTCATACTAAAGTTATTCTGACCTGCAGCTGCAGCCATTGGAAAGGAGTTAATATGAACATAGGCTGTCAAATAAATTTTCAGGACCTATAAAGTTACAATTTTTGTAGAGTAAGATTTGAAAAAGGCAACTAATACATTTAGGAATTACTTACACAGCTCCAGTTGTCCCAACTACCTGAGTTCTGTGTAAATTTTCTGCATTGTGTTTTTTATTCCAGGGACAGAATTGCAAGGGTTGAAGTACTCTAAAAAAATAGGAGCAGCTAAAAGATCATTCTAGCTGAAGATAACCAGTTTCAGCCTTCCTTCTGTGGCTGAACACTTCCCTCCTCCTCATTCTCTCATGTCTAAAGCAGAAAGTAACAGAAAGAAGACTTTTGTATTCTTTAAAATATGTTCAGGAGAATTCATTTATTTTAATGATGGCCTAGACTCAAAAATTAGTTTTGACAGAATGAATGACCAAAGACAGTAGGAACTCATTTTGATCAAAAAATGTAGAAAGCACATTTCCTTATAGTGATCTTTTTGTGACTCATCTTGATCTTAGTGATTCTAGTTGTGGCAAGTTCCTAGTACAGCATAATGAATTTCAGCAAATTTTACACTGTGGGTTGCTTAATTAGTCTCACTGACTCCCCTGTCATAAGTAGAAATCTTTTCAAGATCAAGATATATACTTATAGAAAAAAAAATCCCAGACTGCTGGCTTGCTGACCACAGTTCATCCCAGGAATAAATTGACTAAGACTAAGCTGAAGGAGGAATGACTTTGTCTCACGCAGTCTGTCTTGTTTAACATATGTAAAAACCCCAAGCTAAACAGGGCAAACATAACAGCAGCCTAGACCCTTGGTATTAAAATTGTCTGCAGAGACAGATTGTGTAATGTAGGGTTTATTGAATCCCTGCAGCTTTCCGGCAAAGCTCACTGTGTGAGGTGCATGTACAATATCCTGGCATAATTTAAATGAAAACGTTGACTAGCCCTAAAACCTCCATTAGGTGGTCTAAACTGGATCGACAGCCATTTGCCATTCCTCAACATCTGCTACTTAAAAAAAGGAGCACTTTTACCATGGGTTACCAGAAGGTATTTTGTATCGATGGTGAAATGGTAAAATTATAGGAATTCGTGTTTTTGGGGGGTGAAAATTGCAACACACACTAAACAGCTGTTATTGGACAGTTAAAGTACAAAAGTCCAGCAGCCCAAACCCCCAATTTTCAGCATAAAAGGACTGTGAAAATATAAATAAACATCAGCTCAAATCAGCTGTTCCTGAACTATGGTTTGTACATTTCTTACCGCAGTGCAGGAAACCATCCCACACCCATGAGCTGTGCAGTGCCCGGGCTGGGAAAGCTGGGCAGGCAGACAAGGCTGTCAAACTTACCTTTCCTTCCAAAAGAAATGTACTTCATGGACATGAACTGCCACTCTGCTGAGCACCTTGATCCCACTCTGAAACATGGAGGTGCTCATCATCTCTCAGGAGCTCACTTACAGAAGGTCATTGAAGTTTCTAGTACTGGACAGCTGTCACCCAGTTTCAGCAGCTCATCTGTAGACAGCAAGGCATTTTTCTGGCATGTGCTGGCCTCCTCTTGACAGTTTAACATATGCTGCTGTGTTTTGTTGAACATGGTTGGACTTGAGCATGCTGGACTTTTCCTTGATGCTTCACTGAATAGGTAGTTTTTATTGAAACTGATTGCTTTGCTAGGCTGGAGCCTAAAAAGTAAGAGATGAATGCTTTAACATTTCCAGTTTTGAGATATGGAGTCTCACTTTGTAATCATCTAAGGCCAGCACATCTAAGGCCACAGCAATTATGCTTCTGTGGCTTACTTTTAATGAACTTACTTTTTTTAATTATGTGATTCTGAGTCGAATGCATCAAAATATTTTGCTATTGTCTTTCAGCCTAATGGACTAGATATAAAAAAGTCCCTTTTAGCCTTTGACTTGATTTTATTTGTCAGTGGATTTCCTATGAATGTGTAAGTGATCTGAAAATTAATTTAAAAAATATGAACAGAGATTGTGGATTCCCTGGAAACTGCATAACAACCCTGCAGAACTTTAAGGGAATATGCTAGAAACAAATTTCCCAAATATGCTCTGAATTTATTCTAAAATACTTTTGAGAACCAGAACTTTTTACAAGGCTCACTACTTTTCACAATAATCCACTCATATAAAAAATAATTGGGGGGCAGGAGAGGATGGAGGGATTGTAGCTGAAACTTAGTTAACATTAAATTCATATATTTAACACTATCACATTATATCATAAATCAGTGCAATCAATGGAATAATAATAGCTTTCACTGCAGTCTTCTCTTAGTTTTGTAACTTGAAATGTCAGGGAAACAGCCTTTTTAACAGGGTTGCACAGAGCAGGCCTGTGATGTCTTAGCCAGCTTTGGAAGGAGCATTGCCATCAGGTGAGAGGTGATCCTGTCCCCCTTGTCAGCACTGATGAGGCCACACCTGGGGTGCTGTGCTCAGTTCTGGGCTCCCCAGAAGAGAGAGGCACAGCTGCACTGGAGAGTCCAGCAAAGGGGCTGCCAATGTACTAGCGATCAATGTTCTGGAGCCTGTCACCTGTGAGAGCTGGGACAGTTTATCCTGGAGAAGAGAAGGCTCAGGTGTGACATTAATGTGTGCAAATACCTGCAGGGAGAGTGCAAGGACGCAGCCAGGCTCTGTTCAGTGGTGCCCAGTGGCAGGACCAGAGGCAATGGGCACAAACTGGAACAAGCAAGGTTTCCTCTCAACAGCAGGAGACACATTTTCACTGTGAGGGTGACTTAGCACTGGCACAGGGTGCTCAGAGAGGTTGTGGAGTCTCTATCCTCAGAGATATTCAAAAACTGTCTGAACATGGTTCTGAGCAACTGACTGTAGGTGTTCCTGCTGGACCCAGACAATTTCCAGCAGTCCCTTCCCACCTCAACCTTTCTAATTCTTTGATAGCAAGGTTTTGAGCACAGCAGTGTAGTGAGCTGTAAATTTTGAAGGATGCTGTGGAGTGTTCACGGGCCTTGTCACGCCAGAACTGCAGCATGCCAGATCTGGTACATTTTTAATGGCTGGATTTTTAGAAAAGCATTTGTCCTGTAGTAGTACTCTGGGTGAAAGCCCTAGGTTGCTCATTCCCTCAACATTTTACATGCTACTTTATTAAAAGAGGAAGCTAATTTTCAAATTACGGAGCCAATATCTCTTAAGAGCTTCAGGAAGATCTTATGTATGAAAAGACATATGAAATAAGTGTCTAAATGGAACAGAGCTGCTAGGTTTAGGGGAAAAGCATCTCACATGATGGAAATTCCCACACCCTAGGTAAGTAGAGGCACTGTACTTAGTTCGCTAAGCTAACTTTGAAATACTTTAGAATATCCTTAAGTTTTATAAAAGGGATGAAAAGCAATGAAAAAAGGGACATATGTCCTTTAATCAAAAAAGACTTTCGCAGTCAAAGGGTACTAAAAGACTTAGACTGAATAAGTAATTGCAACCACCGCTTAGTGAAATGAAACCTCAGAATCTATCATCACAGGTTTGATGCTGCTGTAGCAATACACTGAAGCTCATTAAATGTTAAACATATGTTATAAAATCTCAGTCTTTCAAAACGTCATTTTTTTATTTAATAAGATTCAATCATGGCTGTGGATTGCAAATTTTCAAAAAAATTCAAAATGTAATAATTGTCATTATTATTTTTTCCTTTAGCTATGTAGACTTTGAATTCAGATATCCATCTTTGTGAATTTAAGAGTTTCAGGAATATGGAAAATACTGCAAGCCAAGCAGAAGCTTTTTTTCAGAAGAATTTTTTCACTACAAATTTTTAAAAAAAGATCTCTTTTGTGACATTTTTAGTGTGGTGATGGACCAAAGTATTCGTTGATGATAATAAAACTTTTTTTCTTTCTTAGTGATGAAAATTCCTCTGTTGACCTCAAATACAGAAATCAAATGATTAATTTAATTTGCTTTCATGAGTTAGTGAGTCAAATTACAATTGAGCTTTTCAAACTTACTGATTTACAACATTTGTCTTGATAGGTCCCCTTGTGACTTTATTTTAAATATTATGTAATAGTTTTGGATAGCAATCTACAAATTAGGATGAAAACTAAGAGCAATACATTTCAACTATATGACAGATACAGCATTATTTCTGATTGTTGATTTGATTAGGAAAACTTCTTGATGAGCAAGTGATTAAAAGAAACGTACTTACAGCTGATGAATATCTGTGAGTGTGAGACTGCAGAAATGCTACCAGCCTGCACTGCTCACAGGAAAGCCTGATCCCCTCCATGCTCCTTGGTTCTGCCTGGTGCAGGATAGAGGGGATGAAACTTTCAGCAGGACCAGGATGGGAGGGACAGAGACTCCTGACATACTCATTGTCACCAACAAATATATTCTGGCTAACTAATGCTAAAGTAATATTTCTCTATTTGGTTTCTCTTAGAGATAAGCTAAGACTTCGTTTCCCCTTATCTTTACTTGACATAGCAAACAACACTGAATTGCTCATCAAATAGATATTTTTGTTTCCCAAACAGGCAGCATGACCTCAGGATTCCCAGGAAGATGCAAAATCCAGAAGATACTTACACAGGATGACATATGATCAAGTTATATTAAGTTGGCATTTCTTTAAACTTACTTTTTAATTGTTATTATTTCACAACTGGACAAACTCCAAGGCTGTACACAGTGAAGTGCTTTGATAGGGTAATTGTGATGCTTTTTAGGGGATGACATGACTGTCGTTGAAAGCATCTGTAGTCACACAGTTCAAACCTAGGTTTTGCAGTCTCTATGCCAGTTAAGAAGGAAAGTTGAACATCATTTTGGTACAGAAGACAAGCTTAAAGGTAATCTTTCTAACTGTTAGGTTACTGAATGAGATGAAAAAAAAAATGTTATCAGGCCTTAGTAGGGCATTTTCAGAACAGGATAAACAAATGTCCATCAGAAGTGGTCATGGAAAGATCAGAGTAAGGCAATGAAATTGATTCTCTCCTGAAATATATTCCACTTTTATAGTCTAGGCTAATGTTTAACTCCTGGGTTGACCATCTTCAACAAATAACTCTATGCATACAATGCATAAAAGATAATCATAGAACCACAGAATTAAGTTGGAGAAGATCTCTAAGATAAATAGTTCCATCACTAACCCAGCACTGCCCAGTTCACCAGTAAACCAAGTCCTTGAGTGCCACATTTACATCCCTTTCAAAAGATAAATTACAGTAATTTCATGATTATAAGCCGCACCATTTTCATTGAAGAATCCAGTCTACCCCAGTAGTGTAGCTAATCATCAGGTGAGGCTTATTTATGGACAAATCCCAGCGAAATGCCGACGCAGAAGTGAGAGCCGGCTGGGAGGGTGCCTGGGGCTGCCTTTAAAGGTTTTGCTGGTCTATGAAAACTGTTTGCAACTTGAGCACCTGACACCAAACCCCGCAGTGGTGCAATTCTGTTACTAACTTGTTACTTTGTCGCACATGGATCCTCGCTTTAAAAAAGAAAAAAAATATGTGGCTTATATTCGGGTGCAGCTTATATGGGGACAAATCCCATGGTCTACCCGGCTACCTGGATGTGTGGCTTATAATCTTGTGCGACTTATAATTGTGACCTTACTGTAATAAAGATATTAAATAGGACTGGCCCCAATACTGACCCCTGGGAACACACTTTTGACCAGCCACCAAGTGCATTTAACTCCTTTCACCACCACTCTCTGGTCTTGATCATCCAGGCTGTTTTCCACCCAGGAAAAATACACCTAGCCAAGATGTCAGCAGCCAGTTTCTGCAGGAAAATGCTTTGGGAAATGGCATCAAAAGCTTTAGTAAGGTCCAGGTAGATGCATCCACAGCCCTTCCCTCATCCACAAAGTGGGTCACTCTGTCATAGGAGCAGTGAGGTTGGTCTCAAGCAGGACCTGCCTTTCCTAAGCCCACACTTGCTGGGCCTGATTCCCTTGGTGTCCTGTGTGGGGCATGTGATGGCACTCAGGATGATCAGCTCCATCATGTGCCCAGCTCAGACTGACAAGACTGTACTTCCCTGGAAATCTACTTCTGGACCTGCTTGCCAGTGTGGATCACATTTTTCAACTTCTCGTCGCACAGCTGTACAAGACTGCTGATAAATGATAGAATGTGGCTCAGTGCGAACTTCTGTCAGCTCCCTCAGTATCATGGAGTGGAATTTCCAATAGGAATAGAATTTCCAAATTCAGTGCTCTCTAATAAACCTCAAACTTCAGTCTTCCACAGAAAATAACTTGAAGAGTTTTATCTACTACAGAAATGACTAAGGTACTCCCAGCTACTTTGCAGCAACTTCCCACAGATAAGCCCAGAGTCAGTAAAGCTTATTTGACAGGCTACCGTAAAATAAGATACTATAAAAAATTCATTAAACTTAAGCCTTATAATAATTTGGTGCCCATTCAAATAATATCATAGTACTTAATAGGAACTGTATAAATTAAATAGGAAAATACATTTAAAGAAGAAGCAGAAAGATATCTAGATAACAAAACAAAAAGTGAAATTAATTTTTTTTAAAGTGTTCACTAGTAGATATTTTCCACATGATTAGACACCTATCATTGAACTAATAAAAATACCACTGTTTTGAGAAAGTGTGTATTTTATCTCATATGTGAAAATTTAATTCTGGTAAATTACTTTATACTTATTCACAGCAAAATGAACTGTTTATTTCTCTTACCATATATGCACTAGTGTGTGAAGAGTGTGCATATGCACAGTCATTCAAATAATACATTTTTCATTGCTTTTCTTGGCTTCTGTTAGACAGAAAGGAAATTTCCCCATTAAAAACAAAACAGAACAAAGCAACAACAAAACCCCAAAACACTACAATCAAAGAAAAAAACCCAAATTCTGCCTCTTGTATGAAACCTTGTAATCACAGAGTCCTCATTTTTGGGCCTAATCCAAAAATTTAGGTATTAGTAGCTGTCCAAATGATTTTGAGGGACTGGTTCCAAGACAAAACTCAGATTCAAAATTGTCAAAACCAGCTTCATACTTGAAAGACCTTCCCAGCCCTTTTCTTTAGATATTAAGGGTAAAGAAAACATCTGCACAATTTCAGAAATGGGCTCTACTGATGCACCTTCTATCATGTACTTAGGCAGGTGTGAGAGGAGTGATGACAGCCAGACCTGTGAGACTGACATGATTAACAAGAATTTCTGCTATGTGATAGAGATTTTATTTTCTTGCTCAGCTAATCAGTGAGAATACAGGCACTGAGAGTGTGAGAGTGCTCTGGAAGTGCTCAGCTGTAATCATCAGTGAAGAGTAGAAGTGACTGAGATGGTCAGGAAAACAGGAGTTTTGAACTGGAGATGGGCAGGGAACCAGAGGGATGCTGGCTGTTAGCTAAAGAGGAGAAGAAAAAGAAAAAAAATGAAAAAAAAAAAAAGAATAATTTGCATGAGTAATGGTATATAGTGCAAACAATGAAATTAAGAGTGCTGATAAAATTCTCAGAAGTGTATTTTGTGCATTATTTGATTATATGTATTATACTGCCTCTCAGGACTGAAGAAACTTCTCTGAATTTTGCATTTATTTTTCATTGTCATATTTTTATCTTGTGGAGTGAGGCTTTAGATTTGACTGGCTTCAGTTTTTCACTTGATCATATTGATGCTGTGAGGATAAGAAGTGAGAAACAAAGACCGAATTTCTGGGAGTTTTTCTATTAAATAAATAAATTTTTATAAAGAATGATTAACTATTATGAAAATATACTTTGCTGATTAATTATATTTTTTAAACAATAGGCACAATGTCCCATTCTTTGCTATGGCTGTGAACAACCACTCTTTGGGATCTTGGTTACTAATGTAGTAATATGGTTAATTGTTATTTTTTTGTGCAGATGGAAGCCTCCCAAAACAACTTTTTCATTTCCCTTTTTCTCTAGTGAGAATATATTCCCTTATAGTACTCTCAAATAAGTTGACTCCGATATACTAAAGGCTTTGGCACCACATCCTGAGAGCTATGAACAAATCAACGTGCAGAATATTAACCTGTCACAATGCAGAAATGTGTTTTCTTGCACTGTCTTCTAAAGAGAGTTTTTATCAGGAATCTCTCTCCATCTATGAACTGTAAGTCAAATTCAGCTGAAAAATGGCACACTCAGAGGCGTGAACATTTCCTGTGGAATGGAGAAAAAGGCCCAACTGGCAGCCATTAGAATGTCAGAACTCAGTGAGAGCTATTGTCCCTTTATGCGGGAGCAAGGCAGCTCTGCTGAGATAAATCTGTACTGGGAACGCTGGCAAATCTGGTGGGTGGCAGAAAGGGTTCATAGGAACAAAAAGGTGTTTTGAGCTCTAGAAGCTTTGATAGAAGCAACTGTGCTCTGATATACTGTGACTTCCCACAGAGCAGATACAATACTTGATAAGGAATGTTGAGAATGTTGTATGAGAGATAGCAAGGCTAGACATTGTTTGCTACAGCTTTCATCAAAAAAAATTTTGTCTGTTTGCCTCAACAATGCAGCTTTTTTCTTCCCTCCAGCATGAGAAATCATTACGTCCCTTGTGATAAACAAAGAAATAAAGGAGTCAGTGGGGAAGGGAGAAGAGTAATACTTCTTCAACACTTCTTACACTTGCCACCTGGAAAAGCCACAGAACAAAAACACCAAAGCCAACCAGTGATACTCAGGTTGGTAATGCTCTCTGAAATTCAAGGCAACAGCATATGATGGAGACTCTAACTGCACCCGACTTCCCAAAGCACATTTATTTGTTTTGGTGGTACTGAATAGATCCAATAAGCCTCTTCCAGCTTCAGGTGCCCTGAGGTGGTGAGTAAAAACAGGGTGGATGCTTGCTGGCAAGCTGTATACACTGCCTGGATATCTAGGGGAAGATTTTGTGTTAACTTTTGTTTGTGCTACAGAATGCAGCTGAAAATCATTAATTTCCTTGAAGGATAATGTAGCAATAACAAACTTTTATTTTCCCAGTCATCTAATACGTGACATTGGTAAATGTAGTTACTGTCTACATTGTTACAGAAATTGCATAATTTTAGGACAAAAATGGCTAATTTCCTTTTTGGGCTAAATGCACATATATCAGTCAGCAGGTAGAGATTTCATAAGAATAATATCACTAGTGTTAGAAAAATGTTGTGGAAAGTGTAGCTGAGAGGTGTCCCATAGCATAGTGTTCCATTGCATTTCAGGGCTTTTTTGGGAAAACCAAATTAAAGAATCTTGCAAAAATCTTTCCAGCTATGCTCTTGTGGGGAACATATTCCTCGTGAAGATCAGCCCTGAATGAGAAGCCCATGAATTAGTTCTGGAAAAATCTTTGAATAAAAGTGGTAAATGGAAATAGGACCTATATTTTCCACAGGGATGTACATGCTGAAGGTACCAAATGTACTGGCATTCCCACCACTGAACACCTCTGAGGGACACGCTGACAAGGTGGGTAATATGTGTGTAGCTGCTCGCTTCATGGAAATGCTTCTCCACCCTCTCAGCTCATTTTAGTATGAATTTAACAATAGGAACATCTTCAAATGACCCTTGTTTGCCTTAAGAATATATCAGCTCTCTGGTGCTTGTGAAGCTATATTAAACACACAGTTGTGCTTGGTGAGGTGCTATAAAACAAACCATTTATTTTATTGGTGCCTATTTCAATAATACTTAAGTATGCATTTAGTAATACAGTAAATCCATATCTACCAAAGATAGTAAAAAATCTTAGATTCAAGAATTAAATTTATTATTTAAGAATTTAATCAAAAAGTCTTATGTTTATCAGAAATAATTAAAATATCAGTTTAAGTGAAACAATACAGTGGGGCTACTGTTGAGCCTTGCCAACGGCAAATAATCTCAGTTACATAAGAGTTGTGACAATTATCACTTTCAGTTGCAAATGTCACTTAAACACAGTGATGCTAATAAGCCTCTTCCCACTTTATTGGGATGAATTGCACCTATTTGCCTTTGAGCACATTATAAACTGTTATGTAAGGGTTTTACTCTTAGCCTTATCCAATCACTTCAATGAATACAGTGGCACTTCATTCTTCTGCGTCAGTCTCTGATATCTGCTTTAAACTGGTGAAATCAAATTTTTGCAACAAGAGAGCAGTTATGAGTAATAATTTTGATAATTTTTAGGAAATAACTGATTAAGTGTAGAAAAGATATGTTCTCTTATAGCTAGAAGTGGTGTCAATAACTTTTTCTATAAAATTAGGTCCACTATATAGCATCAAAGCTGGTTGGTTGAATTCTATTATAATAAGAGAAATATGTTAGAAATGGCACAAAAAAATCTCTGGACTGTGTAACTATTCTGTCAAGGCAACACAATATCTTTTGAAATCTAAGGTGGCAGAGTTTGATACAATGATGATTCATATTCATAAAAGATTCTTAGGGAAAATAGACCAGGGAAAGGATCAGTATATTCCATCAAGATAAGGCAGACCAAGCAGATGTTGTTTTGACTTTTCCAGTGATTCTTAAAATTAACAAGTTAGATACTTTTGCTGTCATTTCAGATAATGGCTGAGTCATGTACAGTACAACATTACTGTCAAAGATTGGTTGCACTGTCTACTTGCACTATAGCAAGTGAAAATCTGCTTGAAAATATATGGATGAGAGGAGAGACTGGAACAGAAGGACTGCATTTCTGTTGAAGTACTACAGCATATGGTAAATATAAAACATTTCATATCTGCATTAGATGTAGAGTGAGCATCTCTCTTGGTTGGAAATAGAAAGATACAGTAATTTCACAATTATAAGCCTCACCTTTTTCATTGAGGAATCCAGCCTACCCCAGTAGTGCGGCTTATATTCAGGTGTGTCTTATTTATGGACAAATCCCAGTGAAATGCCAACCTGGAAGTGGGAGCTGGCTGGGGAGGTGCACTTGGGGCTGCCTTTAAAGGCTTCACTGGTCTATGAAAACTGTTTGCAACTTGAGCACCTGACACCAAACCCTGCTGGCAGCGATTCTGTTACTAATTTGTTACTTTGTTACCCACGGATCCTCACAAAAAAACAAACAAACAAAAAAAAAAGTGCAGCTTATATTCAGGTGCGGCTTATATATGGACAAATCCCGTGGTCTGCCCGGCTACCCGGATGTGCGGCTTATAATCAGGTGCGGCTTATGATTGCGAAATTACTGTATTTTATTTAAAGACAAATATGAGGAGCTATCAGTGCTTAAATATGAGTGCTTTTCTATTTCCTTTATCTGGAAAATATTATACTTTGTAACAGAAATAGTTATGATATATATGAGACACTGGAGACCAAGGTTGAAAGGTGGAAAGGGATCTGGGCTCCTGCACAGTGGCAAGTTGGACATGAGCC
>VRYO01002734.1:11085153-11110483 GCA_009812075.1 Sialia sialis
CTTCACCCAGAGGGTGGTTGGGCACTGAGCAGACTCCCCAGGGCAGTGGTCACAGTGCCTAGCAGGGTTCAAGAAGCATTTTGACAATGGTCTTGGGCATGTGATGTGATTTTTTGGGTTGTCCTATGTGGGGTCAAGGGTTGCACTCCATGGTCCTTGTGGGTCCTTTCCATGATTCTCTGATAAATTTACTCTTTCATTAATGCCTCTTTCTGTAAGTGTTCTTCCTCATGGGGCATTTCCCAGGTTGAGACAATGTATTTGCACAGGCAAATCTCATATATAAATTTCAGCTAGCAAGTTGCAATTTGAGCTTTGTGATTTTTTTATTAAATTCTAGATTTCTTCAGGCAGAGTCATAGGCTTTAAACAGGATTTGATTAATAGCACTATGCTTAATTTCTTCTCAGTGGATTCAGAGGATCAGCATGCCCTTATTAATGAAAAAAAAGATGGTGCCTTAAAATGGAGATGTGTCCCCCTTATTATACCAATCTTATTCTATTCAGAGGTTGTACCAATTGCAACAACTAAAGAATTTCAGCAGATAGTAAAGTAAGATTCTTCATTTTAGTGTGAGTCATGAGAATTTAACATACATAAGATGTCTTATTTAACATGAAATAAGACATCTTAATTATCTTAGCAGCTTCATACGTAAAGTGATTTACATCCCAACTCCTACACAGCAACCTGGGGTTTCCTTTCCCGTAATTTAATTTCCAGAAACGCACTTCATATATGCTGTACTTTATTACCTTCATAAACTTCATTCTTCTCTATATACCATATCCCGTTTTATATATATAAATGTTGTTAATGAAGGGATTTGTGTTTCTCCTTGAAGCTTTAGAGAATATCATCATCTTATCTTTGTTTTGTTTCAGTTTGTTGTGTTGTTGTCTGTTCAGTTGTTTTTATTTTTTACAGTATTTCTTATTATGCAAGCAGTTTCTCTGTTAAATTCGAAAAAAAAGAACTTAAGGTTGTGAGGGGCAGGGGATAAAAAGAAACCCAAATGTCTTGAGAAGGGCTGTTATAATACCTCAGGGAGTGAGAAGGTAAACTATCTTCAGCTGGAAACCCAGACCTCAGTAGAATAGGAAAACTGAAATAAATTTTCCACAAAATACAATAGCAACATTTCTGAACATGAAGCCATATTCTACCTTCAGTGAAGAGGAAAATATTTTCCACGGGAAGCAAAAGCTAGAATTTTTTCCTCAAAATATTAAAATATACATACGTACAGACTCTCAAAGATCAACACTGAAAAAACACTTCCAAAGGGGAATTTGAAAGTGCCAGGTAAAGTCAGAAATTCTGCAGCACCTCCTGCAGGACTGTTGATGGGTCTTCAGTAGCCTCCGATGTTTTCACTTATAGGAAATTTCAACACTCACTAAGATGTTCAAACCATCCTGAAAGGCAATTTTGCAAAGAACCCCACAGAGCTGATTAATGCAGTTTAGTCCAGAAAGGTTATGTGATTATTCTGGGACTTTCAAATGTCCAGTCATGAAGAGAACTCAAAAGATAACGGCAGATTTCACCCTTGGCTTTTTGGAAAAGGGAAGTTTGGTGACTGTAAGATGCTTTTTGAAGGTGAAGGGTTTATTTCAGTCTGTAGACTCACAAATGCCAGCAGATACAGGAATACAGAAAATGAAAGCACTTTTATGTTCGGGTGATAATATCAAAGGTATTAGCCCCTGGTAGAAAGTTCTCTTATAAAATAAATGTAATATCTGGAATTTCGTAAAAAATAAGAATCAGCCTAAGACATGCTTTGGTTTTACCTGTGAGATTTGAATCTGGTTTAATTTAACCAGGCTCTGAAAGAGAGCAATCTGTCATTTTGCTGAAACAAAACTCAATTCTTGCCTACAAAATGTTCTTCTAGCACTGCATCCTGCCTAAAGGCCTAAATACCAATGGTTATCCCATCCTCAAAATTATGAATGAGCTCCTGGTCCCACTGATGTAGTTCACCTTTTATTTGTAAGAAATTAAATACATTATAAATAATTATTCATATAGAGACTATAATCACTGACTATACCTGAATGACTCAGAAAGCAAGACCTGCTGGATTCCCTTTCCTGAAAACACCTGGCAGTGAAAAAAAATATACTGCAAAACATGGAAATTGCATGAAAAGTCAGTTTTCTTACTGGAAACAATTGTCATGGTAAGGAAGTCACTGGGAAATTTTGTTTTTCGTTTAAACCCTATGTGAGACTATCTATTCAGGTGATATTTTATATTGAATTCTAGAAACTGTTCATGAAATGAATAATACTTTCTTCTGGTACAAAAATTACTGTCATATAGAGTTGTAAAAGAAATACAAAATTTTACAAAGAAACTGTATAATGTTGTTGTAAGCTGATCAGAAAATTCCTGTTGACAAGCACTAGGGAATAATTTTTAGGCTATAGTTACTTAATAGTGGCTACCTTGCAAATTTTAAGCAGGTGCTCAATAAGGGATTCTGAGATTTCCTATTATCTTACTGTTTTAATCTGTTTCCTCAGATTTTTAAATGTGAACTAAAATACCAATGAAGTGTGAATCTATGCCTCTCTCAATTTCAGGGAAAAAAGGAGACATCGAAGGCAAGACTGGAACTTCAGCAACTGGGTCACCAGCTCTTTTGTGTCTGAAGGTGGAATCCTGACATCAGCTGAGTTTTCAAAGATTCCTTGGCTGTGTCTTTAAACTATGAAATATTTATCTGATTTTTTTCTATTGCACATGAAAAAAAATAAGGAATCTATATTATACAGGACTGGATTTTTGAGCACTAAATTTATCAAAATCCAGAAGTTTGCATTGCAGTTACAGACAGATAGAGGTGGTAGACAAACAAAACCATCACAAAGTACTGGCTGCATCTTTTGATGACCGCCAGCAGTTTTGGAAACATACTGCATATGCATTTTAATGTATTTTGGTGGCATATTTGATGTGGGGATGGTCCACACAGAAGTTCTTGAAGGGCCTTTCCAGGGGGTGGCACCTCACACTGAAGCAGGGGAGCAGAGTGAGGAGGAAGGAGCATCAGAGACAATCCATATTGGACAGGCTGCAATCCCCCTTCCCCATGCCCCTGTGCCTCCCCTGGGGAGGGGAGAGAAGAACTGGGAGTGAAGTTGAGCCTAACAAGAGAGGAGGGCTGGCTTTGGGATAGAGACTGTTTTCTTCATTGAAGCGCTTATGGTGCTGTTATTTTGGCTTTGTGAACAAAAGAGCATTGATGGTAGACCAGAGTTTTACCTAGAGCTGAGCATCAAGGAATTTCCTGCCTCCCACACTGCTCCACAAGTGAGGAGGCTGGGGTGTCCCAGGGGCTGAGAGGTGACACAGAGGGGACAGCTGACCCCAGCAGACCCACAGGTATCCCACATCATGTGGGATAAACCTGGGAGAGGGAGGAATGTTCATTGTGATGCCATTTATCTTCCAGCATAGGTGTTTACACGTGATGGAGCCCTGCTTCCTGGGGACAGCTGCTGGAACATAGCAGCGGTGAATTAATTCCTTTTTTACCTGGTTTGTGTGCATGACTTTTGCTTTACCTATTAAGCTGTCTTTTCTGAACCCATGAATTTTCTCCCTCTTAGTTTTCCAAGTCTTTTCCCAATCCCACTCAGGGAAGCAGGTCTAGCGAGAAAGTGGCTGTGTGGGGTTGACATGCAAGCAGGGTTAAACCACAAAATGTGGAGTAATGGAGGGTGGTATTTGAGCTGTTCTGATTTTTTATTAACCCACTCTGTTTAATTGACAAAAAAATTAATTAATTTCTCCAACTCATGTCTGTTTCGCTGATGATGGTAATTCATAAGTGATCTCCCAGTCCACAAAGACCTTTTTGTCTTGTTTTTCTCCCCTTGTCCTGTTGAGGTGGGTAAATGACTCCAGTGATTTTTCCCCATTTTACAAGTCTAATTCAAAGACAACTAGGTTTGATGATTTATTTTTTTGGGTGATTTATTTTTTTAAATTTTAAAATTCAGGATATCACTGAATATCCCTGCTCAACAGACCAATATTTCTGTTAAACCATTCTTTGAACTTCATAAAATAATGATTCGGTCATCTAGGTTAATTTAACTAGAATGACAGAAAATTTAAAAAGTGATAGAAATTGCCTAGGTAGGTTTATCTCAGGCGAATAGAAACTTAAATGAAAGGTCCATGTTAAGGTGACATCAAAGAAAGTGTCTCCACTTTTGACAGGCGAAAATGTTATCAACCAAACCCCTTTATTGATAATATCAGGATTGCTTTAGTTCCAGACTTTAGAGTTATCAGATAATTTCACAGCCTTCACATTCCCTAGGCAGTATTCAGGTTGACTTTTTGTACCTTTCATCTCTCCGAGGCACATTTAATCATAATTCCCTTTGCTATCTAAACATGAGAGAAAGAAATTTTGAAGAATGCTGTTTGGTCCTGAAAATAAAAAAAAACCCCAACGTTTTCTTATTGCCCTAGTGATACACTGTCAATTCAGTTTGTTACCCAGTAAATAAGAAGAAATGCAACACAGAACTAGACAAAATCTAACATTTCTGCTTTTCAGAGTGAGATGTCACTGACGTATCTATCTATACAGCTGGTTTTATGAAAACTATGTAAGATTATTAATCTATAAAATATACTTTGGGAAAGCTGTGGCATTTCTTTCCCTGACTTCAGACTGCTCTGAAGCATCAGCTGAACTGTTCACTAGAAAATGCAAACTTCGCTTAAAAATATTATTCCTGTATGCAGAATTGCACCCAAGTGATCTCAGGCATCTGACCAAACTGAAGGTTTATCTAAAATAATTCAGAAATAAAACTGAAACACCCCCTTTTAAATACTTAGGATGAAGTTTTATGGCTCTATGTGTGTGCACAGATTTTTGAAACATTTTAAGTAATGTGATTTTTTCTTAAGTAAGGCATTGCAGATAGAACAGAAATTACTTGGTTCCTAACAAGAGTACAAGGAGTTCTTGAGACTATATCAGGAATTTTCAATAGAAAGTGAGAGTTGGGTTTGCTTGTGAACATGGCATATTTAGAGAAATAAACAGTTCTAGAAATTACATTATTATGAAATGTTTGAACATTTTAAAGATAGAATATGCAATATCATTACTGATACTGATTTAAAAGGCTTATAGATTTCTCTACCAATCAAATGAAAAAGGGTTTACATTTTTTTTCTCATAAGTATTAGAGAGATAAGAGAAAAGTCTAAATAAAAACAGCCCTGGAGCAGAAGATAATGGAGATTTCACAACAATAAAATAAAAAGCTAAGCAAGAGAAAAACAAAACTAGCAACTACAGATTTACAAAAGGTAGAATATGAGAAGGTCAGGGAAACCATTAGGGAAATCAATGGATCAGAATGCCTTGTGCAATTAAATTTTTAAAAACCTTTAAGTTAAGCTAATTGGAGTTGTCCTTGCGTAGAAGGTGGAAACACTTATAAGGAATACCTTTCAGGCCAGATTAATTTGATATTAATCTCTAGAAGTAGTAAAGAATCTCTTGCTACTAGGTGTAAGCAGAGAATCTGTAAAGATACGACAAAAAATGGAACAGCAGAGAATACAGTATACAGTACTGAGGATATATAAAAGTTCAGAGAAATTACATTAAAAATGTCAAATTAGAAAAATGATTAATTATAAAAAGCTAGAACTGTATATAAATACAGGGAGATTAATACAGAGATAAAATAGAATAAAATAGAAATCTGAATAGGGCCCCCAAACAAATCTTTCATTTTGTTTTAAGTAAATAATGAAATCAGGGACAAGGCAAACAGTTGGGAATGAGTGCACAGAAAAGAAGGGAAGGGAAGGGAAGGGAAGGGAAGGGAAGGGAAGGGAAGGGAAGGGAAGGGAAGGGAAGGGAAGGGAAGGGAAGGGAAGGGAAGGGAAGGGAAGGGAAGGGGAATGTTCAGAGCTGTTGGGATGAGACTTTTGCTACTGTTAATTTCAGAGATCAGACACAAAACTCACACCACTGTGCATAACATTGTCAGGTTTCCCATCTTTTATGACAATCTATTTAGAGCAAACCTGTGGGAGCTGTTGCTTCTTCAAGCGATACATGCATTGCTCTTTATCTTTTCCCCAACTCTTCCTTTTCCCCACTTTTAACTCTAGTATGCCTCTCATTAGGATTTCTATTTAACGCCCTAGGAAAGGTTTATGCATTATAAGAAGCAGATAATAGATGCATGCACTTCAGTGTTTGCCATCTTGGCTTCCCTTTAATGTAATTCATTATTCCACAACTATACAGCACATAGTGCTGCCAAGTTAATTTGTATAATAATAATGAGCTATTAATTAACATCCAAGAACACATGTTTCTTCCAACAATTTGTGGTAATAAAGTAGTTAATGAAATTCAAAATTTCATCCTAGACAGGAAGTCTGACTGCTGTTTGGAACATTGCAACCCTCTTCTCTGTGAATACGATCAATAAATTCCAGTGTTAATTTGCTAAAAAATATGAAAAAACAATATATACATAAAGATAGAATCGTTATGTGGTGCTGTTCTTTTTAGAAAAGTTACATTACTTTGCTGTTTATTAAAAAAAAAGATATAGATATATATTTTTCCCATCAACAAACATTAGCCTGGGAATAACACACTCTTCCCTCCTGATTGATAAAAAATTCAAATTTTTCTCAAGTAAAGAAAGATCTTCTATTTTCTTACTCCTCATACTGGTATATCACGATCTTCAAAGTCTTTGAAATCACAGAGACATGAGTTGTGAAGAAAGTGCAATGCCTGGGAGCTGTACACTTTACTCTGGGAAAACTGTGGGTCATGATGTTGACATGAATCTAAAAGTAAAAGTAACAGTGTCTTCATTGCTCACCCTGACCTGAACATCAAGTGCCCCAATAGCATCACTTTCTTTTCTAGTGATGACAGTCTCAATGAAGAGGAGTGTGTTTGAAAGTGAGTATAATAAAAAATTCTCCTCAAAAACCTTTTGAGCACATGAAGCTTATACAAAATTTGAGTCTAATTTCACAGAGAATTCCATTAAGTTCAGTGGAAATATGGACAACTTTCTGGAAAACTCTTCATGAGCTTTGTAATATTTGCACTTTGCAGAATGTTCAGCACATTATTTTAAAAGCCCAATAAATTCAGTTTCTACTACTCAACGAAGTACCAAAGCACAATTGTTTGTTCTTTTTACATATTTGGCAAGTAATCCTCCTCAAATGAATCACAGTATATGATATGAATTGTACTTATAAAAACAAATCAAACTCCACTGAATTTTTTATTAAATCAGTTTTTAATCATTCAAAGAGGATGTTTTCCAACACAGAAAATTATAAGGAAAATTGAGAAACGCAGCCGCATGACACTTGTAAAAGTTTTTCATTTTGCAGATTCTCAGCACAGTTGGGACACACAAATTATTTACCTACTCTTTAGTTGTGTTCTTCAGCTTATTATGAACCATCAGAATAGAATCACATAACCATAGAATGGCTTGGGTTAGAAGGGACCTTAGAGGGGATTGTTGCAATCCCCCTCCCATGGGCAGGGACACCTCACCCTAGGCCAGGCTGCTCAAAGCCCCTCCAACCTGGCCTTGAACACCTCCAGGAATGGGGTAGGCACAGCTTCTCTGGACAGCCTGTACCAGTGCCTCATCATCCTCTCTTTAAAGAATAGTTTCTCCTTCAATTATTTATACAATTTTTTGTGCAAAATATATGACTTACAAAAGCTTGCGTGAGGTTATGTTGAAAATATACATACAGATTCTTTTACCAACCATCTTGCTTAGGAATTTCTTTCAAAATCAAGAATCATACCTTTCTGAAAAGTTATAAAGCACATCACATTATTTCTGAAAAGAAACATCCCTAAGAAGACAATAAAATATGGCTAATTCTGGGTTAAGTCCAAACTGGAGATGCAATCAGCACACAACAATCTTTGTGCATCATTCTCACTTTCAAAGATAGTTTTCTTGCTGAGAGATGCTCAGCCACTCTACTTTTAGCCTCTGCTGAAAACAGAGCATGTAGTACTAATTCAGAGCCCTTCTAAATGATAATGAGAGTGAAATCATCTATTAGATGACATATAAAACATATCTATCATTCATATCTTGTCTGGTGCTGAACTTTGCCTTGTAAGTAGCCATGTTTATGATGTCCTTTCTACGACAAATTTCTGTACAAATAGCTGGAACAGATGTTGCAGGAGATGGCTGTAGAGATAAACCAAGACTTACACATGGAGAGCAATGAGCAGACACAGCAGCAGTGACAGCCAGCACAGAGCAGCGGTGACAACCAGCCTGCTCTGTTTGTAATTCTGAGAGGCTCACTGGTGAATATTCTGTAGCATAATATTTAGGAGTGCTGTTCATGTATAAGCTGATGCAAAACGTGAAAAGAAGCCCTTGAGGCAGCTGAGGAAACACAATAAATCAGTGTTTGAGAGCATGTCAGAGATAGGGATTCAGAGCAGCTCTGTGGCTGTTTTCTCCAAAACAAGTCACTGCACAACTCGAACACAGAAATGTCTTGGCACAAATGTATTCTAGGGACATTAAACTGGAACGTGTGGGGACTGTGATTTGTGAAGGAAGACAAAACTTCCTACATCTGCTCTCAAATTCAGTGAAAAATAAAATTAATTGCTAATTCTCTTTTTATTTTAACCACTGGTCTAATCTATTTTATCTGCAGACCCCAAGTGAACTGTGTTCGAATGGTGTTAAAATGCACGATATGTTAATCCTGCATTTATTTTTGATTTACTAATGATGGTTGATTGTTATTGAAAAGAGGAATTTTAGTTTTTGGGTGGTATTATTTGTTACCTTGGGAATCCAGGTCAGAGGTTTTCAATTTTTTTTTTTTTTATTTGTGACCTTCGTTTTCTTTCTGCTTGCAATATCATGTTGTGAACTGCTTTTTACTGTCAGCTTCTGTGGAGTTCTTAGAAGTGCATTGGCAACCTCCAAGAATGCCCAGGAAGCAGGCTTGTTGCCTCTGGTCATATTTTACTTTTAATCATGTAGTGTGGAGGTATTTTTTTTTCAGAAAAAAAACCAAATAGAAACAAAGAAAAAATACTTGAGGCCTTTGAATTTAAAAAAATAAACAAGCAAAACTTCGAGGTTTTTCAGGTTCAAATAGTGACACTGACACAGATTTTCCCTCTATTTCCAGAATGTTTATTTTGGAGACAAGTAACTGCAAATAGGCACAAAATCTAGGATATGCATTGATTTTTGAAGTCCTGGTGTTTATTTAAAGAAATTCTTGTAAAAATGTGAGCTGCTGCCCATAATGCATGCTGTTACCTGCTGTCAGTTATCTACCTATAGTTACCTGCTCCTATTGCCAAGTCATTTATAAATGTCTCCTGGCAAGGCAACAACACAAATTGTTTCTTGAGCATGGGTTTCTGTTCTTCCTCTTGCAGCCATGGGATGGGATCCATCAGCTTTTGCATTGTACTCAGAAAATTTGACATATGTCTTATCGAGTCTTTATGGTCTTTACAGATGAGTACCAAGACAGTGCTTTCACAATTTTTTCTTTTGTTTTCCTGTTTATAAAGGAATATAGAATTTATTAATTCAGGTGTAGATATCATGTCGAGATTTAATGGATTTTAATTTATTATATTTTCTGCTCCCAAATCAGTGAGTTTAGGGGTGAAAAAAGTTTCTCAAAAGCTCAAAAATTAAGTTGGGCTTTAACTAAGGTAGAAATTGGTGTGCAAACAAACTATCATAAACTCTCAGCTTTTGTTCTTGGCTGAGTTTGAAATAGTTAAACTTTTTTCTCTGGGGAAAACTGTCTGTTCAACACTTCTAATAATTATGACAGCATCTTTCAGTAGAAGATAGAATAGCCAAGTTTCCTGTAATAGCCAAGCCATAATAGCAAAAAAACCCCTTGCTCTTCCAATGTTTGAAACGTACACTTTGAAAGATGACAAACTGCTAAATCTAGGTCTTATTAAAATGTGAGATGCTGAACATAGCAGCATACATTCAGAAAACAAGCAAGGTAAAACCAAGAGCAGGGAGAGACAAAAGCTTCCCTTAATTGTCTCAGTGCTGTCCTGCATTGCACATTGCCCTCATCTCTCCTCAAGGTTTCCTGGAACCACTGAAGGGAGCTTCATTCTGGATCACCTCCTTAGCACCTCTGATAAAATGTTTGCATCTGTAGTGAAGACATAAACACTTCTGCAGCCACTGTCTGCTCTCTTTCCTGCAAGTTCTGTTCTAACCAGTGGCATTGAAGACAAAGTCACAGAATCACAGAATCATAGAATCACAGAACCAGAGAATCATAGAATCCTAACATCATGGAATCATAATATCATTCAGGTGGAAAATACCTCTAAGGTCATCAAGTCCAACATCAGCCTAGAACCACCACCACCATTAAACCATGTCTTCAAATGCTGCATCCAGATGTTTTAGTTTTTCCAGGAGAAAAGAGAGATCTTACTTACTGATCATTTGAACTGATCTGATCCTTCTAAAAGTCCTGTAGTCTTCTCCAACTACTGTCCCGTTAATTCTTAATTGAGAGTCCAGCTCTGTGAAAAATGAAAAAACTATAACTGTGCTATGAACTATGAAGAGCATACTTTCTCCCTTTAAAAATGCTTTTTTGTCATATTACAGATGTTATGAGCTAAACATGGATAGAGACAAGCAGTAAATAAATGTGCTGAAGAATCAAAAGTTGTTAAGATGATACTATACTAATACACATGGTAGGCTGACACAAAACTTCAGCCAAATGTTTATTCCTCTGGGATAGTTGTTTTCCATAGAAAAGCGAATGCATAGAATTTTTAAATTAACCTCTTAGCTGTGGCTGAAAAGATAATGATGATATGACCAGATGACATTATTTTGTGAAATCCAGTTTTCTATTAGTAAGAAATTTAATATCTTTTTATGGGATTACTTTGCTCTTTAAAAAGTGGCTTTTATAACATTCTTTTTTGCTTTTTAAAAATTCAGGAAAATCTAACAAGTTTCTTTGTGATTAGTTTACTTTTGTCCTTTTTTTTCCTGTTTGTTCCTGTCATCTCATCTTATTTCCTCGCTCTGCTGTTCTGAGGAGAGAGGAGGCAGGGGATCAAATGAGTGCATGAAGGTAACTCCTCACATGAACCAGAAATATGCCATAATTCAAAAAGGAAAACAGCTGAGAAAGAATAAATCTTGTTTTAATGTGCCTGAGCGTGTATTAAAAAATACAGATGTACTGTATGCATATGAAATTTTTGATTAAAATGTCTCTCACCAGTCTGTCTCTTTAATTAAATAAAACCTGCTTGGTATTAATCAAAGCATAAAGAATTTATGCCCCAAATCCAGATTAATTAAAAGCCCAGAAGCTTGAAGAACAGACTGTGTATAAATACTAAAATAAATCAATCTAAACATAATATTTATGTATTGGGGCTGTGTATTCCAAAAATATAAATAATTCCAGAAAGTGATTTATGGCAGATTCACTGTGGAAATACATTGCTTATTAGGATATATTTAAGCATGAAGTTAAGCAAACAGTTTGATTTACAAATTTTCTTTTTAAAACACTTAGTTTTTAATTATAGCTCTATTGGAACGCTTTCTGATGAACAAATCATTAGAAATGTGCTCTTTAGTCTTCCACTTTAATGAAAACAAAGGCTGAAAAACATCTTCTGTGGCTCTTTGGATTTTACAAATCATATGAAAAAAAACCCAGTATTTATCTTTCCAAGAAAAATGGAACAGAAGTATCTTCAGTACTTCTGGTACTATTAGTAAAAAAAAAATAAAAAAAAAATATTAGTTTTGGAAGCATATTGTGTTAATTTACGCCTAGAATTGAAGTCTTGGTCAGAAAATGTGCGTAAAAGTATTGTGGGAGCTCTTTGAAAGGAGGGAGGTGATATTGGGACCCTTTTGTAATGCACAGGAAGCTACTAACAAAAAAATTAATGGGAAAGCAGAAAGTTTTCTGGGGAGTTCCTAATTTCTGCCAGTTCCTAATCTGTCCCAGAATTAACTATAACTCTCTAAATAGGAAACGTTTGCCTTGGCATGGGCATTACAACCCCTTTCCTTTACTTCACAGCAGTGGATGTGATTTTTCTGGATCTATCAAGTCTCAGGGTGAATACACAGAAATTCTCAGTTCCATGGGAAAATTCAGCCTTGAACCTTATATCAAAAAGCAGTAATCAGGAGCCTGTGCTCTTCCAAAGCTGGACAGAAAGGTCACAGTGGATGTTCCAGTCTCATTCCATCATTAACTATAATAGCCTGAAGAGCTCATAACTCAGGAAGCTGTAGAGATTATGTTCACACATTTACCTAATCCACTAAGTAACAAGTTGATGCAAAGTGCCAGTTTACAAGATAAATGGACTACTGTCTCCACTGATACAAAAGATATTGAATACTCTGCCCAAAGGGTTGACTGATGGCTGCAGTAACTGCACAATAGTAATTTCTATGCAATTGCAAAATAATGCAAATTGTTCTTTCAATTGCCAGCACTTCTTATGGCAACAATGGCTGCCAGATACCACAGCTGTGAAGACAATGCTTGTCATTGCTATAGCTGTCAAATACCAGATTTAACACCTGTTTGCTAATTTTGAAAATTCACAGCATGGACCACAATATAATGGCTTTACTTGGAAGGGAATAGGAGTGCAAACCTTTGAAACAGAAAGTTCTCATCTATCTTGAAGACAGACTCTTTCTTGCTGAGGCCCTCTTTTTTTAGTGCCTCTTTCCTCCCTTTGTCCACAGTAGTCATACTGCAGGTATTTAAAATGATATTTTTGTTTGAAGAAAGCAGGTCTTCTTTTCGATGTGTTTTATATGAGGAAATTAAAAATTTGACCCAAGATTTTGCAGGTTTTTTGTGGTTCATGCAGCCCACCTGAAAGTCCTAATTTTTTGACATCTGCACAAAACAGCTGGTAATGAGTGTTTGCATTCTGCAAGTCTCTAGTTTCTAATCTTTTATATTAGACTTGTTAATAAGGATAGATGGAAAGCAGGTGTGACTGTGGTTCAGAGGGTTATTGGAAGACATAATTGCTTCAACTATTGTTTTAAGCTTTTCTATTTTTTTTTCCTTCTTCCTGCACAGTCCTTCTTGCAGCTGTCAATTGGGGCTAAGTAGAGAATCTCCAGATTTTACATGTTCTTCACTATTTGCAAGTCTAAATGAATACATGGAGAAACTCCAGGATTAGTTTGTTTTTTGTTTCTTTAAATGAAAAATCTGAGCATTCATATTGAAGCAGCTGAGCTGAAATATGTTAGCACACACGGTTTAATCTCTTCAGAACTGTGATCTAATGGTATCTGGAAGCCAGGGCTGCTTGTATTTTGGCTCTAACACAGAATAAGAATGGTTTGGGTTGGAAGGAACCTTAAAGATCATCTTGTTCTAACCTGCCTGCCATGGACAAGGACACCTTCCTCCAGACCAGGATTGTATAATTAGTATGAAACACACAGGGAAGTTCTTGACCTGTTCTACACTGACACTCCAGCACAGAGAAGAGGACCCCGGACACAGCTGAGGACCAGAAGTCACAGGGATGTGGAGTGCCAGTTCACTGTGCAGAGATTTTGTGTATTATGCATCAACTCATTTTTAAATATTGCATAGAAGAAACAATTACGTCCGACTTCCTGAGAATGGGCTAACGAGAGCATTGATTGTTAATGTCAGTACAGTAATTTCACCACTATAAGGTGCACTGGATTACAAGGTGCACTCTCAGGTTGCCAGTAATTTCCCAAACTTTGTCCATATATAAGGCGCACTGGATTATAAGGCGCACTTTTTTTTTGCAGCGAGGATCCGAGCGCAGCTTTCACAAAATAACAAACTAGTAACCGAATCACGCGATAGCGGGGTTTATTGGCAGGTGCTCAATTTGCAAACATTTTTCACATTAAATGGTAAATGTATGGGTTAGTATGAAATCCCAAGCTAAATATCAGAATACTATAACATGAAATAACATTACAAGTATTAATAGGTCAATAAGTGTTTTTGACCCAAATTTCTCATTTAATTGTACATGCATTGTTTACATCAAGTATAGTGAGCCATTTAAACAGCATATTTAGAAAAAACTCTTACTTATCTTGTCAGATGTTACTGAAAATATTCAGCCAAAGACATGTTAGCCCAGTAGCTAGATGATTTGGAAGTTTTGAAGTGGATGATAAACCATTTTCTTTTCCAGAAGGTTGTCTAGTACACAAAAACTGTGACTCAGGAACTTCATGGTACGGCCTTTCTTTTTAATAACCCACAGTGGAGAGTATTGTAGATTTTTCTATCACTTTTTAACACTCATCCTTCATGAGCAACTTTATATCTAAGCTTAATTCTCTTTAGTTTAGTTTCAGCCTACCACATTCTCGTTCTACTTGACATATTCTTTATATTGAATTGTGACAGGCAATGCTATTCTTCCTTATTTTCTCCAGCTGTGACACTTCTCTTACAAAGCTTCTCCAGGTTGAAGAATCCCAGTTTGCTTCACCAGCTATGTCATCTCATGCCTCTGACTGTCCTTGCTTCCCTTCTCTCTACCTTTTCCCATTTTACTACATTCAGAGGGACAAAAACCATAACTGTATGCAGAATTAATTCAAGGAGCATATAAAACCATGTCATTTAGACTAGGAATAAAAAAATAATATTTAAGAAACATCTTTCCTGAGATAATATGCTTGCCCTTTATTCACCATCCTATGTAAATACAGAGAAAACTAACTTTTAAAGACTTGATTTTACTATTAAAGACCGTATAAACTTACCTTGTTTGTTGGGTTTTTTTAAATACTTGTTCATGTATCATGTGGCTGTTTAGATATGGAGCTCTTTATTTCCTTTCCAAGACCAGTTAGATTCAACAAAGAAATTAGCATTGCTATTTCATCAACGTGCACAAGAAATTACTGTTGTGCTAAGATTATCTTTCATTGCTGAAACACATCCTCCAGATGAATTAAATCTGAAGCATGGTGTGTGGGGAAGGGACGGACCTTCACGTGTTCACTCCAGCATTTGCAGTGGGGCAATAGATGATAACACTATTTCTTATGACTCTCCTTTGTAACACAGAGATTGTCCATGGTCATACTGTGTTCTCTTCTCAATTTCTCACGGACAATTTCCTCAAAATCGTGAGTCTTTCCATCACATGCTGTGTTGTAGGATTTTTTTTTTAAGTTAAAATTTGTATTAGGAAGGGTCCTGATTGATACAAAAAGGGTTGTTTTCATCTTTGGAGTACTAATCAAATTATTTTAAACCCATAAAATCCCACTGATTTTGAAAAGACTGCTTAGGTAGCAGTGAGTAGAGTTTAGTTCAGTATTTAGAGGAGCTGATACAGGAATGCCATATGTGCTGAAATCAGAAGTATGAGTGATAGGGTGTAGACAGCACTTCAAATACTGCCTCACTGTCACAAATGGAGTCGTGATCTGCTCTTTGCCATTCTCTGAGGCATTCTTAGCAAGCTTATTACTACTGCAGTTATCAAGAGATGTTTCTGTTTATTAGTTTTGATTATTTTTCTGCCAGAGGCCAAGTTATGAATAGTCTTTGTGTAGTTACACTCTGAGATAAAGAAAAAAAGCTTCCAAAATGAAATTAATGACCATAATTTTTATTTTTATTATATCTTCTTAATTCTGGTTAAAAAGTGAAAGAATACATACGTTTTTGCAAGGTAAAAAAATTTAAAAAGTAATGTCACTGATATTCTTGATAGTGTTCCAAGTTATTATTTTACCTCTAAAACAAGTTTTACCATTGTTTTATTCTCTCTATTACTTCTTTAATTTGCTTCACTGTGATCAGTATAAAGCCAAGAGCTGCTTGCATCCCTAGTCCATTAACAAAATTATTAAGTAATTGTTTTATTTTTTAATGAAATTGTTCTTTCTTTATATTTGATATCCTTCTTCATTACAGCCAACATTATCTGTCTGTATATATATTCATGTCTCACTCATCTTTATGGGATCATAATCCTATAGACTTGACAACATGTTATTCAAACATTACTCCAGCATCTTATTTTGATTTTGATGTGTGGGAATGAGAAGACATAACACCCTGAAGTTATCACAGTCCTCTGAAAATGTCCATCACTTTGATGGGAGCCAACAATTGAATCTCAAATGAAGTGAATCTTTTTGGCAGGTCAGTTTTGCAATAGTGCATCTGTTTTACAGTTTCACTGTCTAGAAGCTGTAACTTGTCTCCAGTCTGGAGCATAAGAACCACAACTATGGGACCAGCACAATTATAAACACTTACAAGTACAGTAATTTTACGCCTATAAGGCACACCCTTTTGACTAAAATTTCGATCAGAAGCCGGAAGTGTGTCTTATAATCCAGTGTGCCTTATATACTGGCAAAGTTTGGAAATTTGCCAACCTGGAAGTGGGAACCATGAACGCCAGCAGCCGGGCCATGCCAGCCACGAGAGCTGTGGCAGCCAGTGACAGGGGTGGGCGGGAGTACCGGGGCCCACGGCTCGGGGAGGGCACCTGGGGCTGCGTTTAAAGCCTACACCAATCCGTGAAAACTGTTTGCAAATTGAGCACCTGCCTGTAAATCCCACTATCACATTATTTCATTACTAATTCGTTACTTTGTTGTGTGCAGATCCTCGCTGAAAAAAAAAGATGCGCCTTATAATCTGGTGCGCCTTACAGTTGTGTAATTACTGTACTTGAAGCTGACTGGGGTCTGATTTTCAGAGGAATAGAGCACTGAAAGTTCCTGTGGGAAATTCATCACTAAACCAAGAACAAAACCCCCAAAAACAGATGCCATCCCTTCTTCCCATCCTCTTACTTGCCTACTTGCTTCCTGTTCCTGAGCCCTTTCAGGAAAGGGAAGCTACTCTAAGCTCCTGCCATTTTTTTGGCCAAGCTAAGCAGCCAAGCGAATCCAGACCCAGCCACAGCAGGGTCCAAGCAGCTTTGTTAACTTCACATACCTGGTGATAACAGCCCCAGCAGGGCTGAGTGGTGACAGTGGTCCCAGCAAGGACCATGCAGCGCTGGGTGCCAGGAGAGAATGCACATCACTGTGGTTAAGAGCCGATTGTGGTATTGTTACAATAGATACATGCAGCTGGCTTTAAAGAAAATACTTTATGGAATGTAATAATCTTCTGAAAATAATTTTAACTGTTTAGGGTCCTAACTGTTCCTGAACAAAGTAAGAGGTGGCAGACTGAATATTTTAGTGCCTTGCTTAACACCACCTTGCTGTTGGAGAAATCCACATGCTATGGTTTAAAAGGCCTGGAGGATCAGTGCTCCAGAACTTGTCTCTGTATCTAACTACAGTAAATTAATAATTGTAAGCCACACCTGATTATAAGCCGCACATCCGGGTAGCTGGAAAGAACATGGAAATTGTCCGTAAATAAGCCGCACCAGTTGATAAGCCGCATTTTTATTTTATTTTTTTTAATTTTTTTTTCCCCGTGTGGCAGAGGGGGCGAGGTGCTCCCCGTCCTGCCTGCTCGCTCCACCCAGCCCAGCCCCACGCAGCCCCGCTTGCCAGCAGCAGGGGCTGGGCTGCACCCATGCACCTCCCATTCCTGGAGGCCCCCCAACTCCCGACGGCTCCCAGCGGCCCCTCGGCCTGCGAGCTGCCAGCAGCTCACGGCGGCCTCTGTCCCCGCCTGGGACTGCTGCAGGGGGTGGGCCCGACCCCGCCTTGGCCAAGGGCTGCTGCAGGCTGGCACTTCCGTGTTGGCATTGCACCGGAATTTGTCCATAAATAAGCCGCACCAGATGAAAAGCTCCACTTCCGGGGTAGCCTCAAAACTTTAGTCAAAAAAGTGGGACTTATAAGAGTGAAATTACTGTACTTGTCTGAAATTCCAGAAATAGCTCCTTAAGCATAATATGTGGAATTCCAATGAGTTTATACTTCCTGATTAATGTGCTATTTTGTCAAGTTGTTGACTCTGTAACATTAACTTTTTAACCTTAATTGGAAAAAGTATTTCTCTGTGGCACAGATAATCAAAGGTAAAATCAATCTTGCTTCTTATGAAGAGAATTATTCACCATGTGTTGGGTATTTTGCATTATTTAGAAGATACTTGTTTTTCCACAGCTATTGGATTCAATAAATGGTCCTTTAGAAGCTGGGAATGATATAGAACTTGCAAGTTCTAAATTCTTGTGAATTGATTCATAGCATTCACTTTGTAAACTACTTATTTGTATTGCCTCTCTCAAAGAAAAGTGATTTATTTAATTTGATGACAAAAGTATCACAGTGCAACTGACTGCTTAAATGTTGGGTTTTTTCTCATGTTAGTCTAGCAGGAGTCACCAGACCCTACATGAGAGACTGAAAATCTCTTAAACTCATTGTTGTAGGTGGATGCTTTTTCTGAATGCAATGCATATACCGAAGAGATAGAGCAGAGCAGTCCTCCAAGGACTTCAAGTGCACACTGCATATTGTTCTGATGCCTCTTCTATGGTCTTGATTTTTACCACTTCCTTATCTCTGAGCCTAATATATCACAAAATCTGTCTGTCTTCAGAATATGCCGTTAATGTCTAAGTTAAAATAGATCAATAGTAATTTATTTTTAATTGAAAAACAGAAAAGAGAATCTAGAAACTGTGAAATTTAATGTTTTGCCAAAAATTATTTTAAGAAGGTTTAAGCTAAGTCTATTGTACAGTGATTCCACTTCACACACAAATGACATATACATGTGGTTTTTCACAAAAATTTGTAGAGACATCCATCTGCAGCCAGTGGAAGATCCCACACTGAAGCAGAGGATGCCCAAAAGAGGCTGTGACTTCTTGGGAAGGCTGCAGTGGGGGAAGGACTCATGTTGGAGCTCATGGAGAGCTCTCTGTCATGGGAGAGACACTACCCCTGTCCCTTGGTGCTGCTGGTGGGCAGGAGGGACAGATTTCAGGAGTAAAGTTAAGCCAGAGAGGAAGGAAGGAATGGGGAGAAGACCTTTAAAGTTTTAGGTTTGTTTCTCATTTCCCTACTTTGATTTGATCAGTAATAACTTAATTTTCCTCAAGTCAAGTCTGTTTTATTCATGATAGCAACTGGTAAGTGATGTCTTCTTGCTCTTATCTCGATCCATGAGTCTTTCACTACATTTTCTCTCTCTTGCCCAAGTGAGGAGTGTACAGGTGGCTTTGCTGGGCACCTTGTGCAGCAACATTTAACCCACCACACTTGATGACAGTAACAAAAAACTGGAACATCTGACAAAAATTACATTTGGTATTTGTGCATATAATGGACTTCTGTACAGCATTTAGGAGCTTGCTGTGGCTGAGAACAGACAGCCCTTGGGCATCTCAGGGCTCCTCTAACTTTCTGCCAAGGATCTGTAGTGATAAATAGCACTATGCAAATCAGGCTTGCCACACTGCACTCCTAAAAAAGACACCAACCCTATAAAGGCACCTCTGAGAGGAGAGGAGAAAGCAAAGCTCCGGGGATTATATTGTGTACCGCTCCAGCATTTTCAGACTGTGATATGCATCTTGATGCAGAAGGCTCTCTTGCCCCACTCCTTTCTGGCACCCTGAATGCTCCCTTGCCTGGGGTGGGTGTGCAGGCTGGCCCAGCCCAGGCTGAGCTGAGCTGAGCTGAGCTGAGCTGAGCTGTCACAGGCTCTGTCAGCTCCCAGAATGTGGATCTGGCTCTGTGTTTTTGCAGGTCCTGGGGAACAGGGCTTTGCTGCTCCATGGAACACTGCAGGTCTAGGGACATGAGGGACCTCAGACATTGATGTAGCCTGGCCCATCTAGTATAAGCCTGATTTTAAGCACATTTTTTCAATCAGATATAACCTCTTTTATGCATTCATTCTTTTTAACACAGTAATAGACACATTTGAAAAAAGAGCAGCAATTCCAAATTCCCAAATACTTGTGCAATTTGGTTTTTTCCCTTTATTCCCTTTTGCATAATTATAACATTAAATATAATTATGTGTTGATATCAAACAATGCTGAGTGGTTTCTGTTTGTGAGCTTTCTGGTTTTCAGGACTGCTTTTCATCCTTAACTCCTAGAAAGCAACTATCTGCTTCACCTTTCAATGCCTGGTCCTTTTGCCCTCAAAGGTGTTGAGACACCTAAATCACATTTAGATGCTCCCCATAAATGCCTTCCTGAGGATCAGATTGAAAGCATTTGAAGAGCTGAACCAGTCTTTTCTCATGCTGTGATGGCAAGTCGATTAATTCTTTGTCTCGTAAATGGTAACTAGATCCAAAGATGTGGATCTGGAGTGATGGTTCAAGATAAATCCTTCTTCAACTCAGATGCATTACACAGTCTTTTCAAAGTGATGCTGAGGTAATTATTTTCTTTTATTTTTTCTCTCCCTCAGCAAAAGAGTTCAAAGCTTTTCTAATTGCAAATGACCTTGAAAGGTTCTCCCTAGACAAGGAAGGGACAAATTAAAATGCAGCTTTCATGGTATTTTCTTCTGAGTTCTTTTGTGTCCAGAATTTAAATATTTTCATTTATTTATGGAATTTGGTGTTTTTTATAGTAGAATAATAGCCTTGAGGTTGTTTGGAGTCTTTTTAAAACTTGTTTTTTTAATTGAGCAGTGAATAAAAACACCTACTTCAAAACTATGAATTGATAAAGAATGGGAACTGTCATTAAAACATGTTTTGATTCAAATTTCAAAATGTTCTTAATATTTTTTTTCTTTCCTAACTAATTTTCTTCTTAAAATTACTTAAGATTTTTTTTATTCTAGTTTTATTATATATTAAAGGTGTCAAATAAGAAGGCCCAACATTGCCCTTAATTAGTAGTCCCTGTTTTAGGTGCTTATAATTATTACACTTTTATGCTTTTTTCAGAACACTTCAGTGCTAGATGTCTTCAGGTTTTTTCTGAAAAATTTCATATCAGTTTTAGCAAAAATAGTCACTTTAGAGAATGGGCGATGGAGGTGCTCAGAGATTTGCCTGAATGGATGGATACAAAAACCTGAGGAAATTTCTGTGAGTTTTATCACAAGAATTCTGTATTTGGATGAGTGACGAGCTTCAGAAAATAATGATTTACAAATACCTGACACAGAAAATGTTATATTTTCTAGTAATTTCTGCAGATGCTGTGTTCTTCACCTTTGGGATGCTGTGGTGGGTGTGGGCCCTTTGCAGGAAGCTGCAGAGTGTCCTTCTGCTCAGGGTGGCTGTGTCTAATCCCAGGATGAATGCCAAAACAAGATCTTGGGACAAAAAGGGTCCGAGATATTTCCTGTTCACAAGTAACTTGAGGAAATGGTCTCAAGTTGTGCCAGGGATGTTTCAATTTTATATTAGGAAAAAAAGTTCTGCCAAAAGGGCTGGCATGCACTGGAACTGGTTGACCAGGGAAGTGGTTGAGTGGCCATCCCTGGAGATATTTAAAATAGATTGTAGATGTGGCTCTTAAGAACATGATTTTAACCCAGCCTTGGCAGTGCTGGATTAACCTTTTGGATGTTAGAGGTCTTTCATGAACCTTAAAAGATTCCATTATTCTACTATCCACAGTAATCAGCATGGCTAATCACTTCAAAGTAAATCAGTTTACCCCAACTATTCTGCTCACTGATTCCACTGTAACTACATGGTCACTGTATATTTTTAAATTTACAATAGAATTTAGGGCTGCAATCCCAAATCTGACAGTTGGTTTGTTTATTTATTCCTTTCATTTCATAGTTGCTTAAATCTTTTTAACTGGAAATCCAAGAGCATTCCAGGTAATATGGATCATGTGTACTACCAGATCATTCACTTTACAGGTGCAATTATACTTGTCTGCTGGACAAGTTTTCCAAGATTGTGCTGGATTGACTAGCCCTGTGCCCAATGTGTGTATTGATGTGGGAGGGCTCACTGTTTCTAAAGATGACCTGGCTCCTGAGACCGGATATTTCTTTTAAAAAATGCTTTGATAGAATTGAAATGTGCACGCAGGCACAGAATGTATGGGTGCTATCTATCTTGCCACCAGAGATTCTCCCATCAAAGTCCAAGATTGCTTAATAGCGCAAAATGCTAAAATAGAAGTGTTTCAAGGGGTTAATATTCCATTTTATGTTGCATTTTTTTTGTACTTGATGCTCAAAAGCTTAATATTTTGACAGAGACTATGTGTTTTCTTAATTCAACTGATATTCTTACAACTGATATTTTGGGCTAGGAAGAAAAAAATGTTTACTTACAATCAAAGAACTCTGGAGACAGATGCACTGTGAGGAACAGGATGTAGGTACATGAAAATCATCTGCTGACAGATCAGTGAATTGCACATTTCTTCCCTCTGCAATACGCTGAGTAGATCATGTTAAGATTATACTTAGCCAACAAGAAGATCACCTATAATGTTCTCGTGGCTGCTCCTGCTAAGTAGAGAAGTAATAGTACTTTTTTACTGCAATATACCAAGATACTGTTACTGGAACCAGCAGTTCTCGCATTTTAATTCAATTTTCTCCAAATTGAAGAACATAGTGCAGAATGGACAGCTGAGAAATGAGAACATGTGTTGCCATTGTAATCCATGGAAGTTTCATTTATTTTTGTTAATTATTGTTGTTGAGCTTTCTTATCTTTTCAGTTGCCTTTTTAAGGAAGACAACAGGCAACATTAGATTTGTTTGTGGCCAAATATCATGTAATTCTGGTTAGGTTTCTCTATATGCAAAATCAAAATCTGTTGCATAGAGATTTCAGTATGGCCTTAATGGAAAGCCGTATTTTTTTAAACTTTGCTTGTCCTGTTCATGAATAATGTAAGCTCTGTTATTTTAAAATCTCCTACAATATATGGCTGTGTGCTGCTGACTCTGATGTGTCCTGGCTGTACTCAGGACGCCCAGGTGCTCTAATAAGATAATTTACCTGCACTTCGTTTCTTACTAAATTCTTTTGGAGAGCTAAGTGTAGACCACATATGATTTCACTGTAAATTATGGTAATGTAAGTTATTAATTTTTTTATAATTTCTCTGATTGTAGGAAAACAATGTAGTTTGTGAGATTATAATTCAGAACTCAGCTATTTGTACCTAAAAAACTTGTTTTCAGTGATAAACAATGACTTTCAGCATGGAAACACATGTAATAGGAAAGAAATACATCACCTACTATTAAAATCTATTTTGGCCAAAGATGTGTGATCTATAAATTTATTTTAACAACTGCCAGAAAGGGAAACTGCAAACAAGAAATTCTCATGTGACAACATTCCTGAGCCTTGCAACATTCCTGAGCCTTTTTTGGTGGTTAAAACACCAGTGAACAGAAAGAGTGTAAAGATGTTACACACCTTGCAGCAAATAAAATGATCTTTAACTCTCAATATAGAATTAATGATTCTTCCCATGTCTACCCCCAACCCAGCTCCGCTCCCCCTCCTCTGTTTATTCCACTGATAAAAACAGTTTATTGGGGATTTTGTAGTGTATTCTGAATTTTCATGTGACAGCAGGTCAGGAGCGATGCCTCTTGTTAATTAGGGGGACTGGCAGCAATGCCTGAAGTTAAGACTCTGCAATTGATCACTACTGTCTTCCAATTGTTTTCCAAACAGAAAATCTAGGCTGCATTTTTGTATGTTTGCTTCAGGGTGAAAGTGCTTGGAGAGCCTTGTCAGGAGATATAGCGAACAATTTAGAAATTCTTCACAAGTTGCTGAAAACTTGGTTTGTTTGCATTTCCTTAAATTGTTTGCTAAAATAGAGGCCTATAAAACACTAAAAACCTGTGATATTTTTGTATTAGTGATGCCTTCTCCAAAGCTGTGTCCTGTAAACAGTCAGTCTAGACAATTTCAAGCAGGGCTTGTAAGACTGGCAAATAAACCCTCAGCTGCTTCCCTCTGTGCTGGGTCTGCTACAAGCCAATGGAGAATTAGCATTCAGGATTTTCCTGCAGTTCCACCTCCTCAAAGAGGAGCAATTCCAGCTGCAATTCTTCTGCAGAAGTGCAAGAGCACTGCAGCAGAACTCCATGAGCTCATGTCAAATGGGACTAGATACTGCATTCAGGGAGCTGCATTGTACTTTAACATAGCCTGGTGAAACCCCTGTTTTTATGTAAAAGTATTGAAGTAACATATTTAGAAATTAGGCATACAGCAGCACAAATAAATCCACAAAATTAAAAACAAATATACAGGTCCGGTTTAGCAAGATCACAGATGTTAGGCACTGAACAAGCCAGCTTGGTTTGGCTGGTTTTATCAGTAAATCACTGAAGTCAACTTCAGGCACTGGAGGGGATGGATGTTACAAATTGCTGGGGGTTTACAGATGTTATTGATTTTCTGTAGTTTAAACTAAGGTTTCCTTAATTTTGATTTTAAAGATTGGACAATCAATTTTAAATTATTTCTAGTATTTTATAAAACTGCTTATTCTGGTATTTTTATCCACTCAGTCAATGAAGCAAGCCTGCTCTTCCAGGAAAATGGATAAATTCTAAAAATAATTGATTTGGCTAAAAAAAATCCCACAGTCCCCCACTTTCCTCAAACCCCCAGAAAAACCACAAATACGAAACAGGAAGGAGGAGAAGGAGGAGAAGGAGGAAAGGGAGAGATAGACTATTTAGATTAAAAATAAAGTGAAAATTTAAAAATGGTTTTAATTTGCAGTCTCTGTAAATTGTGTAACTCTAGAGTCAAGCTCTATGAAAGATCAAGCCTTATCTAAAAATGCTGGATTTTATGGAATTTAATACGAAAATAGCTAAATACTTAAAGATTCCTCTTATTTGATTTTTACTGTCTAATCATCATTATGGGCAGAAATCAACCGAATCCACAAAAATTTCTAAACAAATGTTGCACATGGCAAGAGATTACAATTCCAGTGTCCCTTAGAAGCATTTTCAAATCTCCCTCCTCATCCTTTGTTCTCTATTTCTAGCAATTCAAATAAAATTTTCTTAATATTTTTTTTCCCCGGACCCTGGATTTTGAATTTTTTTCTATAGTTTCTGCCCAAAAACAGGTAAAGTGTTTCAGTGGCTAAGTAGAACAGAACAGTTACCCCCGTATCTTCTGCTTCTGAGGGTGAGTTCTATCTTTCTCTGAGCCCCTTATGCCATTAATTTATAAATAACCTGTTGTCAATTGAAAGTCTCAGACTCTGCTGATTTAATTCTGCTTCACCAACCACTCATTATCCAAGAAGTAAGGAAAGTAT
>VRYO01002734.1:11111483-11163577 GCA_009812075.1 Sialia sialis
ACCTTCAAATATTTTTCCCATAGAACATTCACTTGTGTGGTTACCAGGACCACTGGCTTTGCAAGGATCTCTAGCTGGAGCCTAAAAATCAGCCGGACTTTTGTTGCAGCAGCACCTGCAGTAACTCCCTGACTCCTGTTATCAGTCTGGCCAATGCAGGTTTTTACAGGGCTGTCCATCTTCTCCCTATGACCATTCCTTAGGTGTCAAAATTAGCACCCTATCAAGATGCTCATCTGGCCTGTGTTGGTGAAGAAGGAGGAACAGGACAGCCCAATTCTAAACAGTGCTCCAGGGCTGCTCCCATGCCTGCTTTCCTCATGTGTTGTGCAACAGGGCTGTGGTCAGCTGGGGTGAGGCTCCTTTCCTCAGGGACCACATCTCCGAGCTCCCTGCCACTCACCTTTACCCACAGTCACCTGTGTCTGCTCCAGGCTTGCACTGGAATACTCCCAGGCTGAGCCTGCAACTTCTGGATGTTTATCTAAAATGGCATTTCCAGTTCATCCTCCTGCTGGCTGGAGGAGCGTGCAGCGTGCTCTGCTGCAGGGGCAGGGACATGGGGTGACACTCTGTGGCTGAGTGGCTGCCAGCCACAGCACTGTGGTCATTTGGTGCTGGAAACATCCAGAAAGCCTGATAAAAGAGACTGATTTTTGGAGGCATAAAAGTTTAATTCATGAAGTTTGTGTGTGTGTATGCTTATGAAGAATGTGGTAATGCCTGCTCGATTTGCAATATTTATAGTTCTGCTGCAAGAGCTGGCTTAAAATAGATTAAAATAAGCACAGTGTGGGTCACCAGTTGACAGAAAGACACACCAGAAAGACACACACAGCTTCACTAGAGTTGTGCTAGCAAAGACCTGGCTCAGGCATTGCAGAAACTAGAAAGTAGAAATTTGCAAATAATTCATCTAAAATGTATTTTGGGTTTCCCAGACCAGTGAGATAGGGAGCATGTGTAATTTTAATCAACAGTCATAATTCTTGCTAACTGGAAAGAAAAAAAACCCAAAACAATCCTCTCAAAGTAAAATGCTTAAAAAATCTCAAAATATTAGCTATTTTACAGGGAAATCTCTGAGACTCAGACTCTCCTACAATCAATAGCAAAACAAGTTTTCAAAAATGATTCTTGATTATTCAGATAAATTCAAACACCTGTAATCTTAGCTTTTTATTCCTTCTCAAAAGTACTTCTGTGATATGTTAAGCCAAAAATCCACTTGACAACAACTAGCAAATTTCCTGCACTATTTTACTGATAAGAACCTGCTAAGACGCTGTTGATTTCCATCCTTGTTGGAAGATCTGCTAGGAATTATGGGCACATAGACTTGCTGTAATTATCTTTTCCTATATGTTAAAAATAGGTATATATGTCCTATATATATGGAGGCTTTTGCTCTCATAAAACATTGTGGCCATTATGAAATAGCTTTTTCTCAATTCCAGAAAAAGTTTTACAAAATTGAAAAAAAAAAAAAAATAAAACTCAAAACTACAGGCTGTATTTTTGAAGCTGTCTCTAATGGTGAAAAGCATTTTAGATTTCGTAGTTAGTGTTTAGAAAGTATCAGTCACCATAAGGAAAAGAAGACTTTAGAATCAGTTCCTATAAATGTGAAAGATGGGAATGATCTCAAAAGGGTTTTTTTGTAAGCAGTGGTTCAAAATGTAAAAAAAATACAAGGTGAAGAGCAAAATCAACATTTACAAGTATCTATTGCTCTGAATAATTACATTTGTATAAAGATTTAGATGTAATAAGAATATCAACCTCCTTTTGAGGACTAAAACCATCTTTTCTCAGAAAATCCAAGTGTGACAAAATACTAAAGCCATCATTAAAAAAAATATAAATAATTTGTATATTTAACTGTGTCCCTTAGTTGGACACAATACCTCCTAGGCAAGAATTTATCCCTTTCTTTGGATTGGCAATATTTGGCAGCTTGTCGCAATACCTATAGCCCACCCCAGAACAAAAAAACGTATTGTCCACGGCAGAACAAGAATAAAGACAATATTGAAGACAAATGCTGATCGATATTGGAAGTATTCCCCACCTGCCTGCAAGAAAAACATGGTCAGGGTGGTGCAATTAGTTTCCTCCCCCACTAAAGGATGTATCATCACAAGATCAGAATCATTACTCTTTTCTTAATTTTTTGGGGGAGCAAATAGTTTCCTGCCTGAAGCTGTAATTTTCAATGGGCATAATAGAAATGTTGAATAAAGACCTCCTGAAAAAGTTTACTACTTTAGCTTGAATCAAACACAAGCACAAAAAACCAGAACAGCCTCTCCACCATCTCTGCTGAGACAGACACAGCTCTCCCCAGCCTTGCACAACGTTTGAGGAACTCGCTGAGGAGTTGCAGCTGAATAAGGACTCAGGTGGGTGTTTAAGGACAGCAACTGCACCATTTCAGCTGAGCATTTTAACAGAAAGCCATCAGCAAACAGGATGAAAATATCTCAAATTGGTGTTATTATGGGATGTATAATAAATAGGTTATATTTGGTGTCTTCAGGAGAGCAGAGAGATGATAACTTGATGTGTCCTACGGATATCATCCCTGCTCTCATGGCTGTTAAACCTAACTTTGTTAATGCAAAAAAACAGAGGATTTTGCAAGCTGTTTAGAATCCCCTGAATTATTAATATTTTTGTGGTTTAAGTATATCTTGACAGAATCTACATAAAATTATGCCTTTTCATTCCATTTAAGTTTATAGATTTCAGAAAGCTAATTATTTTTGCTTCCAATTGGAGAGCAAGCTAAAGTGATCACATTAGTTTACAAATTTCTGCAACACTCTACAAGCAAAATTGCTTAGTTAATTTTCAAATAGCATGAAAACTGATTTTTTTTTGGTATTTGCAATGAAATGGAGAAAGTATACCTCTTGAGTATTTGCTATAATTTCTAGTTTGCAGATTCTAGTCCGCAAAAAATGCTAATTAAAGTAGTGGGTCATCTCTTGCAATGTGAAAGAGATGGGAGTTTTCCTTTTCTTGGAAACAATAACACACTATTGACTGTTCCTGGGGTACAGATCTGACAGTTCCAGGAAAGGGCAAGGCAACCACACACTGACAGGATTTTCACTTGTTCAGTACTGTGTGGAATGCCTAAGGAAAATGAGCATCCCAGGGAACAAAGCCATTGTGCTGTGATGAAACTGAGACAAATGTTTACAGCTCCTCCTGTATGAACTGAGCTTTACACAAATGCACAGTGAGTTTCTAAATTGATTTACTCTACTGAAAATGTACTCATATGGGTGATGTGTTTGCACCAGTGACATTATAAACACAGTGGTGATATTCTAGGAGCTGCAGGATATCCATAAATGTCGGCGGCATTGCCTTAAAGTTTTCTCCAGAAGGAGAAGAAGTATCTTCCAGTCCACAAAAAAAAGTTGTGTTTAGAGAAAACAATACACAAAAACACCAAACCTACCAAACCCCCGGTGACCAAGGAAAAAAATCTGAAATTATCTTCTCCAAAATTTAAAACACTGGAGAAATGCAGTTGTGTCCTTTCTTAAGTTGACAGAACTCTTGACTGTGATCTCAGGACAGTGGCTTGGTTTGAAGATGGGCAGGATGGGGGACTTTGATTCCTTTCCAACTCATCACCCTCTCCTGAGCAGCCACAGACATCAGGACATCAGTCCTGCAGCCAAGGCACATGGCTCTGCTCAGAAAAAGCTTGCCTAGCAGGTCAGACAGCTCAGCCAACCCTCAGGAGCCCCATTTTCCTCCAAGACATCAGCTGCTCAGCACTTTCACTATTTGTCAGGAACATTTTCCTCTTAAAACCAGTGGTGCTGGATTCCTGGCAGTGTTTGATGCTATGAGTCTTTAATTCCCCTTCAAGCTATTCTTCCTTATGAGGCAAGAAAAGCTCTGGATCTCATCAAAACACAGATGAGGACTATGGCTGCAGATTTTGGAAATAATTGTAAGGCAAACAAATGAAATCACCCTTCTGTAAGTTTCGTTTTGCATATGGCAACAAACATTGTTTATGTTGTGAAGGGAAATTAAATCTTGCACTGACCAACAAAACAATACAGATAGTGCTCCAAACTTTGTTACAGCTGAGTCCACTGTGCACTCAAAGAATCTGATTTAAGAGAAGTATAAGAAGAGTACTGCTAAAGCATTTTCCTTTACCCCAAATAAATTTTTCTTGGTTATATTAGTAGTATATATCTTAGACAGCTCAGAGTGGAATTTTATATAATTTTTGTCTTATTTACACATGAATTTGGTAGATTGTCATGGAACCTGGGGCCTAACCAGCTCTCCCATTCTCCGTTAGAAGAAAAACATAAGCAGAAGAGAGACAAAAATTAAGGAAAATTTATTTTAAATAAATTTAGAATGTATAAATAATGGAGGTTAGCAACCTTAAGAATGCCCTTTACTTAAAAGAAAAATGAGATATAAGTTTGTTTTTTTTTTACTATTAGGTCTTCTTGTGGTGAAGTTAAGGGTATCTGAATATCAGCATGATCTCATTTTGAATGGTACTGTTGTACTGTTCTTCCTCTTGCTATAGACAGTTCTATTGATTTAAATAACATCTGCAGTCAGTCTAATTATGAGATGAAACATTAAATGATGAAAAAATCTGGAATCAACTCTATAATTTCCCTAAGAATATAGCATTCTGCAGTTGTATGCCTTCAGATATCTTCTAGATCATGTGCTAATTCAGAGCTGAGGTAATTCTGAAATCATCCCAAATATATAAAATCCAAGGAGCTGGCAGTCCATTTCTGATCCATTCTTTAATGCTCTTACACTAGTGGAAAGGAAAGATTGCAACATGATCTTAGAATAAGAAGTGCAAATATATGGCATACTTGGAATAAGGTGAGAAGTGTCTTTATAATTTACTGCTGCTCTTCAAAGATATTGCCTTCCTGGCAGCTAAGGACTTGATTGCAAATTACAGAGAAGTCAGGGAAAAAAGAGGATTATAGACTTTGATTATCAGGTAATTTTATTTCATGTGCCATGAAAGTATTTACACAATTTATGAAAAAATTTTGAAATAAGTAGATTTTGCTTCCCAGTTTCTATTTCAATCCCTTATAAGTATTCATAAAGAAGTGATGTTAGCAGTTTTATCAATCCTTCTGATAGATCCAAAATTGTTTTCTATTCATCTCAAATTTATTTTTTTTTTCCCAAAGGGGAAAACAAACCGAATTCCTTAAACTTTGCACATGTTTTACAGTAAATTTGCTGCATTGAATCTATTGTTCAGACTCAGTTTCATTTGTCTTGCCCTGCACTGCACTTTCTGTAAGGAAATAACATGGGGTTTTTTAGCTGATTTATGCTAGGAATGTAATTATGAAATTCCAAGTCTGTGTCCTGCACTCTGTCTCGGGCTGTTCAACAGCAAAACTAAAGGTCCCTAAGAAACAGAAAGGAAAGGAGCCAAATCTACAATGCTTGGAAAATCATTTACACCAGTTCATGATGTAAATCCTACAAACACTTTTTTTGTGGCCAGCCATGAGTCCTGGGCAAAAAAGGGCAGGAAGATGGATAGAAACTGTGGCAATGGTTGTCATCTCTGAACTACCCAGAAAAGCAAATTCATCCTGGTCTCGATGAGCATGGCACACCTGCTTTTGTTGTGGGTGGTTGAGAGACTTCTGGATTTTCCAAGAAAGACATCCTCAGCTCTGATGACCTGAAGGCACTTTTTGCTCCAGAAGTTCAGTAGCTGTCAGAGACACTGAGTCCCATCATCCCCATTGCGTTACCCTTAGAAATTAAGACAGCTCTACTTCCAAATAAATCAAGATACAAATGTATTTAACCGTTTTTGGTTTTTTGCTGTTAAGTCTTTCCTGAAGTTAAGAGGTATCTAAATATCAGCATGAGATTTTATCACATTGTCCTGTTCTTTTCTTTTCAGGAGGTCTCTTCACAACCCACACTAATGACAGCTAAAAATCTGACAAAGAGTTGAACAAGGTAAATGTAAACAATGTATTAATCAGGGAAAAAAAACCCCTCATTTAATACCTATTACATGAAACACAATAAAATAGAAAAAATAGAAATACAATAGGCATTTTGGTCTTGAAAATGCAGAGAAGACAAAAGAAAGAAATAGCCTGACTAATTATGAAAAAATAGACATTTAAAAGAAACTTTAGGCAGAGCTGACTAATCTGTGAAGCAGACCACAGTTTTCAAAAGAAGCTTGCAGAAACTGAGTAAGATTGTTACTAACCTGCTGTGTGCTGGCACAAAGCTCATGTCAGTGAAAGAGAGGTTCATTTCTATTACTAATAATCACATAGGAAACAACTGTCACAGATGAAAATAGGTTAGATAAGAAAGCCAAGGATGTCTAAAAAAGAATTCTGGAGAATTGCTGCCTGAGGTCCTCCATGCATAAAGTAAAAATCTGAATATATGGAAAATGGAAAAGAGAATACAGACATTCCCAATGATTATATTTCTCTACAGTCCAAAATTACAAATCTAATTACTTTCATATGCTTCTCCTCATTTGAGACACCTTTCAGAAATGCATGTCATGACATAGTCATGGAATCTGACCCCATGCAAAAACATGAATCTAAAATTATAGCTTTTGTTTATGCCTTACACTGAGGGACTATAAATTAAAAGTGATGTCAAAAACTGTTTTTGAATGATTAAGAAAGAATAAGACTGCTGCAATAGGTTTGATAACTGTAGACCTATTAATTCCTGAATGAACTTCATTTGCCAAATTTGTTGATATAAAATATAAGAGGGAAGAAAGAGCTCTGGAAAGAATTATGCAAAGGGATAATATAAAGAATTATATAAAGGGATAAAATAGTAATATTCATTCACATTCAGAAACTAGTAGTGAGAATAGTAAATATTATTATAAGAGAATGCCACATTTCACACCTCAGCATGAAAACGTTTTTAAGCATAACACCCATTGGTAAACTCAGGGAATCCAGGCTGTAGCCATGAAATTATTCTCTTAAGTAATAATTGTGGCTATGAATATGTTTGAAAAAAAAAATGAAGTCTTAAAATTATAATACTGCAAATATTAAACAGGGCAAGCCAAATGCTCACTTTCACTCAAATGTGTTATACTCAATATAGAGTATCATTGTTAATGTGAAAGACTGGTTAATCTAAGTCTTTTCTTACACAGAGTATAAGAGATGCAGTGAAGTGATTTAACCTTCAGAGCATCAGCTCCTGTAATTGAACCACATTTTTATTCACTGCAAACAAGGCAGACTATTGGTGGTTTATTGAAAATGACAGAATAAGGAGGACAAGGTTTTAAGTTCAAAAAGAGAGTGTCTCATATTTTAGCATAGGCCTATGGAACTATCAGGCAGCTATTGAATATACCTATGAGAATAGGAATGCAAACAATGCTTTTTCAAATGCAGAGAAGTAAAATATAGTTATTATTATCAAAACAGAAATAATCAGGATGACATTTTTTTATTGATCCATCATCAGGACATTCAATGTTTCAGGGAATAAAGCCTGTCACAGTGGCAAACATATGTTCTATAATAATAGCACCTGAACACAAGTAGTTTATTTTCCTTTGGATGCAGTGCATGTTAGAAGAAAGCCTTCTTCACAGGCAAAGATTAATAAATAAAAAATATATGCAATTAGCTGTGGATGACGAGTGGGGACAACTCATTGCAGAAAGACCATGAAAGGTAGGAGAGATCAAGAAGAGACTAAAGGAGTAATCAAGGACCTGAAAACAAAACAAAACAAAACAAAAATCCAAACAAACAAACAAAAAAACACCACAAAAAAAAAAAAAAAGGCACTGTAAATCATAAACAAAACAAAGAAAGGATGAAAAATTTTGAAAGTAAAATAAGTAAAGAAAAATAACTATATGAGAACTTGGGAACTTAGTGAGAGATTGCTTGTGGTTACTTTTGTTGTTTAAAATTGGTTTCTGAGATGCTTAAATCTTACAGATCATGAGTCCTTGGTCTCACAGCACAAATGTAGTTTTTTGGGTTTTTTTGTTTTTTAAAGTGAGTATTTTCTAAAGGCATTGTCAAATTCATCATTTGAGTCTGTCCATTGAGTGGATGAAGTAATTTGCCTTATTTAAATCCGAGGGCCCCGGGTCAGGCCCTGGCTCCACACCCAGGCAGGCTGCCAGATGTTGCAGATGTTGTTCTGAGAGGTGCCTGCCATGGCTCTGCAGGGAGCAGTCCCTGGACACGACCTTCCCTGGGCTCCAGCTCCTCTTCCAAGGGCTGTGGCTTGGCCAGGAGCTGATCAAGAACCCACAGCCTTGGATACACAGAAACAACTTGGAAAAAAAGGAGTTCTCTCTGACTCTGAAACACAAATCAGTGCTCTGATAATTGAGTAATATTTACATGGCTTTGAGCTTTACACGGATCCTGTCGATCTGAAGAACACCAGGTTGATATTTACAGCCTCTCAGCAGATTAGCTAAACTGTAAGTTAGATAAAATGTAAATATGGGTAGGAGCACTCATCCTACATCCACCTGAAACAGGGCAAACGTGCAACCAGAAGACAGCAGGAAGAAACCAAACCTGTCTCTAATCTGTGGCTCTGAACTCTGCTGCCTTTTATAAGTAACATAAGAATGCAAAACATAGGGCAATAAGAAATAAATGTAGAGATGTTCCTTAATGGAAGCAGAGAAAATAAATAGTAAAATCAAAGAGGAAGCGGTATAACTTATTTTCTTAAACCTCTTAGCAAGTTTCTTTATCTTTGTTAACACTTGTTCCTTTGTGAATTATAATGTTAATAGGGTAACTCAGAGTGATGATTGCTAATAAGGAAATGTTAAGTTCAAAGCAAGGCAAGGAATTGCAGGCTCAGTAATAAATATGCAGCTTCTAGAATATGAAGTCTTGCAGACACAGAGGGGGCACTGGATCTGGGAAGGAGTGCGGGCTGGACTGAATGTTGACTGAAGGGCTGCTTGATTGCCCCATTCCTTGCCTGGATGTAAGCTCTGTGTTCTGATAGATCTATCAGTAAGATGCTCTAGACTTATAAGGGTATTCGTGTGGATATGTTCAGAAGTGCCAAAGCTCTCTACAGGTCTTTTAGTTATTAATCCCAAAGCCTTCTTAAAGAATACAGGGTGGAAAACATTTTTTTTTTCTTAATTTGTATGCCTTTATGGGTAGATACATAGGTAATGAGGGTTGGTCGAAACAAATACATGCTTTCTCTCTTTTCTTAGATCAATAACCCTTGGGAGTGACTAATAATGTATAAATTCATTGATAACTTGCAATTGAAATTTTGCAGAGTGCTTACCTCACTGTCTGTGTTCGTACAGTTCAAAATTTGTGCGACCAGCTGTGACTTCACCTGCCATGGGTAACGGGAAACGTCTTTTGCAATTGCAACTGGAGGCTAAGATCAAGAAGGAACTGAAGCCAGGAAGGATGTCCATCTGTCCTAATAGGTATATGAATAGTATAGACATACTTTTCTGCTTTCATAGGGTAGGAAGTTGGTGAGGTTGGAGAGGTGATAAAAAACCCACAACTTTTGATTCTTCTAGAGCCAAACCCTTATACATTTATGAATAAATCTGCTGTGGTATCATTTCCAAGTAAAAATCCCAAGGAAAAAGAGCCAGAAAGAAAAACAACAGAACAATGAGTGTCAGAAACCTTGATAAAAGACTTTTCAGAATTTGTACTCTGATTTTGCTAACACAAGAAGTGTGGGTGGCACAGATAAGCCTTCTGCATTCTGAGTACTGAACCATACTACTTTGCCTAAAACTTTTGAAGCATCCAATAGTTCCTGCAGTTATAAGTGTAGCTTTAATATCAAATTTGTAGAGCAGAGCTTTTAAGGAGTTATTCAGACACTTATATTTTTCTTTTTAAAATGCTATTTCAGCAAAACATAAAGCTGATTTCAAAGAAAGTTTCAGCTTTAAGTATTTCTCTGAGCCAAAGAATTTATCTGAAAAAAGAAAAATGATGCTTAGCCTTTCGTGTCAGAATAGCCAATATTTTGTCATAAGGAAATCAATCTCTCAGATTGGGAATTTTCTTTAAATTCAAACTCTGATTGCCCAGGGAAAAACCTGATACTGAACCCAGTGAAAGTCCCCATGCTGACTTCAGCTAATTCTTCTTTGTTTATATGAATACACAGAGGCCAAACTGAACCCTATCAAGGACAAAATTATTGTGATCTTGTTTTTTACAAATTATAAGGTGCAATGCTGCAGTGCTCAGAAAAGACCCCTGTTCCCCCGTCCCCATCCCCATGATTTAGGTTCCTAAGCAGTGAAAAGGGACAGTGCAGCTCTCACTCCTGGGATGACATTAGTGTACACTTACTAATGGGTCCCAGTGGGTGGCTCAGGTTGCAGTTGCTTAGCTCTGGAACGATTTGTCACTGGATCCAACACTGGAAAACTGAAGTGCTCCCACACTGGGGCTCTAGAGCTCTCTCCAGTGATTCATCCAAGTGCTGTTGTGTGATAAATGGAGCTGCCTCTGAAGGCTACTGCTCTGTCCTCATTGACTATTAAGAGGGTTTATAGACCCCTGTAAATCTTATGTTTCTACTTGACAAGTGGAGATGAACCGCATTTTTTTTCTTTTTATTTTCAAACCAAAAAATGGGAATAGTAACATAGTCCTGCATCCATAAAGACTTGGAAAGATAAACACATTAAAATAATGGAAGAAACTGTTTGATAATTGCTGCCAAACAATAAATGTTATAGAAAGAGAGAGTTTAGGATTTTAGAAAGGTTTCTGAAAGATCTTTGACAAATACTGACCCTGGGACAACATGGCAGCTTCAAATCTAGAAAGATCTCAGTGATCATAAAACCACCAAATACCAAAGAAATTAGAGCTATTGACTTTAGTTTGATATTTAAAAATAATGCATCTATATCTGTTTATGTGTTTCCTTAAGTGGACTGTGTAATTCAGTAGCATCACCCTTCAAGCCTCAAAAAGTGCAGACAAAGGAAAAGGAGAAATTTTTGTTGATCATTGAGAAGTCAGAAGTTTCAGCAGTTGTAAAACTGATGAGAGTCTTCATGACCACCAGAAATGTTTGATCCAGTACAAAAGGAATTTTAAATATTGGAGTGTCTCACATAAATTTTTTAGGCTTGATATGTGGCAACAGAAATCTAGGTGCAGGAAAAAATCTCTTCATTTTCTGAACTGACCTAAAATATTATGCAACACTTTTCATTTTTCACTTTTAGATATCCTAAGTGAGAATGACTAAACACATTCTTTTCTGGGTCAGAGTTCTTTAGTCTGTATCCATTTAAGTGATAAACTCTTTTCATTCTTCTGCCCTTTCTGTTTCAGATTCATTGCCTACACTAAATTGTCCTCAGTGTCCTGGTTTAGTCAAGATCCATTCACTCCTAAGATAGCCCCAAGACACTAAAACTGGTCAGCACATTGCTTGGAAAAAAAATCCTTTGCAACTTTCTCAAACACATTTCTCTCTTTAGCCCTGAAACTGTTCTTATCCAAATCAATACTGGTATCAGGATAATTAAAATCCACCATGTTTTAAGTTTGGCATTCTTGCAGGTCTCTCTTATCTATGAAACCATTTCCTGAAGACTTTGCTTACTGCCCTTGAAATCAAGGGCTACATTTTTAAACCATCTCAACACCATAATGTGCTCTTTTTATTGAAAAACTCCCTACCTTAGCTGAAATATCTTGATAATTGATTAATCTTTTTCTCCATTACTGATGCTGTCAACTGTCTTCTCTTTTGTTGCCTATAGATGTCCAGCCATGTTAAATAATAATTCCCCCAATTTAGCCATGATTGCATGACTCCATTATTAAAGTTTTAGGGAAATAAATTTCTAGCTAAAAAATGTGGATGCACCACCTTATTAAATTTCCATAGATGACAGTTTAACTCTCTAATTGAAATCTTAACTGGCAGAGTACAACAGACAAAACAGAATCCTGCATGGACAAGGCACTGAATCACTCACAGGTTCCTGATCAAAAAGTACTTTGTTATTTACTATTTTAAAACATGTTGACAGTTTTATTGTCTTGACATTAATAATATGCCAAAAGGATTGTGTGATTAAGTATCTTGCTGACTTGGTATCTCAGTTCATGTAGGAGATTCAGCTTTAACTATACAGTGTCTACTGTCAGCAACTGACATGTCAAGAGCTCCAAGTTAAAGAAGTAAAACAGTTTACATGTTGGGATCTAGACAGTTTTCCTATAAAATTGTCTTTTCTCGCTTTGCTAATCTGAAAACTGGCCCAGGTAATTTTCCATATTAGCAGGAAAAAAGAAAAATCAATACGTGATTATAAAATTGTATTTCTTATCTTCTAGTGCTTGCACTATCAGTAAAAGATCTAGTTATCACAAGCCATCCAACCTTCACAAGGTTAGTGTGAATTTGCAGTACAGTTGTTGTATCTGTGCTATTTTTTTATTGTAGAACTGCTGCATGCACCTTTTAATTTGGTTGTCAGGGGAGACAGGAAGCAATAATTAAGGCTAAAAGATGGGGTATGGAAGCTTTATTAAAGGATATATTGAAGATGGGAATTTGATCTGAGAATTAGATTATGATTAGAGTTGTTAATGCAGCTGTGCCACTCTTGAGTGACAGAGCAGCAGATGAACTGAACAGGCAATTATAACTACAGGAGTCTCCCTAATCTTTACAATCCCAACCTCACAGTCACATCCATTTAAATTAATTTTCATGAAGGCTGCAAATTTATAGCTTCACCAGATTGGAAATTTGTTTGTTTATTATCCACAGGAAATATTTTTAGGGAAGTAAATAGCACTGAGAGCCATCTTGTCTTTCTGCTTGTCTTTTTAACTTGCAGAATTAATAATATGAGATTAATCTGAAGGCTGCTGCCTTTATGAAAACTGATTGATTCTCGGCAGCCCAGTGTTATTATGATTATCTGTGGGAAGGTCAGAGGGAAGGCATGTAAAAGTCATAGCTGATTCATGAGTTCCCTATATTAAGCAGAAGATAAAAAAGGAGGCTTGTGTTGATCAGCGTTATAAGTGAGGAATCAGTCTTCCTTGCATTACTGAAAGTGAAATTCTAGGAAAAGGATTTTAAACAACTTTGGACATAGTTATTTAAAGATGTCTGTTGCAGGGAGATAGCAATAGTTCATTACTATGCATGCTGGAAACCTTTTCAAGGAGTTCTTTGCTGCACAAAGATTAATTTACCACTACGTTTTCCCTCCTGCGCTACTAATATAAATAATGGTTGTGGCTTAAATTGGCGTTATATTTTGATAGCCTAGTTTTTAACATACAAAAGAATATGCTACAGAACTGCTCAGAAACTTGGAAATGGAAACCATGAAACTGCATTTCAGTCCCAGAGTTTTATTTTGGAATGTCTGTAATGAATGGAATAAAGCATGAACATTTAGAAACAAGGCATTATTTTCACAATATGTTCAGCAGAGAGCTGTTGGCAATGAAAAAAGGAAACCTCCACTAGCAAAACCAGTGACAGAAAAAATATTTCTCTACTGGTTGTCATTCATGAAATTTGAAAGATAATTTCAGTAAATGATTATCTGCAGTTGCCAGATCAACAAAATATTGGAACACCTGCCTTTAAGCATGCAAATAATTCCATCCAAGAACAGTCTTCTCAAATGCTGCAGTTTTTGCTGTGTCCTTGCCTTGACTCCCTGACAGAATAAGACCCACACGTGATCATCACTGCTGATGGGTTCTGTCAGAGGAGAATGTGGGTTAGTACTCTGACAGCAAGCTGTGGAACATCCTTACTGTGTCTCTGATCTAATCATCTAGGTCTTGTAAACCACCACAATTTACCTATAACCAAGGTAATTCAATAAAATTCAATGCTCAGAGACTGCCCAGTCAACTAACTTCTCATGGAACATATTTACAAGCTCAAAGTATATTCACAATTAGTTCAGGGGGAATCTCAAGTTTGGTCTAACATGGCTCTAGTTATTTTACAGGAAAGTGATGAAATAGAAAACACACCTTAGATTTCACATTTTGCTGTTAAATAGAGGAGCATTTATTTTCCTCTGAACTTGAAAATATCAGTCAGGTTAAATTTTATGTTCAGGTAGATTATTTACATTCTTCTGAGGAAAATTACTGAAACTAGCTATCAGAAAAACGTTGATAGTACATCCTAATATCTTTGTTTATTGTCAATATTTTAAGTTACTCATACTCTCAGTTGATCTGAGATGGGAGAGTAGGTGTCAGGGAAACAGAATACTTCATAAATGCAGCTGACATGAGAATGCTCCCTGAAAAGAACTCATCATGAAATATATATTAAATAGTATGAAAAATGGTACTGGAATTAGACAGGCAAAATATATTAACAGTTGGAAGCAGTGGAATTCCTTTTGTTATGATAGATATTATTTTTTTTCAGAAGATTAATATATTTGAGACCTGTACTTTTTCAATATTTGGATTTATTTAAGAAATGTTGAATAATTGCTGTCACATTTGGCTTATTTATTCAGCAAGACAGTCTGCTGTCATTGACCCTAGCTTCAAGGACAGCATCAAGCATATTTTCTCAGATGCTCTGCTTTGATAGGTGCCTCCAAAGTTCATCTTTTAACTCAGGATCCATGTGGGATAACAGTAATATTTCAAAATGTATTGGAAAAACAATGAAGATGCTTTATTTAAAAAAAAAAAAAATGTTTGCCAATTCCTAAATACAAAAACTGTTTTCCTCTTGCAGAAAGATATTCAGAAAATCAGAGACTTACTGTCACCTGAGTTGAGAGGGCTTGTATACCCATTTTTTTTGGTGGAAAAGTCATCCAAAAGCCATTTTTTGAGATTTGTTTTAAGTAATTGATAATTCTTTTGCAATATTATTGTTGACTTTTAATTTTAAAACATTCCTCACATACTTAGCCAGGTCACATTGGCGAATGAAAATTGTATGTACAAATGGCTGTCAAAAAATCCGCCTAAACTGTGCTCCTTTATTTTATTTTCTCATCACCCTTCCTGTCTTTGATTACCATTGTGCAATTATGACTCTTAAGTGTTTCCTCATATCTGAATATTAGTTGATTAATCTTGATGATAATGAATTGAGAACTGGTTTTAAAAACTGAATATATGAAGCCTTTTATTCAAGAAGCTATGACTTATATTTTAAACATCCTTGACTTATTTATCAATTATGCTATTTATAGGAGGTAAGTATTTATCAGCTGTTGCTATTAAAAAGTGTGGAGTAGATGACTGAGACTTTTTTCCCCTCCAGAAAATATCAGCTATATTAAGTTTGAAGGTCATATATTTTGTGCTGAAACCTTTAATCCTTGTTTAGGGCTAACAAGCAATACTATTTAATTGGACATGGTTCTTGCTGCATTAGGGCTCTGTGCCAAACAGGAAAGATGCATCACCTGATGCAGAGGAATTTTCTGGGAGGAATTGTCACTACATCTGCTGCATTTTTGGTGCCTCTGTGAATCTGTCACCACCGAGGAGTAAAGGATTTCTCTTGCTGGTCTTTCCTCCTGGACCTGTATGAGCAGGAATTGCATGAAACTGAGTTGCCCTTTGAGCATTTTCACCTGAATTATGGCTCCTCAGTAAGAAGGGAGAAAGGAACTTTTAAGTGCCTAAGAAATTTGATCCACAGAGTGTATGCGTTAAACTACATTTGTAGGTTGGGATCATTCAGGCTCTTCTTGTTGACTTTTTAAAATTTACAGCTTCTCAGATAGGAAGTTATCAAGGCCTGATTCAAAGCTCATGATTATCAGTGGGAAATCCACACTATTTTATTGGCAGCTCAATTAATGGCATGTTAAAATGCATCTCTGTCAGCAACTTCAGTAGTTGTCATTATGCCTTACATTTTAAAATTTTTTTGTGTTTCTATTGGATAGAAATAATACTGAAATAAACACATTATTATCTTAGTTATGGCTTAAACCCACAGGCATCTGAGTAGATCCGTCTGATTAGCTTGATCTGAGTAGTTCTATTATGTGACATTGTTATCTGGGCTTTTCACTTTCAGTGATAAAAATCCATTGTTCATCTGCTTGAAGATTTCTGAACATCAGCCATAAGATGGAATGGCAAGCTCAAAACAATCTTTGATGAACAAATCCATGCTAATTAATTATAATAATAGTTTGACCTAATAATGACATCATCAACAACAAAAAAAGGTAGGTTGCTATCCCACAACTTTTAGATTTGTAATCAATAAAGTGCATAGAAAGCCTCCCATTTCCCAAAAACCCAGAAGCTCCTGGATTTAGATCTGGAGGCAGAGCTGTACCCATTGTCAGACAGAAAAGTTCTCTAAAGAAAGGACATCAAAAACATTGGCATGATCTAAAAACTTTTATTTTTGAGGATACATGGATTTTACTACTCAGTTTATGCACTTGTACATGTTAACATGCCTTGTCACTCAGTTAATGGAATGTACATGTTTCTTCAATGTAACTCCAGTATTTTAATCAATTTTCAAAGTTGCTATGCATTTAAATGCTTTTGAAAGTGCAACTAGGGACATATCTCTTTTATCAGCCCCCAAAGCTTTTTGAAAGTAGGTAACCGGTTTATTGATTAATACAGATGAAATACCCAGAGTAAAATCTGACTTTCCACATCGGGTGTCTTTTAATTCATTTTAATTTCTTAATCTTTCAGAAAGCTGCTTCTCTTTGCATATACCATATCATTCAATGATCCAGATCTTCAAAGCTCACAGTTTAGTCTCTGCATCTAATGTAAGAGGAAGAAACTGTATCATAAACTAGTAGTATTTTAAATGTGCAAATATGCCAGGACAAACTCTAAAATAAACTTTCATAAAGTTCACAACATGCTGTTCAAAAACTTTCTTCTGACAGCATGATTAATTTAGTGATTATGATACATCTTCGTGAAAAATGAAAATGTCTTTTGATACTTTGACAACCTCAACAATGAGAGAACCTGAGCTGAACAAGGGGTCTGCAGATAACACTGAAAGAAGGATATGAAGAGAGATGAAGTAGCAGTAGTAACTCTGGTGTTCTCCTCATCCATTTAAGAGGAAGAAAAAGTAGTATATTATACCTTAAAGAGTTTGTGAGCCAATGAAGTTTTGACTGTATTTGTTCAATATTTAAAAACAACCAGAAACCAGATGGAATATGAGATTTAAAGCTGCATGTATGTTTCTGTATTTACAGTAAAACATAGCTCATGGGAATGCAGTTATGCCACTTTTTTTTGTTGAATTAGGAAGATATTAATTATTTTAGATGTTCTACGGTAATTAAATTTTGCTACCTCACAGCAAAAGATGTCATGATCACATCATTATTCCAATTCCTGTATAATTGTAGAGGGATAATTTAGAGCTGAAACAATAGCCTCCCACACAGCATCACCCAGGAATTACATGAATTTCTGGAAAGCAAATAGTTTTTATCTTTTTCTTTTTATTTTTTCAGAAATGAAGACTTGATTTGAGAGATGTAAATCATGGCACATATGTTAAAAAGTTACAGAATAATGATAGTAGAATTCAACACTAATAGAATTATAATACAGTAATTTCACAATTATAAGCCGCACCTTTTTCATTGAAGAATCCAGCCTACCCCAGTAGTGCGGCTTATATTCAGGTGCGGCTTATCTATGGACAAATCCCAGTGAAATGCCAACCCGGAAGTGAGAGCCGGCCGGGGAGGGCACCTGGGGCTGCCTTTAAAGGCCTTGCGGGTCTGTGAAAACTGTTTGCAACTTCAGCACCTGACACCAAACCTCGTGCTGGCGCGATTCTGTTACTAATCCGTTACCTTGTTGCACTTGGAACCTCGCTTAAAAAAAAAAAAAAAAAAATGCGGCTTATATTCAGGTGCGGCTTATATATGGACAAATCCCGTGGTCTACCTGGCTACCTGGATATGCGGCTTATAATCAGGTGCGGCTTATGATTGTGAAATTACTGTAATTGTTAATAATTAAGTGAAAAGTAGCAAGGAATGAGTCATGAATCTCAGTATTTTCAGGGTTAAAGTGTTAATTTCACACATATTATGAAATATCTGCAATAAATTCAAGTAATTATGCTATTAAGCAGTTCTTCATCTATTGAATTAATTAAACTTTGTGTTCATTTCATAACCACTTTAGATACCCTCAGCTACTGCAGATTTAATCCTCTTTGAACCTTTCTATATTTAGTTTTCCAAAGACTGACTAAGACCAATCACTCAGTGCTCTCAGAATGAGATTGTTCTTTCACTTCATTACACTATTCTTTTCCCCTGCATGCCACCTCTTTTTTGGTACCCTGGGTTGTGAAATCAGAGCAGCTGTGTCAAAATCTCCTAAAAGTCTATGCATGTGAAGTGCTGTTCCATATATGCATAGGAAGTTTTGTCACATTGCCATGTATTGTCATGTCATGAATTTGGTTTTCTCTTTTTTTTAAGGTCTTTGTCATCTTCTTGCCTAAAATGTTCTGAGATTATTTTCAATAGTACAGCTAATTGAAACTAAAAAAATATTTTAAAAAGAGCTATGCCATCTTTCCTCAAAGGCAGCAAAGAGTACATTCTCCCAGTGTCCTGCTGTCAGTACAGCTTGCTAAGGCTGTTCAGTACATAATGAAAAGATGTATATGTACTTATACCAGATGGAACCAACTTATTTAGATACCTGACTTTCAGCATCCAGATTTCCACTTGACATCATCAGGAATGGTAGTAAATATATCCTTGTATCTAGTATTAAAAAAAGAGATTGTTAGGTATTATTTGAAGGTAAACAAAAACCTGCAATAAGTGACCTCTGTTATTCTGCTGCCTTGAACTGTTTTGGCATTGGTCACTCCCTCACCTGAGGAGAACTGGAGCTGCCTAGGCTAGGATGAAGGGGATTGTGACAGGAAAACTGCAAAACGTGTTTTTTCCAAATGAGGGGGAAGCAAGTCTAAAGCCTTGAGTACAAATTTATACCTCATATAATTTTATTTGGAAGGGGTGATCATGGTTATAAAGAAGCAAAAGGTACAGTACTGGAAAAGAACAAGTGAAAAACAAAGTCTGATACTGTTTCTTAATACAAATAATAGTTGTACTGCCTTATTCCTAAAAACGATATTAAAACTTGAACAAAATTTTTTCATGTTCTTAAATCTTTCTTCAGTGATGTATGAAACAATGCATGTAGTTTGAGTAATAATATGCTGAATAACATTAGAAATCTAGTAGCCTTGTAAGGTCTTGTTTGCAGCAATTCTGAATTATGGAATTACATAGGAGTAAGGAAGATACCTTAAAATTTGCCAAGATAGGAAGTAATTCTTATTTTCCTTGCAACACTTCAGAGATGAGTGCTGGAACAAAATTAAAAAGCTTTCATAAAGTCACAGATAATGAAAAAACCCCAATATAATAATAATAATAATAATAATAATAATAATAATAATAATAATAATAACAATAATAATAATAAATTCCTTTAAAGACCTCCGAGAATTTTAACTATTGTGGGAAATTGATTTAATACTCCCATTATTATCTCTTTATCGCTCATATTTTCTCAAAACTATGCTATTTAGATAACCAGCTAGATTACAAAAATTTTAGTGCTTCACATCAAACTTTAAGTAAATTGACATTAATCATATATTAACTCTGTTTCTATTTCAGCTTCTGGAGATCAAATATTGTCTCAATAAATTAATAATTCTGCCAAATTTCATATCAGGAAAAATTTACTCTATATGAGCTAAAAATTTTCTTCAAACATAAAATTAAGAAACAGACTCTGCAATAATTTCTTTGGAAAAAAATGTCTTGTCTTTGTACATTGTCTTGGATTTCCTTTTCTAAATACCTCCTTTCCATCCTCATCCCTCAGCAAGGAGGAAAATTACTTATGTTGTGGAAAACTCTTTCCTGAAAAATTTTAAATTTCATGTAGTATTTTGTCTTATTTGCAGGGAAACTTTAATATATGTGATGATAATTTGCTGTAGGGTTTAAATTCCTCACATACTATTAATTTTTTGAATTCCAATTCTGGTCATTATTACTGCTAAATATGTTGTTATTCTAGAAAAAGCAAAGCAGCTGACAAAAACTGAAGGAAAGATAAAAGTTTCTGAACTCTGCATGTAGGAAGACAAATCCAATGCCTCCTCTATCTGGCTAGAATTTGGTGTATTTATTGTGTCTTCTTTCTAAGAATTCTGCCGAATGCAGAACCAGGCTCAGGATGTGCTGATTAGTGTGTGATGTTCCCACATTGGGAATGGATTTTACCTGTGCTGGAGCCAGCTTGTACATTATACATGAGTGAGATGTAGTATGGGACCACAGCATGCCCAAAAATGTTCTGTTTTGCACAGTGACTTGAAGTCACTGAACCTCATTGGACATGTTTAGGATGTTCATAAGAGAAAAATCTGTAGCGAGCTTCCTTGGGGATAATTGTGTCTAACTTGGATAAAGAAGGCTTTTGACAAATCACTTTTTCTTTTTGCTAAGGATTTCTGTATCTGGATGACAGATCAGAGTCTTCAAATCACCCAACTGCAGCCACACTTTAATCAGGCAGATCCTCAATGACACAAGTATCCGGGCAACCCTGCATAAAAGCAGCAGCAGAAGAAATTGCTCTGTGCTGCGGTCAGACAGAGGAGACCTTTGCAAAATTGGAATTAGTGTAGAATAAAAATTTAGCTGCTTCTTTTCAGGCCTGGCTGGCTGCAGTAGGGCTGTGTGCAGGAGTCAAGGGGCTGCTTTCTGCATGACTTGCATGGGCCTCTGCTGGGTGGAACAAAGTCCTCCCTTTCTCTCATGCCATCTTTCAGAATATGAAAGGTGCATTTCTCCTCAGCATTACTCCCACCTTCCACACCCAAACCTCTTTACAATCTTCTCTTTATCCATGGTCATCAGTAGAGCTGAGACCCGTGACTTACAACAGGTCTGTAACTTTCCACAAAGATCTGTATTTTCAAACAAAAATTAGGTAATTCCCTGACATTTTAATGGGAGTTAAGAAATTCCAAGCCATGAGTGCCTTTAGTAATGTCTCTTCATGGTACTATAGTGAAAAGCATTTTAGACATATACCTGTTTAGAAATAGCACAGTTGCCATAGCTTTTTCTAATGTTTACTCCATGGAAAAGAAAAATTGTCCTGCTCTTGTGGCTACTCTTACACTTCCAACCGTGACGACAGAGGAACTATTTCATATTTACTTGAAAATTATTTAGAGAAAGATTTTGTCCACAACACCTGAAAAATTGTCTCAGAATTTGCACTGATGGATTAAGCCCTGAAAATCAAATATAACTCCACTGTATCACAGGAAAGTATCCCTTAGTTAAATGGCATTCTTTTAAGCTTTGCTGGGAAGCAGGACACTCTGTCAAAAGAGTTGTTGCTGTTCTAAGCCCTTTGTCAGTAGCACTGTAAGATAAAATCCTATTTTCTCTCAGCCAACATTCTCATCTAGTGAATTGTCTTGCGGTACTGTCAGTAATGCAAGATACAAAAACTGATATAATAAATGGAATTAAACTTATTTTAAAAATTACTAATGATTTAGAATACCTGTTCTGTGTTCATAAGAAAAAATGTTGATTTGATATAACACAAGCTCTAATCTTGTAAATGTTGTAAGGGCTAATGGTAGAAACAAGCAATGCAGCAGGCTGATTTCTCTTGCTTGGTGACATCTGCAGCTTTTTGGGAATCAAGATACTGAGTTTGCCTTTCCAGTTGACAAGAAACTTCTTCAGTGGCAGACATTCCAGAAGATCATCTTATCTCTGACCTCAGGTGGGGACCATCCATGTCAATCTGTACCTAAGATTGGAATATTTGTAGTGTCTATATTAATCAGCCCAGGAGTTCTGAACCAGCTCTTTTGTTGGCTCTTGCAAAGAGGAGCAGAAGCAGCTGAGGAGCAGCCAAGTGTGGCAAGAATGTGCTTGGAAAGCAGGATTGAATCTGTGGTGTAACGGGACTGCTTAGCTTAGACAAGTTTGGGACTGTAAAATAGCAAGGAATCATGGCAGAGAGACTCCTGCATTCTAAAGAGTGAAGTTGAAGGATGTGGTTAGCAATGCTTCTGGTGAGGCAAGGAAGTTCATGGGTGGATGGAGACATAGAGGGCACTGAAGAGAAAAGGCTGAGATGGAGGGGGAAAAGCATCTGTACTCTGAGAGATACACATGGACTGATTGGCATTTCAAAGCTTCACATTGTCTTCCTGGCCCATCTGGATTCTCCATCCTGCAGCTCTCCCTTTATCAAATTCAGGTGAGCCACTGGTTTCAAGTGGTTCAATTACACCTCCAAACCAGCTAGATATACTTAGTTAGTGCCTTCTCCTGCCACTTGAAGCAGGCAGCACACCCACTGTGGAAGATCAGACAGCTGCAGAAGCTGAGCTGGTAGAGCTGCAGACCTGCTGGCCTTGGTGTAGTGGAAGCCATGGGAGAGAGAAACTCAAGGCAAGAACAAAAGTGAAGACATCACCTCTGGTCACTCTGACTGCTCTGATGAGAGAAGATGTAAAAAGGATGTTGATGGCCCAAAAGAATGTAACAGGGACTTGATAACCAAAAAGATTTTATTGCTAAGGGAATAGGGGCAAAGGGATTTCAGTGGAAAATTTTGTATGGAATGTAGAGAATAAATACCGGTGATTAGTGTAATAAACTGGCTTTGCTAGCATAACATGATTCGTGTCTCACAATCCCTGCAAACCACAAGGCTGCCTCATGTATAAACATTCTGTAAACAATGTGATTATTGCAATAGAAATAACAAGAGTTTTCATCCCCATGACAAGTGGAGGGTGTGCTCATGAGATCTTGGAGAATAATTCTGCCCTTTATGGGAAGAAATGAGCTCTTTGCTATTAACTTTCATCATCAAAGTTGTCTCAACATGGAAGAGTTCTCATTTCAATGTTGTATTATTTTAAAGCCTAAAGGGATCCTAATGACAGTATACAGTCCAAGATGTTAAGGATTAAACTCCTTTCCTTAGGGATGTGCTGGTGGGAAATTGAACTCTCATGTGGAAAACATCTGGGCTTTTGGTTTTATATCTAAATCAAAGACAATTTGTAGAAAGCTACAGTTGTCTCTTCCTGGAGTCTTTCAGGAGAAGTACATCAACTGTACAAGTCTAATTTCCTATAACTAGGAAAATTTCTTGTGGTGTACAGTATTTTTTATTACAATAAAACTCATGAGAATTCTGGATGTGAGATGCAGTGGCAGCTAGTATTCTCAGTGTCAACGCAAAAGAAAAGATGAGTAAAATGCATAAATTCATGGAGTGTTTCTCTAAGATGATAAAAAATTTATCGCAGTTGAAAGAAAAAAGTTGCAAGACCACAGTCTAGAATCTAATCCTATAAATATCTTGATATATCTAGTAAAACAATTCTCATGTGTGTCTTCATCAAAACAAAACAAACCCAAACATTCAGAGGCAGCATTAATGAGAAGATACAGTCTTAAAAGAATTGGGGTGATTTTCCTCTATTCAATAAAGAAATAAAGGGTCATCAACTTTGTTTACATATTTGCAAAAATTAACAAATACATATTTTCAGACAGTCTAACAAATTTATTTTTGCATTTTTGTTAGCATTAGAAAGATTTCTAGAAATTGTTGTTCTTCCTTGTCTTTCAGAATGTACTAAATAAACAAATGTCTTGTATGCCTTTTGCAAAGTTCTCATTTACTTTCTATTATAAGAAATAGTGGTGTATAAAGGCTAAAGAATGCTGATGGTCCCTTTCTGATTTCATCTTATATCTCACTCTACCTGGAGTTATCTGGGGTATTCATTTTCTCTTTTCTAGTACTCCTATCAAACACATTTTTTGGAAAATTGAGTCTTTACCCCGCAATTTCTACATACTATTTAGCAAGTTCTGTCCCCCCTCCTCTCCCTACCCCTATATAATCACCTGGAAATAAAACCCCCTATTTTCAATTTTTGCACTGAAGTACTTTTTATTCTCAAAACAGTGAAGCCAATCAGCCCAGGGCTGGTTAGTGACAGATCTTTGGTAAATCACATCAGTCAGCCATGAGGGTCCTCAGGAATCAAAGGTGTCTTCTTGTGTGAGAGGTGTCAGTGCTAAATCATTAAATCTGTGCATTAGTACTAAAGGATAAAAAAGTTGATTTTGTCCTTTTTACCTTACAGCACTTCAGCAGCTTTTAATGGCAGAAATATTATGTTATTTATTAGCTCCAGTAACCCAGGGGTTCTTTTTCATTTTAGTCAGCAAGCTGTGAATCACCCACTGGGCATCTGACATGTACTGCAGGACTTCAGGGACTTAAGACAAATTAGACTCAGTTATTAGAGTCTCATCTTAGAACATGTGTTTGTTTATAGGCTACTTAGCAGCTATGAGTACAGATTTACCAGCTGAAAGTTATTTTCCACGTACATAAAACACAAATTTGCTAAAATAGACTAGTAAATGAAGTTAAGTCCTAGAATTGTTCTAACTACTGTAAGGCAAAGTCTGCTTAATTGTGGTAATGAGATACTTGATGAGAGTCAGGGCACTTCTTGAGGCATGAGTGTTTTAATATCATGAGTATGTCACTGGAATGCCATGCTCTTGAAACATAAAGAGTATCTCATAAGAATATCACATAAAGACATTTTCTGTTTTCTCTCCATATGCATTGCACAGAATTTCTTCCTTGTGACAATGCTTTGGACTGCAAAAGGCCTAAACTGCTAGAAAATTCATTGATGAGCTCGAACAAACTAACAAGCTACCATTTCATATTTAAGCACTTCCAAAAAGCAAAATGTCTGGTTTTAAAAGTTTTAAATATTTTTGAATTTTAATGTTTCATAAAAAAGGCAGTACTTTATTGAACAAATAAAAAACTATCTGAATATTATTTTGGCCTGTGTTAAACTGTCCTTTGAGTGGCTTTTGCACATCAATGGATTGAGAGATGCATCTTCTCAGGTGTCTGCAGAGGGGGTGCTGCTAGACATAACAATACCAGCTTCATGGCAACAGGAATTCCTACGGATACTCAATACAAATGTTTGAATTAAAATAATTCTCTAACGATTCCAAATAGAAAATTGCCTAACTACAATGTTTTATTATGTAAAAGTATGCAAAATAAGATAAACACTGCAAATTTTCATTATAGTAAGTACAAAAAACTTGTTTAGGAACATGATTTTTCAGATATAATTACTAATATGTACATTAAGATTGTATCTAAGGTGGCTTTCTTCTGCTAGTAAGTAGAAATAACACAAACATTGAAGAAACCAGAGTAAGAAATACTGGAGGTTTCTGTATGGCATACCTGCTATGCCTTTTTCTAAGCAGAATTGTCTATGCCATAGCAGACAATAAATAAATAAATAAATATATAAATAAATAAAATAACAGAAGTTCTGGTCTTCCAAGTTTTGTGACTGCATGGAGGCATAAGGAGCCTTATTGTTGTCACAGTCACATTTTAGACTGATAACCATGACTGGGAAACAGTGCTAGAAGCCATGCAGAAACAGCAGATAACAGCAGAAACAGACATAAATGTCAAGCTTTGCATTTTCATTTCAGCACATAAAGAACAGTAATCCTTCACTCAGTGTCCCAGTGACAAGATTTATTGCATATATTGCAGGCCACCCAAAATGCTTTGGGATTGCAGTATTCTGAGAAATAGCAAACGAGGGAGCTCAAGTGCATGAGTAAAGTAGATGGGATATTGGATTTAGGTTAGACATTGGGAAATAATTTCTAGCTGCAAGGACAGATGGGTGCTGGAATTCATTGTGTGCATAATTGTGAGAGGTCTCTCACTGGGAATGTCTGCAAAGAGGTTAGAGAAATGCTGCCAGAAATTGTTTATGGAAAGCTGAGGGTCCTGTCAGGGGGGAGGTGGATGGCTTTTACAATACTGCCAGGTGTATTCTGTGAGTGATTTGGGGATGTGGCACACAAAAAGCTGACAAAGGGAAATACATTTTTTCTTTGTGTGCCTTTTATGGACATGTTAAAAGAGTGTTTTCCAAAGCTTGCATTCAAAATGTTGTTGGTCATTGTGAACCATTGGGCAATCTTTCTTCATGGGCACAATTAGAAAATGTTCGTAGTGGTAGCACTAGGGTTTGAGCCTCGTGGTGGCATGTGCCACTCATTTTACCTAGAAAATATATTCTTCTTCAATGGGTCCCATGGCTCTCCCATTAAATATGCTCTTCGCTGCCCATTTTATGGAAAATTTTGAAGATTTTCACTTAATAAAAATACCCCACAGGTAATATATAAAAATGATATAATTTTCTCAATTGTAAAGTATTTCTTTCTCACCTTTGAGCTTTCAAAGGTTTACAACACATTATTTCACTTTATGTTTCCATATCCCAAAGTACTGTTTAACTTCCAAATGTCACCAGTCTATCAAATCACTTTAATTCTGACCCATAAATTGATCAGTTTGCTCCAAAAATTCATCATCTGTGTCACATTTCTTGAAAAATAGTGGTCTAATGTTTGATTTTTTAATGAAAATGTAAAGTAGAATTTACACAGGGCCATTTTGTACATCTCTTCTGAGACAATCTTCTTCTATTACCTGAAAGCACCACAAAAATTCCTTGATTTTAGTCTATTTTTGGGGAAAATAAACAATTCAAACAGTTCATCTGAAAAGTTCTACTGATTTTATGTCCATTAAAGTGAAATGGAAATGGTATGGCTCAGCTATGTCACAAATTAAAAATAAAGTAAAAAAGAGATTATAACTACAACTATCATTGGTAATATACAACTGATATACAACAACCTTTGGAAAAATATCCCTGTATTATCATAGAATAATAGATTCTAAGAATAACTTGAGTTGGAAAGGACCTATAGGGGTCATCATGTCCAACCCTCTGCTCCCTGCAGGACAACCTGAAAATGAAACAGATTACTAAGAGCCTTGTTCAGATATTCCTTGAAGTCTGGTAGGCTTGGTGTTGTGATCACTTCTTTGGGGAGCCTGTTTGAGTTACCAACCATGCTCTCAGTGGACAACCTGTTGCTAATAACACTCTCATTTGGTGTCTCTGCTCTTAGAGATTCTGTAACATTCAGATGTTCTATTGTGGGAGGGGTGTAATCACAGCTGAATTCTTTTCTGTAGCTAATTTAAATACACAAAAATTAAGAACTTTGCATGTTAAGTTCTTCTGATCTGAACATTCTCTCAATAGGTGTGTATTTAAAGCTTGCAGATTAACTCTTGCCACCTGTCACAACAAATGTGTGGCAGACTTGCAGTTAAATATAATTTTGTAGTGCCCATAGCCACAACAAAGAATGTTGATACTCATGCCAATGGCTAGCTTCTCTTAAATGCTTATAAAAAGCAGAGCTGCTCCAGCTGATATCTGAAAGCTCACTAATGTTCAGCTAATTACATGCTTTTCAGAAATGTCAGTCAGCCTTTTAGTCTTTGCAAAAGCTCTATCAGTGGCAGTATAAAAGGCAAAATGAGACAGAAGGTGACCACAGTCCTTCAGAGACAGCTTCTTAAAGGAAGTAAAAGGACACAACTTGATAGTCACTGACGACATGTTTGCAGCACAGTTAACCAAGGTTTTCTTCTTTAACCTTTGCTTTTTAAAAAAATATTTACCCTGCATTTTTATACCAACTCTATCACTTAACATACAGTTATTCTTGTTATTATAACTTACAGAATCAGAGGATGCAAAGCTAGTTTATTATCTTGCTTTGAATTATTTTGCACTGGCCTCAGAAACAACCACTTACCTGCTGTAGACCACTGTTGTTTAGTGCTTAGTAAATGGCAAAGGAAGTTCATGAAAGGTGCAGTGATTGATTTCAGGAAATGGTCTTCTATAAAAGCAATATTAGTCTGAGGACATTTTGAGATTTGGTATAGATGGGGAGGTGGTTGTTTGAGCTCTATAGGGCAAATAATAAACTTGTGTTTTGTGGAGAGAATCAGAATGCTGGTACATAATTTTTACACAATTAAAATTCATATCCTTATCTGTTTAATACAAATTTTATCCCATAAAACTACAGGGTCATTGCTCAAATGCAATTTTAAGAATGAGGAATAGTTTTAGATAAAGATTAAAAAAATATGACATTAAACTTTACTAAAAGATGTGGATTGTATACTGCTGTATGAATATAGAATAAATTTAACATGAGAACTATACAAAAGTCTGAAAAAAATGGAAACTTGTACCACTGATCACATTCGCTTTACTGACATACAAAATTACTATTTTTGCCTTCAATAATTGCTGTTTTCTCCCTGAATTCTCCACAAAGAACACTAGACACAGAAGCTACTTAGGATTTTGAGGTGTCAGACCCTTGTGTCAGACCCTCCCACTAATATGATGGAAAATCCTATGCCATGTGTGTTGCCCTACCATGGTATTCAGTGAAGGAAAATACCACCTCTCATTGCTAAATATGTACAATAGGGAAAGGTGTAAGACAGAAGAGAACCCAATCCACTTTTGTTCTACCAGGCATTCCAAATTCCTCTTGATATGTTCATTACTGCAGTCTTTACAACTGCTGTTTGCTTTTCTTATTACTAAGAGAGGAGGATTTGCTCCTGGTGATTGAATATATCTGTCTCCAAGGTACCCAGTGCTCCTTCTGGACAACATTAAAACTTGGTGCTATAAGCAAAGTTCTGGTCTCAGTTCCAGTCACTCAGCAGCAGTTCACAGGTCAGGTCAAGAAACGTGTGGAACACACACAAAAATAATGGGGACAACATAAACTGGCAGAGACTGGAAAAATATAAACCACTATTTTCTAAAGGTTCTCTATATATCAGCTGAGTGCTGGTAATAGGTCTGTAGAAATCTTTGTGAGAAAATCTTCATGAGAGAGAATAAAGGTCAAAGATGGCATCTAGCCTATGGTCCAAAAAAATGGGAAGATCCATTAGAAATGTTTGGATAATTGCTATTTAAAAGCCATTTAAAAAGTGCCTCCTAATGCCGTTTCCATTCCCTTTCTTCATAAGCCAGCTGTACCTTTCACATTATAATAAATATATTCACAGAAATAAATGGGTAAAAAGACATTTTTCTGTTCTTTAGAAAAATTCAGATAACATCCTACCTTTTACCATGGTAAGATATCTCTTAATTTTTTCATTAGTCATGTCAGGGAGAAATACAAGACAGAAGAGAACCAGACTGGTTTTATTTTCATGTGTGCCACTTCAACACAAACTTCAAGCCCAACAGTAAAATAAATGACAGGAAGCAAATGATACTCAGTTTTCCACTGCTGAAACAAGTCCTGAAGTCTCATTGCAGCTGATATGATTCTTTAGGCAAAGCAGTACCTAGTTCTCTCAGACTGCTGTAAAACTGGCCTGTCGGCAGAGACTTCTAGAGAACTGACAACTTACACTGATTTAACTGAGCTCTGAATTCAAAACAAAGAAAGGCAGACTTGTCCTTTCCCATTTTTCATGTTGTACTGTCATGTTCTTTTCGTCTTCCTTCCCCTGGACTCTCTACAGTGATAATTTTATCTAAGTTAAAGCACAAATTCATGAAAATGAAGAATCCCTGATTCTCACTTATATGGAAAGTTTTTTTCCTCATCATGAAATCGAGATGATAAGATCAAATACCTGAATTCATATTATTGAAAGGACTGTGTTTCTCCTAGCCTAGCTTGTGATAACTTTTGGGCATTGATCCTACTAAAAGTTTGGCAATACAAAATGCAAAGTCTTGTTCAAACTCCTCTTTGTAGACAGTTCTTAAGTCTCAATACCAGAGTGTCCTGAGAGAAAAGAGTTACATGACTTATTTTTATTCACTAAATCTTAAAGCTTTTGGGAAGTGATTTTCACTTAGTTGTTTGTAAGTTAGGAAGATGTGTTCAGATCTTGTGATCACTGACTCGGTTTTATCACTTAAATAAGGTCTGAATTTAGACTGTTAAAGAAAGAACATTTTTATACTTAGGGACTTCAGTGATGGAACTTCTGGTCTCTTTTCTGTCATAAAAGCCTCTGTGGCAATTCACAGAGAAAACTTCATTAGCCTGAATTGTCAGAGAATGCTTGTACCCTAGTTACAGATATCACTTCTTATTTTGGCTGATGCTGAGACACTGTGATCCTTTTCTTCTTCTCCTGGGAAATCTTTGTAAAGTAGAACTTTAAAGTCAAAGCCACCAAAGTTTTAAAGATGAGAGTGACAAAATGGCAGTTCTTTAATCTTTAGACTAAGAAGCTGATAGTTAGAAATAAAAAAAAAAGAAACAAAAACCAGCCCACAAACCGGAATCAGAAATCTGCCATGGGACTCCTCCAACCGTGCCAAGATACAGCCTCACTCCAGCCTCCTTCAACACCAGAAACCAGCATGGAAGGGAGTAAAGAAGCTGGGGCTTGTTGATACTCAGTTAGAAGTTTGCATAAGCTCATTTTATTTACCTGTAATTTTCCTTCACTCATAACTAGAGTCAGGATGAAACTTGAAGGGTACTCAGCTTGATAACAAAGGGGAGCTGGACCTACCTTCTGTAAGCTGCAATTGCAGAGCTTTTAGCAGAACAGCATCAGGTTAGATTGTCTAGTCCATAAATGGGAAAAAGAAAATGGAAAAAATAAAGATAAAAAGAATTTTGATGTATGCCATTAAACCCATTTATTCACTCTCAAATAGAGGCCTGATACAAAGACAATGGAAAAAAGAACCAAAACTTAAACACACATTTCTAAGAAATGGAAACTGATGCAGTATAAAAATCAAGTCACTGGCTCAAATAATTTGGAGGTACTTACAGGTCATCTAGTGAAGGATTTTTACGTTTTTTCATCGACTTTATGGAGACTTGCACATCAGCACTTTTGCATAAATGACAGGTGCCAGAATATGATTCTTTCCTTGTCAGTTTCATAAGTTCCAAAAGAATAATGCCATTTCCTGTCCTTCTCTATTGTTCCATGTGTAGATGACACTTGCCAAGAATGAGATTACAAGTGTTTTGAGAGTCTTGAGTGCCATAATCCTGAAAGCTGTGCAATCACCTAACACACCAACCACATCCTGTTGATCATGCACTAGTCATTTGAAACAAGGTCCTGCTTGGCTGACATATTCCTGCAGTACCCTCTGACTGCTCACTGAATTTTTGAATGATTTAGGAGTAGGGGGAGGCCACTCATGTTTTTCAAACTGCAGGTATATTCAGGGTCTTGCATAATTCTTAGCTTCAAGGGCTGTAAGTGAAAATTTTTGTGCTAACAGCTTCCTTTCACATGAGGATCAGAGCTGAGCTCTGTCTTGGGAGCTGGCTGGACACAGCTGCCAGGAGTGAGAAGGCTGCTGAAAGTGCCTACAGAAGCATTGAGAGGATAAATCTGGAAACAAATGAAACTTCCTCTGTTGAAGTTGTTTAAAATGAAAAACAGCCTGAGAGGAAGCGGATGAGGGAGCATCACACTTAGAAATGAGGCAATGGTGATGGAAGCTCTGGGTGGAAACACTTTTCCGGTGCTGGGATGCCCTAGGTCTCTGGCACTGTTTCTGTTTTCTGATGAAGTACAGCTCTGCATGACTCCTTTGAAAGAGAAAGACCTGGCTTGGAACTAAAGCTTCAACAACATCAGGAAACACACACAAGTTCAATACCCCCTCTAATGCTTTCATCCATGTCATGTTATTCAATTCCTAGTCACACTTCTGAGATCCTTTCTAGGTCTGGGTAGTGCAGAAGACTTCTCCCTTGTGTCACTTCTTGCAGCACAACACAGCCACAGTAGTTAGAGCACAGGAGGCAAATTGCAAACAGGATTCCCACTGCTGTGAACTTGGAAATGTGAGGAGATCTACCTACCTTTGGAGTAGATCTTAGTGGAGCTATACAATAGCAAACCTATACAATAGGTTTCTTCCTCAATGAGAGGAGTCACCACAGTCCATTTCAGATGTTTTCCAACAAAGGTAAAGGAAATGACATAGGCAGAGATAATATAGAGGGAAAAATGTTGGTATTTTCAGCACATTCCAAAAAGTTTATGATTTTAATGACAGAATGGAGTGCAGTTCAGATTTAGACTTTTTCTTTTGTCTAGTTGTTTGCATTTTGTTTCCTTTCTTTTTTGATATTAAACATGGCTCTGTTTTGAGTAGGAGATTGGACTAGACACTTTGATGTTCCTTCCCACTAGGAGTATTCAATGATAAATATGTGTTGACAACTATTTTTTCCTGAATATGTTGTATAGAGTATGTTGAAAATCCAGCTACCTCCCACACAGAGCAAGTGTTTATCCATTCTGACTGATCCCATTCCTGCTGCCCTAGACACCACCACATGAGCCCAGCAAATTACTTTTGTTCCCAATTCTACAGAGCTTCTCTCTTCCTCATGTGGAACAGAGTCCTGACCCTTTTCAGACCAACTCCCTCAATCCAGGTGCACCCTTTCCAGTACTATTTTATTTTATCATTAACATTTTTTCTGCTCAGAGAAAAGTGAAGTTGTGAATACCTAAACCGGAATAATTTCTGAACCTGATGAGAAGAGAGACAGCGCCACTGAACACCATCAGATTGTGAGAACAGTGTTAGTGCCATGCTTAGCCAAACATTGTCTGAAATGTTTATACTGAGGTGGAAAAAGAGAAAAAAACACCCTTCAAAGTCCTTGAGTTCTCCTGCAGCATAGTGAGTGTTCAGAGTTTCCATCCTGCCTTACAAATTTTCTTCAGCTTTTTTCCAAGGCTGCGAAGTCTGTTTCACTTGGCTATGTAAAAGGCCATCTGATCTTGACGGCCACTACACCAGAAGGTTTATAAGTGATTTGTGCAGCCCACAAAGTCGTTATGGATGCACAAAGAGGACTGAGCCAGACAGTGAGCCCAAGCCCTACTTACAGCCCAAAGGCTCATCCTAACAACCGTACAGCCCCAGTGCAGGAAACCCAAATGATTTTGCTGAAATGAAAAAAAACCCTAGAGCTTCCTAACCCAACTTTACCGTAAGGTTTAATTCCTTTTTCCAGCTTTGTCACACCAGTAACAACCATTCACTCTGCCCTCCTCTACCAGAGCAGCAAATGAAAGAGCTGTAAATCAAAGTCCCTTTGGATACATTTCTGTTGAAGGGAATTTCCCTCTATTACTATAACATTGTGAGAAATGACTGTACAGTGTGAATTTTTTAATAAAAGTGCTTTTTACAAATTACTTGACACCTGTTAAAACAGATGTTAAAGCTAAAACATTCTTTTAGCACAGTTTCATTTCTCTTGCATTTATGTACTCCACTGCACCATTAAGTTACAAACAGTGAGGAAAGGGAAGCCACACCACAGGGTCTGTTTAGGCCATGGGTTACTCCTGGAAATATTCCTGAGCACAAAGCTCAGCAACCACCCCAGCACTGATACTGAGGAACAAGCTCCAGTAAAACTCCAAAATGTTATTTGAATGGAATTAAATTAAATTACTTTATAATTAACTTCCACCTAAGTCAGGAATTTGTTAGCATTAGGAAAAAACAAGGACAGTTATGCAACCCATCCATCACAGTTGTTCCACTCAGGACAGCATAAAGCACAGGTTATTTTTCTAAAAATTTCATAGGATGACTTGTAATATTTTTTGGTGTATACTCATGCTAATAAGATACTGGAGTGTACAATTTCCAGGTCTTTCTAAAGAAGTACTATTTTATCACAATTCCTACAGTAGAATGAATGAAATTATATCAGCTTCCATAAGCTTATCTAAAAGCACTATTAAAGGAGATTAGTATATTGCAAATGTAGTAAGAGAGGAAAGATGAACTGTGAATTTGCCTCCTGTACCAAGCTGAAGGACATCTCTGTATAAAATTATAACCCATTGCTCTAGGAGTTTTGACTGTGGCCTTTGGTAGTGCTCAACAACCTAAAGAGCAGACCTAATTTTGTCAAATGCTTAGAGATGCAGTAAATTGATGTTACCTCTCTTTTTTCTTTCTCTTTTTCTTTATTAAAAGGAGGGAGAACCTTTGCTGAAAAACTCTTTGCTTTAGGAAAAAATACTGAGTTACCCTTTATTTAAAAAATGCACAAACTTGTTTTTGAGGTTTTACATAGAAAGGCTAGTTGATTTATTTGATCTCACAGTGAGAAAAAAAAACATTTAGATGGCATTTTAATTGTGATCCAGTAATTTCTATGAAAGCTTTAAATACGGACACAAATTTTAAAAAAGATGAAAGCAAACACCTATAATTTTATACGTTTCTATCTGTTAAAGTTTGTCCAAAGACATTTTTGCTCTAAAAAGTGTACTGAGTTCTTATTGTGGTTTAAGCCTTTTACAATTTTTTATCTCTGACTATGTCCATTCATAAATGCCCTGCTTTGCCCCATACAAGAATTTTATTCTCTTTGGGGTCAGTGGAGTTATATGGCCTCTTGACAAGGATTCATTTAAAGTTCTGTGAAAATTAGAATGTTTAAGCATTAGAGTGTTTATTTTCTGAGTTTTTTTGGTCATACTAACTGCCTGGGCAGATTTCAGAAACATTGCAGATAGTTCTGCTTCTGGTAGTTCAGCTGTGTTTTTTGGGTATTTTATTGTGGCTCTGAATTTCTAATAGCTAAGTACTGCCTGGGAAATGAGGCTTTGTGGCCTCTCCATGGTAACTCAAACAAGGCTTTCCTCTTGTCCGTTCTATCTGAATGCTGTGTGTGAGGGAATTTGGCAGAATTTGCCTAAAAGGAATGGGGGCATTTAGGGAGTCTGGGGAATGGATGTCACTGATTAGAAGGGTCATCTCAAAGATCTGTCTGTAACTGAATTTCACAGCCTATCTCACTTTGTTGGAAACCAACTTACCCATCCTTGGCTCATACACATGCCTGAAAATACCAGTACCAGATCCTGAATTTTGATGGGAGCAAACTCCACTGATAGAAGTAGAAACCTGCCCAGCATCTGCATCCTCCCACCACCCTCTCTGCTGTCAGCATCACAGGGACTGGTTCCTTTCCCCATGAGTAGAGTGGAACAGGGATCACACTTCCAAATAAGCCTTTTCATCTCCAAAAAGCACACAGCAAAAAGATAGACACACAAAGCAATCAAAGAAGAAAATTCTGAAAGGTATTTTAATGGTTTGTGTGAAATGGGTAAAAATGCAATAAATCAAGGAGCCAAAAGGATCTCTACTTCAGTGTTTTAACTTTACAGGAATTTTCATATGTCAACCTGTTCTGTAGTTTGACAGGCAAAATGCTCATGGTTACCTATAGAACTCAAACAACAATGATATTCTGAGCAGTCTTAATAAATGTTATTTTAATTAAAAGAGATTTCCACTCTTTTCTGTGTGCCAATTAAATTGAAAGATAACTCTGACAATTCCAATTAGCATTTACCACAAAATATGTATATGCAAATATAACAGAAGGTAAATACAGATTTGAAAAAAGACAAAATCATATCATAACAAAACAATTAGACAGAACATTGTTGCCAATTTTTCTTATTTAAAATAAGTCATCAGCAATATATAGCAAATACTGAAAGTATATGTCAAACATTTAAAATAAATACAAGTCATCCAAAGTTTATACAAACAAAAAATTAGAAACATATTCACAATTAAACTGTAGTGCAGGATGTTTCAAAACTGTGGATTTCCTTTTATTCTGGCTCTGAAACTAGTTTTCAAAGCAATTTAAACTTACATTTATTGAATTAATAGAAACATACCTAGTATTTGGGAAGAGAATAGTCAGCCTTTCATGGAAATGGTCTGGAACTGTAAAATTCTAAGAGCACATGGAGACACTTCAGACCCTAAAACAATAAAGAGAAATGTCAATCCTACTGTAAAGAAGCGTGTTGAGGAGGCTGATGGACAGCAAGATGCCTGGCTTATTCTGGACACCAATTTCTGGCCTTGTCTGGCCAGGTCAGCAGTGACAGCACAACTTGAACACCCCTGGTGGATCTAACTGGAGTAACTGAAGAAGTTACCTGGATGCCATTAATGGTCTACAGAGCACATCATGCTTCCAGTCTGCAAACTCTGACATTTCACCCAGAGATGAAATTTGGAATAACCTATTTGCCCTGAATTGGATTTGGAAACACTCATCTGATCTGATCTGATCTGATCTGATCTGATCTGGTGATTCTCAAAAGAATGTATAATCACTAGGACATAATAGCAGGACAATAAAGAAATTCCATCCTAAGTTGTCAGCAGAAATTCCTTTACCATATAGACATTTTTGCTGACAAACTGTAGGGCTTTAGAGGAGTTCCTCAGTATCTCCCCTGGGGGTTGCCTGGAGTAGCATTTGTGTTTTCTTTTTGGGCTCTGCCAATAAACTCCAGTGCTCAATTCACCCATGGCCACTCTTAGGGATATGATTTAGATGAGCTACAGTTTATCCCAATTAATAAAGCATGGAAATGTAGGATAATGAATTGACAGCCAATTTTTTATTTATACTACCTAACCTTGGTTTGTCCTTTAAATGAGCTCTGCACAATCACTAAAATAAATTATGTTTATTGTGGCCTGTGCAGCATGATGTTATTATTTTTTTCACTGTTAAATAACTTAGACACTGAAACTGAACAGACAGACATACTTTGTGTTAAGTGGAACACTGAGATGGGTAGAAGAAATTTTGAGAAACTGACACTCATTGCTTCTATAGCATGTGTTTCCTAATATATTAAATTATTTTTTCATTAACCCCAGAGAGAATCTATTTTATGAGTCATCAATGGCCAGAAAATCTCATTTCTAAAGGACTAGACCCAGTGCTGCTGAAGACATCTAAGACTGTGTCAGATCCTTTTCTAATGGAGAGCAAATTCTCTTGCAATAAAAGGACAGACAAAAAAGAATTAAGGACAGCCTGGTGTGAGGAGAGAAGATAATTCCCTTCTTCTCATTAAAGTAGCACTAAATAGGGTTTGTGTTCTACATTTTGTTTATTTTTAAGGGTTCCTTAGTGGCTTGACACTAAGTGGAGTTAGCTAAGCTTGGTAAACAAGTGAGAATTTAAAGTATGAGTTTTTATTGCAGTTACTTAGAGAATCTCCTTGGTGCTGCTGGAATATTCCTCAGTTAGACTTTCTCTCTGGACTGAGGTCAAGCCATGGGTCAGAAAGCCACAACCTTCAGGCTTGGGCTTCTTGGGAAGGAGATCACTGTCGACCATCATTCACATTTTCCTCTTCCTTCCTCTTGACATTCAATTGCATTTTTGTACAAATATTTTGCTAAATGTGATGTTTTGCTAACTGGGTGGATCTGCAACTTTGTACTCCAGCACCTCTTGTCTGAGACCAACTACTTTTTAAATTCCTCCTTCTTTAAGTTTCTCCCTTTTGGTAATAAAGATGCTTCCCCTTTTCAGAGAAAAAGTAGAAGCTACTTAGATTCGCCTTAAAACTCAAGTCATTTCACTTGTGCACCAAGGATGGGGTAAGATTCCAATATTTAGTGGGTGATTTGGATCCAAGGATCCAGCAACCATCCTCCTGGGTCCCTCCTCTCACTGAAAAACAGGAGGAACCCCATGGCAGAGGAGTGTGCTCTGTCAAAGTCGCGGATGCAAGTTTGATGGCTGTCACTAGCAAACAATTGCTCCACCCTTTGCACGACCAGGCAGGGTGTCCAAGAGCTCTTCCACTATTTTTTTAGCACCCTTCTCTCCCTGCTTATAAATGAGTACACATTCCAGAAAGACTCAAAGGACAGTGGCTGATTGCACAAAGTGGAAGTTTTCACACAATCCCAAAAGAGACTGATATGGACATGGCAAAAATATATCCACTGCTATTACTAATAATTAGTTTAAAAAACAACAAAATGCAATTTATAACAATGAATCCATTTTTGTTCTTTGCAATGACCATAGATGACAGCTATAGAATGTTCATCAGAAAACAAATGAGCCTGCTCATCTACAAAAACCCCTTCTGTATTCTTTCGCTCAGATTTAAGGGTAGGAGAGTAAACCTACATATAAATTATCTGCTTCATTAATAGAAATGTAGTGCTTCATTAATGAGCAAAAAAACCTCTTCTCTCTCTTTTTTTTTTTTTAATTTTTTTTTTGTTTTGTTTTTTTGGGGGTTTTTTTGGTTTTGTTTTGTTTTGTTTTGTTTTACTTGTTTTTTTTCTGTTTGGTCAGCCAAAATGTCTATGCTGTCCTTCACCCTCTCATGGCACAGGTCTGAGGGATTTCCTGACACAAAAGTCACTAATTCCACACCAATGGAAAATGTATTTAAATGTATTTATGCTTACTGTATTTAAACTTATTTAAACTGCAGAAAAGAGGATTTAGGTTGAACATGAGAAAAAACTCTCAGACCTCTACGTGTGAGAGGCTTGCTCAGGAGGCTGTCACCTTTCTTTCATGGGTACTGCTAAAATAAACTAGGAATGTCTGTGAGAAATCATACAGGAAAAGTGGAGCCTTCTTCAGCAGGGAAGATTTTTTTAAGACACTTATATTTTGCTGTGTTACTTACAATATAGTTCTGATATAAATCTGAAAAACAGAGCTGAGAGAAAATTATAAACATCCTAAAATACCTGTAGCAAAGGTCATCTTTTGTAGAAAGTAGAGTCTGAGGTTGCATATTAGAAAAAAATTTCTTTAATCTCCCTAATTTAGTGTTTTTTTTATTTGACAGTAATCGACCCTACCTGATGGCAAGGTGGAAGAGAAATGGCCATTTCAAGCCCTTTCCAGCAGTACTTTTTTAGTACTCTGAATTTACTGACTAACTAGTTACTATTCCCTGTCCAGCAAAGACCCTTATATATTGAATTACACTTTCATCCTGGTTGCTAAACCAGTTTTGAGTAAATGAAAAGGTGCTTGCTGAAAAGGTTTGGCCACTACTACAGGTGTTTCTCTTACTAAAAATAAAATAAATATATTGCTATGCAATCTATGTTGTAAGCTAAAGAAATTAGCTACTAAAACTTGCTAACATAACTAAGCAATGGGCCCTACTGTTGATGCCTCTACTAGGAAAAATAGTTAGCAAGGAGTCTTAATACAGGCTGAAATATATTTATGGCACATAAAGTTGCAATGTCCTGTTGCTGTTTGGTAAAACCTTCAGAGGAATGGATCAATTTTTCTGTAAGGGCAAGGATTTCTTTTTTTTCCTAATTAATTTCAGGTTTTATTGCTAAAAAATATATAAATAAATAAAGTCTCAGATGTTCCTGTTTTCTAAAGTTTTATGATGTTTGAAATCTGGATGCCCTCAGAACATGAAACCAGAGTAGGACAATACATAACTCTTTCCAACCATATTTTTAAAGCAAAATTTGACTAAGTGTTTTGGCTCAAAGAAGGAGAACATAAAGATCACAGATAATTTTTATTTATTATTACTAGATGATCTATTTCCAAAACTCAAGCCATTCTATGATTCTATGATTCCATTATTTATTTGTGCTATGGAGTTTCAAGTTCTCTTTCAAGTCCTGAAATTCCTGATTCACTGTTTTGGGGTTTTTTTTGCTTGTTTGTTTGTTTATTCTAAATAAAATGAAGGCACCAAAAAAACCTGTCTCCTTGAAAATACTGTTACTTAAAAAGATTTTCTGGATTTTGGCTAGCAGTGGCACCATAAATACTCTTCAAATATGTGTGTTGGGCAGAATGAGTACATGTCACTCAGCCCAGAAATCAAGCATTTTGATTAGTCAGCTAAAGTTTAAGAATTAAGGAAGATTTTGCTTAGAAGCAATGGTCCAAGAGCCATCTGAAGCACGCTCAGTTTTGCTCATTCTGCAGCTGAAGTAGGCATCTCTGCTAGGTCTGGGCTTTTCTGCCATCATCAAGACAGAGCAGATGAGCCCTGAGATGAGGCAGCCAGCTCCAGCACTGCAGCTGGAACTTCTGGACTTCTGGAAGAAGAAAGCCTCCAGTTTCCAGGAGTTGTTCTGTTCACAAAATGGTTTATCCCATCTGAAGAATATTGTAACAGAACCACTTCAGCCATCACATTTTCCTGATTCTTTCTAACACAGGTGATTTAGAGTGCCAAAAAGGCTCTTTCATCAAATATGAATGTAGTTTTGATTAAACACAGCACAGAACAAATTGGAAGACAGAGCATTCCCTTCAAGCAATACCTGGGAAAAGTTCTTTATCTTCGTGTTTAAATACATTTACAGGCAGTTTATATCCTTTTTTTGCTTTTGAACCTATTAAAAGGAGAAGTTAGAAGAGAAAGTGTCTGCAATAGACTTCCAATACACATTGAGTAGACAAAGCTTTTATTCATATCCAACAAATGTTTGGGTTTTTTTTGTATAGGAAACCATTGAGGGATTGTTTGACAATGAAATGAGGAAATGAAGAAAGGCTCTTGGTTTTATCCTTAAACATTTGATGCAACACCTCGTTCTACCTGAATCACTGGTCTGGTTACTTGTACTGTACAAGTGGGTGAATTATCTTATTCTTAAATCAAGTATCCATTTTCTGAAGGACTTTATTTTTCCTCTGCTTTGTGTCCTTTCTACACCCTTATCTCAAGGCATCATGAGAACAGAAGCTGTGCAGGGGATGAGATCAGTGCTGATGTCATGCTGAAAGTACAGCAATGAAGCTTTATATCTAGAAAAAGCCCTTTTTAGGGGGTACCTCAGAAAAATCCAGTTATGATAGCATTAACTTTCCCAATATTTCCAATGGCCTATTCTAATTTTTCTAAATAATCGATAGATTTACTCTAAATGTTAATTGGAATATAGATATTTTGTGCAAATAAAAAGACCTTAATTTAAAAATTCATAAAATAAAGCCTGACTTTGTGGGTTTGTGACTTTTTCTTTTTACACTGGTTCTCTATTTCCTCATTAGACAGACAAAAATAATTAAGGATGTGTATTCCAAATCCTCTCATCTTAATAACAGGAGATACAGTAGCATATCTTGCAATTATTAACTGCCTTATCTTTATAATTTCATTTCCATGCTGAGAAATATTTTGCTGCTTGATTGCTAAAGGCAAAATAGAGCAATATTTTTAACAGCATGTACCAACTTAACTGTAATATTCAGCAGCCAAAGGGTCATCCAGAAGAGATGTCTTTGCAAAAATATGTTAGAAAATATTGGTTTATTATGATCAGGTCCTTTCTAGGAAAAGAAGTATTTTGCTTTACAGTTTTTAGGTACTTGGGCAGAGGAAGATATTACTGACATCAGCTAATAAGAAGCAACTCCTGTAAAAATACTTTTTACATATTATCAGGTTTCAGTCTATTCTTTGGCTCTAATAGGCTGTCCAGATCCAGGCTGGAGCTCAGAAAAAGAATGAGAAAATAGCAAAGCACATGTGAAGAGAAAAGGTACAAGAAAACTGTGATAACCTGAACACTGAGGGATTCTTTCATCATACTGAGACATTCTTTGGTCTTAAGCTGTTACCTAGAAGATTGGTATAGACCTGGAAAATGGTAAATACATTTGTGTCAGTCAACAATTCTCTCAGAATAGCAACCCTTATTCAGAGCATTTGAGATCTTACATTTAAAGAAAGTCAGTAATGATATCTTTGTCCATGTCAGTAACTTCCTGATCATGAGAGGATTCACCCTCTCCATGCTGCTGAGCCCTTCCTTTAAAACATGGGTATCTCAGAGCTTTTCTGGGCGAAGACTGGACCGCACTGCTCGATGCATGTAATGGCCTTGTTCCAAATGAGTTAAAGCTCTGTGAGAAGGCAGAGAATTTCTCATTCCTGAGAACACCACACAGAGCCCAAGAGCAGCTCATAATGGACACGTAAAACCTGGGGCATGCTGCTGTCAATGGGACACTGCCAACAATTTCTGAGGATCAGGATCCTCCTTAACTGTTTGCACGTTGCAGGAGACAGAGTGGAGCTTATTGCTTAGAGCTGATTCACCTCAGCCCTTCTGACTGGGAAGATTCAAAAAGCTCTTTCTGAGCTTGACCTTGTCCCCTTGAGTGTCTTTTTTTTTTTTAATTGGACACATTGCACTGCGCAGTACATGGCACAACTTGCCTGTATCACTGTGGCATTGTAACCTGGAGTCATTGTGTTTCAAACTGCATATTCCAGAATCAGCTTTTCTGCCTTTATTTTTAATTATATTAATTGCTAGGATCTCTTTTACAGTGCTACAGAGATGATCTGTATGTGAAATATAGAGAACTAAGGACTGTCAGTTAAATAATTCCTAGCTTTTCCACGAACAAATTAAAAATGTAATAAAAAATTACACTTGTGCTAGATGACAACATTTCTGACATGCTCAAGGTAATATCATCTCAGTGATGGCAACTTCAAATCTTAATTATATTGAAAATCTGAATAACTGGTGTCTGTGTTCTAAACTTTCCAAGACAATAATTGCATACTGATCAGCAAAAAAAAAGCTATGGGAGAATGAGATAAAATGGAAATGGATTAAAAATCTTAATTACTCTAAAATATCCTAGACTGCATTCCCCAGACTGGGGGAATGCCTAATGTTTTTGGGTTTCTTAGTCTTCCAGAAATTGTCATTTTAGTTTTTATGGATGACTTTGCTTTTGGTGTAATTTATAAATTTTAACCTATCCAAGAAAATATAAACCAGCCTTTACTTTACATGCAACAACAAAATAATCTTTTCCAGATTGCTTTAATAAAAAAAAAAAGCTGAAAATGTTGAAAATCCTCACATTTTATAAGTATAAATTAGTGGGTTTATTTTTGCAGATTTTCTATTTGCAAATAGATACATTTTTCATACCCTACACATTTCTTAAAAATGGTGTTTCAAATCTAAAGCTTTTTCAAACCTTTTAAAATCTAAAGTATAATAAGAAAATATTTTTAAAACAACTTCTCTGAAGGTTCTGAGATCATTCAATTGTGCTTTATCAGAAAACTGTTTTGCTGGCATTCCCTTCCTCTAGCTCTGGCTCCTCTGCAATGAGATAAGATGTAATTTCTATTGAATTGCAGGTCTGTGTTTAATCTTAGATGATTAAATTACCTTTAATCTTCTAAGAAATTCTGCACATACACAGAAACCTTCTGTCCCACAACCAATAAGAAAATACTTAGTGTGTTTTACACAGTGTTTGTTGGTAAGTTTATGTTTTAGTCTTCAGGTCCAGAGAGCAAATCATGTATTTTGCTGAGCCAATGAACCAACATTTCAGTTCAATGTGCCATGCAATGTGTGTTTTCTTTATGTGAAATAGTCCAAAAATCACCCTGAAATGTTGATATTTTCTGTAGACAGGAAGAAAGTATGAATAGCACACTTACCAAAATGTTCATAGTGTTAGTGAAGAAGTTTGGCCTTGTGGTCTAAACTATATGCTACCCTACCACATGTTCATGTTCTTTGCCCATTTTTTCTTTTAGTTCAGTAAAAGATACAACGTGCAGTGATATAAATTTGAAACACACTTGTCTTCAGCCACATTGGATTGTCTTAACTCATTTCGTCATGGACACAGGGATTCCTTATCAAGCAGTGCATAAGGATCTTAATACCGTTTGTTGCTCTTGTTTTCTTTTCTTTTGTTTTATTTTACTCAGAGATAAAATCAGCTACCAAGTATTTATTAACTGAAAGCTTAACACAATATTTGAAGTGTTGTGCTGTCCACATACAGTAACACAGACAACCCCTTTTTTTTAATAGTTCAAATTTGAAAAGTGGGAGAAAATCTTTTTCAACAGTCATGACCCAAACTTTCATAACAAGGAATCATTTCTGTGCTGTTCTGGCTTGGACTGGGACAGAGTTGATTTTCTTTGGGTCAGCTTGTAGGGTGCTGTGGTTTGGATTTTTGCCCAAAACAGTGTTGATAGTACACTGATGTTTTAGCTAATGCTGACTAGTTCTGACACAGCATCAGTGTCAGTGAGGATGCTGGGGTGAGGATTGAGAGGGGACACAGCCAGGGCAGCTGACCCCCCTTGACCAGAGGCATGTCCCACACCATGCTCAGCAGTAACAGTTGGGGGGGAGAAGCAGCAAGGGGGAATATTTGGAGTTATGGGTGCTTTTCTATAATTACGTTTATGATTGGAAGCAGAACATTTGGTATGATTTATTTAATATGAAATATGAATATTGAAATAAAGTTTTAAAGAAAATATAGCGCTGCTTGCAAAAAAATGTTCTGTTTATAGAAATAAAGGAATTACTTTTAGGTTTAAAAAAAAAAATCTCATTTTCTTAACTAATGTGCATTGAAAAAAATATACTGCTTTGAGTTTTATGAGTTAACATTAGGAAATTTGCCCAGTGCACTTTTACTTCAAGGGTGTAATAAAGAACACTGATTCTTGCTGTTTTCAAAAGAAAAATACAGAAAAGCCTTTCTCTGAATGCCCATAGGAAATGTCTGTCCTACACCGTCGATTTCATTATAGTGTAAGAAACACTTTTGCCCTAAGTGCTTCTTCCAGCCCTGGTTCTTAATTGTTGTTATTTGGCAGCATGAAATATTGATGACATTGGTCAAAAAGATTGACAGCTGCATGAATTGTTATTAACCAGCCTGTTGGTTGTAGCTTAAAGTTCAATAAATACCAAGTTGCAGTATAAGCCTCAGGGAGCCTCTTTCTTTTCTGAAGAAGTGGAAATTAACTATTTGATGTCTTTATAAGCTGTCTTTTCCCCATCCCCCCTCAACCCCCCCAATAGTTTTGATGACACTAAAAAGAAGTGGATGGTTTGGTAATGCTCTCATAACTGGGGATCATGGCCCTTTCTTGGTCCTGAAGGAGGAAATGACCAGTCATTACAGGAGATGTAACTACCCAGTCCATGGTTGTCACTGTCATTCATCACCACAATAAACAGCAGAAAAATCATTCAGAAACGCTAGGATCTGAACGAGCACAGGGGACAGAATGATTTCTGAAGTGAGTCAGGAATAACACGGGTTGTGCTGGTACATGAGAATACATCTCATCCTCCACACACAAGTAATGTCACACTGTTATGACTTGCAGGTGTACATACACTCAATCACATAATAACTTCCTAGAGAGCTTCAATAATTGTGAATTAGGTTGGAGAGAAAAATCTTTACCAACATGCAGATTCTCAACTTTTTTAATAGTGCCATGTACCTTCCCTTTTTAAAAAAATGTTAACATCTGCTGTCTCCTTCTTAAATCTCTGTGGATTTTTTTTTCCCAGGGCAAATATGCTACTTTTCTTGCTACGGGCAAACTTAGATTTTTAACACCTGTTTCTCTGCTGGTTCAGAGATCTCTGGCATCTGTACCCATTACTTGTCTTGTTGAGTTCTCTGTATGTCTTAGCTATTCAGTATTCTGTGTTATTACTACTTGTGATGTGACATACTGTCAATTTGACTTTGATCAAAATAAAGTAATTGTAGCAACAGGAAGAATCCATTGAAACTTCACAAATAGATGGAAAAAAATACCTTGCTGACTCAGTAAATGCTAAAATTTACCACTTAGGGAAAAATATGACTAGCGTATTTATATGTATATCTATGAATATTCCAAAGCTTCATCCTTTCAGATGCACTTGAATCACTCATCACTCTGAATTCACATGAATGATTCAGATAAACACTTTAGTGTCCCATAACCTCATTGCTACCACTGATCAAGCAGGCTGATCTGAGCATTAATTTAACCTGTACTTAACTTGTCACGTGTAGATAATACAACATATGTTGCAGTGTGCACATGTTGGACTGAAATGTTGAGGCAAAACCATAGTGAAGAAGTTTTGACATTCTGTCACTGATATTTTTTTGTCCTTGTGAAGGGAATTTTGTTACTCATGGGTTATGTGTTGCTGTAATGGTTAGGATGGATATTTAATGTGTATTAATCATGACAGAAAATTAACATTTTCGCTGGGACTTAATTGAACAATCTCTCTCCATGCCATAATCACTTTTACAGTCTGTCTATTCAGTTAAACTGAGGCAAGGTTTTAATTTTATTTCCTCCAATATCAATCACTTAATATCCCATGAACATCTTGAATTCCTTCTTCTGTTACAAGAGTATTTTCCCCAGCTTTCCTGCACTGTACATGTTAGCATACAATACAATAATTAATAATATGTCTTGCAATATGTCTTCAAACCTAAACTTTCACAAACTTGCACATCTTTCAAAATGTTTTAGTATTTGAATTTCCTTTTGGTAAAACAAGAAAATGTAATTATGTGCTAAAATAAATTGATAAGCAACTTGTTTAACCAATGGTTACAATCTCCTCTCTTTGCTCACAGCATCTGCAGCAAATAGAACCTACTTCATTTCAATGCTGACATTTAATCAATGCATGTAAATCACCTTGGAGACCTATTATTCTTGTATTCATTAATTCTGTCATGAAGAATATAAGCATGTAGGAGAATTATATACAAAGTTTTTGCAGCTGAGGTCAAAAACTGGCACATGCAACTGTCTGCTCTTGAAGTTCCAAACTGCTTCTGACACATGGCATGGTATATATCACAATGTGTGGGAATGAAATTATAGGATCTCTGAATTAAACTTGTAACAGAGTTTTATTTAAGGGACTTTTTGTGTTAGGAAATTGTCAGCTGGTTGGAAGTCTTTCCTATTGACTGTATAACATATCCCTTCTGTTTACTAGCTTCTGGGGGCAGGTACAGATGAAAATAAATACAGAAGTGACTGCTTCTGTATGGAACGACTAAACTTTTTAAACCAAATGTCTGGGTTATAAAATAAACAAATATGATGAAACAATAAATGACAAGAAGTAACCAAAACAATTTCCAGCCAGGCAGTGGCATCTCAACATTTTCAAGTCAGTACGCCATGAGAATTTAGCATTGCTGGTCTCTGAACATTTACAACTCACTGGAAATGAAAAATGAATTTGTATTTAGGCCAGTGTTTGGAGGGAGAGTGACTGAAAGCATTAGAGAAAACAGTGATAAGCCAACAGCAATGGCACAGCCGATGGGCTTGTTTGGTGCCTACAGCTCTGCATGGGTTACACCTCTGTGCTCCACCTCCTGCTACAAACTGTTTTACTGGTGAAACACCAGTTTGTCCAAATAAATCTGTTGTGTAAAAGCTATCTAAGACAACCAGCTTTGGTCTGTCAGGTAAGTGAGCTGGCACCACAAGAGCCCAGAACCTGAAGGTGGCTCTCCTGAAACCAGGAGAGTAGATGCAGCAGTACATGAAGGGCTGATAGAGAAATGTGCTGCTCACCCACCTCTCAAGAAACTTCCTCCACTGACCCATAGCTATGGCATCCCATGGAAGAAATCTGAGAAAATCAGACATGGTGAATTTTCTATCCTTAATTACCATCCAAATTTTGCCATTTGATTTTTCCTTTAATTTCCATTGGTGAGCCATTCAACACAAAAAGTTAAAATTGAAGCATTTTAAATCGTTAAGACAAATAATTTTGAAACATTTCCTTTCATCTTTCTCTTTAAATGCAAAGACATGTAATTATTCATGAAAAAATAGTTTGGAAGCCATTCTAAGGTTCTCTGAATTCTAACAGAAAATCAGTAACTCTATAATTTTCTATTCTTTCTTATTATATGAACCTGATCTTTTTCTTTGACAATCTCCATGTAAAGAACATTTTTGTCATAAGGAACATTTACCAACTTTCATTTGACAAGCATTTTTTGCTGCATGAAATTTTAAGGGTTTATTACAGAAATTTTAAAATATATACACATACATATATATAAATAATTATAACATACTGTAATTTTTCTCAGTGGATTCAGGATACAGGAATCCATGCAATCTTTTTCTGATGTGTTTTATAAACTATGATAAATCAGCTGCAGAGAGACAGTCACTCCTGATTTGTAACCAGGAGTGAGTAAAAGACACCAGGCTATATGCATCATGCAGGTACAAAGCATGGAATTTTAGTCTAAATTTTGAATGTGGGTGCACAGGTCACTGCTTTGCATTTTACTGGGTGCAGAAGAGAAAATTTAATGTACAGTAATTTCACGATTATAAGCCACACCTTTTTCCTTGAAGAACCCAGCCTGCCCCACTAGTGCGGCTTATATTCAGGTGCGGCTTATCTATGGACAAATCCCAGTGAAATGCCAACCCGGAAGTGAGAGCCGGCTGGGGAGGGCACCTGGGGCTGCCTTTAAAAGTTTCTCTGGTCTATGAACACTGTTGCGACTTGAGCACCTGACACCAAACCCAGCTGGCAGCGATTCTGTTACTAATTTGTTACTTTGTTACACATGGATCCTCGCTTAAAAAAAAAAAAAAGGTGCGGCTTATATTCGAGTGCGGCTTATATATGGACAAATCCCATGGTCTACCCGGCTACTGGGAGGTGCGGCTTATAATCAGGTGTGGCTTATAATCGTGAAATTACTGTAATTTTGTTACTGATTGTGCAATGTCAAGTGTAGGTCTGCTACCCACCAAGGAAAACCATGTCATATCTTGCATTGTGCCCTGTCACTGTCATGAGTAAATTGTAACACTGCTCTTGTGCTAATCCCTTTGTTCTGTTCATGGCAATTCATTGACAAAACACAGGCTTTGAGTCAGATGTGTGGGAGCCCTTCAGTCACAGGGCCAATTTACATAACCCTCTGCCAGCCCTCTGTCCCTAGACTCCCCAATTAAATGGAGGTGAGAGGGAAATGCCCTGAGATCTGGTGTGCTCTTTTTCTCTGCCATGGACCCAAGGGTCAGAGATCCCCAGCACTGAGCGATCAACTCGGAGATTGTCCCACTTGAACTGGGGCTGGGACCTGTTCTGCACCAGGCACTAAGGAAAGAACAGGTTTAGACTATAAAAACACTGTGGCTTCCTCACAGGGGATCTATCTGGGGTTATCTAAGCTCAGGTCTTGATTCACTGTGGGGGAAAAGATTGTGAAGCAGCTAGAAGAAACGCTAAAGATGGCAAAATAAATAAGAAAGCAAAATGAAAACAATCATAATGAGGTCTGTTATTATAGAGCCTCTGTGACCTTTAAGAGAGTCTGACGACTGATTGCCTGAACAAGTTTCCACCCTGCAGTCCTGAGTCCAGTTCCATGCCTGGTAGCTCCTTTCAAAACAAACCTGCCATGAGCCAGCGTCGGAGCTGCAGTGCACGCTGGCTGAGCAGACTCTGCCCCAAGGCACCCTTGACAGTGACCTCCTTTTCAGAATAGTTACCTGCCCAAGAGTCACTGTCTTATTGATTCATCTGCCTCCAAACAGATGTACCACATATCTGTTTGAGATGCACCTGCTTCTCAGAGACTGAAAACTGAGCAGGTATTTATTATACCTGTGAATTATTCAGCCATGGATGATGACTGTAGCTTGCAGCAGGTATGAACATGTGAATCTCTCTAAGGGGAAACACATACAGAAAGTATGCCCCTTTTGGGGGTCTAAACCAATTATTTGAGATATTTTTAACTGTGTCCTCCAGGCACCTGCCAGCTCAGGTCTGATTTACCTGCTGTTTTCCTATACACATAATATTTTAATGTGTAAAATTTTTATACATATTCAAATATTATCAGTGAAAATATGCAGACATAGATTTTCATACCTGAACCTCTGTATAATTCCTTTTCTTTGCTGACCCTTTGCCCTCTGAGCTTCAAAGATTGTATGATGATACTAGTGAAAGATTTACCAGCTTTAAAGCTGAAATAAAGATGCACTTGAATCTTCAGAAGGATCTGGATTCTGGTCAATAGATAAAATTCTGAGAAAAAAAAAACAACAAACCAAAACCAAACCTGAACAAACATTGAATAACAGTGTAAAAATTCTATTACCTATGGTAAAATGCATTCTGAGCCACAGCCTGAGCTTTGCTTTAGGAACGCTGAAAACAGATAGCAGTCACAGACTCTTAGATTTCTGCTATGACATGAAGGATAAAGTCAGAGGAACAGCTACTGAAGGTGGACAAGGCAAAAAACCCAAAGGGAATATGATATTATCTTTAAAAAAAGAGGTTGAGATTCTGATTTTGATCTACTTTATTTTAGGAGATTCTGTATTTCATGGGAACAAAAATTGGTTATACCTGCTATTTACTAAAGAGAAAATGAAGAACCTTCATGATTTAAGAGTTCCTTTATTGAAGTTGAGAAGTTTTTGATGATCTGCAGCTGAGGGATTCAGTGTATTATCATTTTATTCCATGAAAGAAAATAAGTAAAGCTAGATTTCTGTTCTGTTTTTCTGATAGTCCACAGAAGTGTAGTCAGTGTTCTTCACAGGGCTGTCCTTGGACCAAGAGAGCAACAGACAGATGTGCCATCCTTTTTTCTATGGCTCCGAGCACAGAAAGGACAACCTGATTCTAAACCATTTACAAACTGCTAAAAATAGCCGGCAGTTTGATCCTTTTTGTCCTTGGCTTTTATCTTCCCCTATGACAAAGGGTAAATGCAAGAGGAAGTTTAGGTCACACAAATTTATATGTGGCCTATATGTAAAATGAGCATGTGACATCTCTGAACATAAGGTCCTTTTGCCAAATGGAGACTTGTCATTTTTTTTCTTCTTTGCACAAACAAGCATGTGCAAGGTGATTCAAAATGAGGCATTGTTCAAAAGTACAAATCCTGCATAGTAGAGTATAATATTAGGTGGATTGAATGAAGTAGAGGCTTCTCATTTATAATCAGTTTTAATCACATTCAGTACTCTAAACCAGATTGAAACTGAACATTAGTGATTTGGGATAAAACCACACTTTGCTCCACCCTGCATTAACATGTTTTACACGTCAGTGTTTTGCTTTCACAGCTGTGTGCTCTACAAGAAGGGAGATGTTTCTGATGAAAAGAAGGTCGTTCATTAATACCAGTGACTGCAAGGGACAGGATCGGCCTTTTTTGTTGTCGAAAGGAACAGAGACAGAGACAAAATGAAGTGTCTCTCTTTCAGAAAGTAAAAGGAAGATGCCCAACCAATAAATGTTTCAGTACCTCCACCCATGGCTGTTTCCTTGGGACAAGTCTACAAAGCCTACAGCAAAGGAAGTAAAAAATTTTGAGCACAAGAATGAAAAATCATTTTTCTTCCTCTAGAAGCAGAAAGTACTCGACAGGTTATATCAATAATCCATCTGTATCTCTGATCTTTTTCAGCCAATTTATCTGCGGTGAACTTTAGAACTCCTTTCTGCAAATTTGATGGCAATTTTTGAATTAAAGATAAGGGAAAAAAATGTATGGGAATTGAAAAAAGAATTGTCTTAATCTTAAAAATATCTTTGTAATAGTAAATGCAAACTATTGTGATGATAAATGAAGGTTATAGTCACCATTACTTTGGGTGCTCATGTCTCTGTCAGACCAAAAAAAGCAGCGCTTGACCTGTTCTAAAGGCAGGAAAAAGTTTAAATGGTGGATATGAAAGGCAGAGCTTATGCAGCTATGAAGTCAACCTGGATTTTCTTCCACCTCACTGTCTTTGAATATTTCCTTTTAAAGATTTTAAAATGGCTAAAAATCTCTTCAGTGTTCTTAGTGTAGCATTCTTCTTTCTTCTGTGCTAACTAATTTTGGATTTATATCTATCAACGTATTCTGGTTAGAGGGTATTTTAAATTTTGCAATATAGGTACATTTTCACAACCATTACAATTTGTGTTGCAATAAATACAATAGTGAATGGAAGCTGCATCATTTTCCCCCATTAAGATTTTAAAACACTGCAGATCCAATTTAGATAGAAAGGAAAATCATTATTTCAACAAGTTTAACATAACATTACATGTTATGAAATTTCAAGCTGGTTACAAATCAGTACTTAACTGATAACAGCAATTTCACAATTCTCTTCTTAATATGAATGACTTTGTGAGTTAGTGACACAAATAATTGTTTATACTAAATTGAAAATTAAATTACAGTAATTCCACAATTATAAGCTGCACCTGACTGTAAG
>VRYO01002734.1:11174074-11204484 GCA_009812075.1 Sialia sialis
GTGCGGCTTATATTCAGGTGCGGTTTATAATCGTGAAACTACTGTACATAGAAATAAAAATCACTATATGTGTTACAGTAGTCAAGAGTAACAGGACAGCAAATACAAAATGTCATTGCAGAATTACAAAACATGGAACCTGCCTGCTGTCCACCTTTGGAATGACTGGCACTCTGCTCTTCTCTTCTCTCTTCTTATCCAAATTCATTTTCATAACTGCAAAATTAAATGACACTCTCATGTCTTTGGGATCTATAGCTGCCTTATATTTCCAATTCTCCAGCAAAGAAATTCTGAACCATTCTCTTCCAGCTGCTTTTATTCTGCTTTGTTATGTTAATGCTCTATGAAAAGATGTCATGGAGGATCAAAGAATTTTGTACATACAATTTATACTAAAAATAATTTTGATTTAAACTTGAAGATTAAAGTAACTTTCCATTTTCAATAATGTAGAAATTAAGAGTGAGATCAGCTATGTGACTGCATGTGGAAGTGTGGGTGAATTCAATAAAAGTCAAAACCAAAGAGGACCAATGAAATGCTTCTGTTTCAGATGTGGCAGAAACTTACACTTAAAAATAGGGAAAATAACTTTTTATTTATTTATTTATTTATTTTAAATCTGAATCTTTTTCCTTAAACCAATAAAAGATCTTTTATAAGAGTATAAATTCAGAGATTTACCAATCCAGGGTGGGTAGGGTTTGTGGTACAGTAGGGCCTGTTTATGAAATAAATCTCTTATCCAGGAGCAAAGCACAATTGTGAAAGCTAATAGGATAAATTTAAATAACTCTCTTTTTCTCGACCCATAGAAGCCAGAAATTTCCTTGCCATGTTTTAAAATATTGGAAAAATCTAGTCACACTGAAATAAAGAAATCACTAAAGATTATTGTGATTCTAGATTATTGCAACTGAATATCATGGAGATAGTTTGATCATTGAAAGCTGAGTCTTTTATTCCATTGTTGCATGAAATATACTAATCATAGCCTTTCCACCTTTGTTTTTTTTGTCTTTTTGAAAACTGGTTGTGATTACAAACTCTTCCAAATGAAAGGAGAAGACATGATGAGGATGGTGATTTCGTGTGATGCAATCTCAATCCCAGCAGTGGTCAGAATTTTTAACTTCTGAATGTTGAGGGAGGAAAGAGGGAGAGGAGGGTGGTGGACAATGGCTACTAACATATATTGAAACTAATTATGGTAATAAAATATTTTATCGTTTGAGAAAGTCAGTGGTCGGGGTCAGCTTCAGCATTTCTGCTAAGAGGGAAAGTGGTAAATCCAAGCTATGGCACTTGAATGCTGACAATTTCAGAGATTAGATGAGCTTCAGTGGAAGCTCCCTTTGTCAACATTGCACTAAAACAGCCACATTTCACTGTCTGAATGCTGCTGAAAGCAGAACTCGGTCATTGTAACAGTAATGGGAAGGCTCCATCCTTCCATAAATATCACATGAAACCCTCAATGTTAAGTCATAAGTCAAACTTGATACCACAAAGCAGCAATAAAAAATGCCAGCTCTGAAATCTTGCCTGTGAAAACAGATATTCCATATGGTTTAAGAGGCTAGGGTCAGTAACAAAATTTTAACAAACCTCTGATGGTTACATTATTTTTACATCATAAGCATGGGAGTATCAAAATTGCTTGAAGCCAGGGGACCACCTAACTTCAGATATGCAAAGATCTTTGTGATAGTGCAATGTTACATTGGGTAAGTTCATAAAAAAAGTAATATATGTACAATTTAATCAGAGTGATGCCCTGGGGAATTACAGTCTATCATATGCATCTCTGTAAATATCAGAAGACTGAATTTTAAACTAAACTGTAATTCAGATCAGTGATAATGCTTCATGAGAATAAAATTAATCTAAAAATTATCATAATTTTTTCTTTGAAAGCATCATACATGTCCACAAAACTTTTGCATTTCTTGCAAATCTATTATAAAAAATTCACACATCTTATGAAAGAGCATTAATTAAGAAAAAAGTTACTACCATGTTCCTAACTACTCCTCACTTATGATCATAGCATAAAATGCAATTTAGGGCTTTTTAAATGGTCTCATTGCTAATATTCTGATGTCATGACACATATATCCACTCTACAATGCAAAGATTCTAGAAAACTCAGCATTACATGAGAGGGATTCTACATTTAAAGTGATTATCTAAGATTTTTAATATTTACTAGAGGAAGAAAGGGATCATTTAAAAAAGGATTAGAAAAAGTCCTATGAAGTTTTTGTTGTGCCTAAAAAATGGCTGTAATAAAACTGAATATGATTTTTGTGGGATGTACGTGTATGTTTAAAGGATCAAGCAAAATATTCACCTTATTTTATGTAGTTTGTGGGGAGGAGTGAAGAGAAAGAAAACAAAATGAAAGTTACAGCAGATATAAACAATTTCGTTAAAATTTAAAAAGACTTACTGTTTATTAAGGTAGTTCAAAACATATTTTTCTTATGAGGTGCTCAGTTTAAGTAGATCTAACAAGTTTTGTGTAGCATCTCCCATGTAACAAGATCCCTTTAGATTTAGCAAGTTATGTCTATCCTACACTTGGCCAAACTAGATCTACAAATCATTTGTCTCCCCCACCAGTTCTATTCTGACAAATTATCTGTTAAACATGACATGAAATCAACATTTGATGAAAGCCTGTGACTTGTGAAGATTTGGTGGACATTGTTTGATCCAGACACTGACAGAAAAAAAATTAATAAACTCAACCTGGCATCCATTATTGCAGATTATGAAGTTCAAGTATTTTTATCTATTCTATAAATTTAGTTTTTCAGCTTAATTAGTCTGATTCTTCTATTCATTTAAACATTGTTGCTACTAGACACTAGATCATCTAGAAAAGTATGAATTCTAAATGCATAGGGAATTTGATAATAGCTATTTTCACAGTTGTGAGTTGAATGAATTAAGGCAGACAGCTGTTATTTTAACACTAGTTTTTACACGTCTCAGTTTTGTTAATCTGTGTCTATACAACTGCTGGCATGGATTTTGGTTAGTGAATATATTTTTTTTTCTTTGCAATCTTTCAACCTGATGCAGAAAAATAATTCTCTATCTCCATGACTCTTTTAAATACAAAGAGGATTGATTGCAAACACTTTGGATTTATAATTTGTATTGTAGCCCAATAGTTGGATTTTAATTCCATTGCAATAGATTACTATTCAAGCAAGCGTTTTTCTTAAAATGAAAGTGAGCCCCAGGACGTGGTACTGTCACATATGCTCTGCTGTTTAGGAGATTGCAGAAGGCATCAAGCTGCCCCTCACCTCTCCCCAAATCATTACATGGTGGTATCAGCAGAAGAGAATGACATTTGTCCTTCAAACACTCGTTTCAAATCAATCCTCTGGTGACTTTTGATCACTAAGTGAACTGGGGGAAAGGAGAAGACATTTCCTTGTGCTGACTGTAAAGGGACAAGGACACAGCAAGATGAGTCAGCCTCTCACAGAGGAACAGAACAAGCAGATGAAAATAGGTACAACCTAAAAATTGTTGTAGCTATGGTAATTGTAACCTATGATTTTTCATTTCTCCAGGGCAGGAATTGGTTAGAAAGCACATGTTGATCAACAAGCCTTTCTGCTTACAGTTCTATTTTTCATTCCTATATGTAGCAAAATATTGAGATAGTCTAGATCTCCTGTTGAACACAAATTTTTAATTCAACTGCTTTGAGATAGGAAAATAACTGCCACATGACATCCATAACTTCATATTTTTGCTAATAACACTGACTAACTCATGGGAACTGAACACAAACAGCAGCTGAAACTAAGAAATAAAGATCTATAAATTAGTCATCATTAAGAAGGGGAGTCAACTCTCCTGGTATTGCATTCATAAAACCAAATGGACTGATTACACCTGACAGTAAACCATCCTTTATAGAATTAATTGACCGTATGTTGGGTTGCATGGAACTCAAAGATGTCTCTGCAACAACACCACCTGCTGATAGATATTTTAGTGTTAAAAAACTAAATAAATGGAGAGAAAATGTTAATCTTCATTTCAGCAACACTGCGTACATGTCTGCAGCAACCCTCAAAACCTAGCATGAGATGTTTCCAGAAAAAATCAGACATTTATGAATTAGACTATCATGCACACTTCCACTGTCTAGGATAACAATTACAGGGACAAGTAATGCTCATGCTTTTGTAGCCTTAATTGAGCAACAGACAGAATCAAAAATCAATTTCCTTCCACGGTTAAATTCTGTGTGCATGCCAAGGCCTCATGCTTTCCTCTGAAGCATGAAACCACCGCCTCAGGCAGGATGCTGGACTGGATGGACCATTGCTTCTGTCCTGTTATGGAAATTCTATTGTTCTTAGCTGCAGTGCCAACAACATATCAAAACACAGCATCTAAATTGCATTTGATATATATACTGTGTCACACTCCAACTCAGTGAAGCAACACGGACAGCGTGATTCATGTGGAGAATGTGCTTGAGTTGCTTCAGACAGGAGGAAAACAATATCAGAGCTAGGTCTGCAACCTAGTGCACACAGCAGGATCTGGAAATCTGTGATGTGTTTTGGCCATATGGAAGTGTAAAAGTATTCAAGTGCTATCAATAAAAACAACAGAATGTGTCTGTTTCTGAGCAGCACACATCACCAAACTGCACTTCCTGGGAGCAAGTGTAAACACAGAAGCTGATACTCCCGGTAGAAAAGACAGTCACAGACGTCTTTTTTACTATTCACTGATCTAAAAAATGTTCCAACTTCTCCAGAGCAAAATTTCCTTGCTGTTCCATTAAGTGTTCTGTTCTCAAGTGGCTTTGTAAAGATACTGAAAAGACAAAAAAAAAAAAAAAAATCTTATGAAATTCTTATTTTTGTAATAGAAAAACACCAAACAAACAAACAAATAAATCTCCCCATTATCACCATGACTTGTGAAACGTATATTTTTAAAATTTGGGAATCTGTAGAACTTACTGGAGCTTTCTACATTAAAAAATAAGAGGCTCAAATATTTTAAAAGGTTGTAGAATAACAGAATAGAATTAGCCTGTTTTACATGTTTGTAACATTGTTTATAGTGATGTATAAAGAAAGCATTGATAGAATTACCCTTCATCCTGTGTGTACAGAGCTTAGGCTCTGCATATGCAGTACTGAACCCTTTGAAGATGATAATTCACTAGTCTAGCTGGCACATGGCATCAAAATTACAGAGAGTTGCATCCTTAGTAAGGCTCCCATCTCAAAGGATAAAGTGTGTTTGCCTTAGCTCGTGCTCTTATGGTTGAAGAGGGATGACTGCTTTTATAAGAGATGTGGTTGGTTGAATTTTACTTCCAACAGTGGGTTTCCTAAAGGCCAGATTTCATTCAAGTGGTCATGGTAATCAACAGCTACATGGCTACTGGTAAGGCACTGGAACAGGTTGCCCAGAGAATTTGTGGATACCCCATTCCTGGAAGTGTTTAAGGCCAGGCTGGATGGAGATTTCAGTCACTTGGTCCAGTGGAAGTGGTTGGAAGTAGAGGATCTTTAAAGTCCCTTCCAATACAAACCATTCTGTGAGTCTTTTCAGAAATTTCTTGTAGCTCATCAGGGATAATTTTTTAAAAATCTGTTCAGAGAATAAGAAGCGTAAATTTTGTCATAAGAAAGAAATACATTAAAATTTTCCTGGAGAGCAAATCACTTGAAAGCATATATCAAGAAAGCCACTTTTTAGTAGAATATCAAGTTTATGGGAATAATTTCTTATTTCTGTTCAAAATATCATATCTGCTTAAAAGAATATCGTTAAACTGGAAATACAGACTGACTGTCTTCCAACAGAATTTCAGACAGCAAGAGTTTCTGCTATGAATAAAACTCATATTTTATTCTGAGATCAAATGTAGCTGATGCCATATCACAGTGAGTGCTGGTCCTGGCCTAGAAGACAGTAGTCATTTGTGATCAATATTGTGCAGTGCAAAATTAAAGATTTCCATGGTGATGAACCATCTACAGAAGGGAAAACAGTGGTCTCAGACAATATGGGAAACACAACTTGACTCACGCATATCTAAGTTTTGGGTGTTTTAAAAATATTTAATTATTTAGTGAACCTCTATTCAATGATTGTAGGTGAATGCTTTTGTTGACATTTTCTTGCAGTCCAGATCTTAATTTTTCAGGAATCTGAGTACAGTTCACTTTGTAAATGTAGTCTCAGCTATAGGAAAGAAACCCTTTTCTATCAAAACTGATCTATTATTTGAGTGAAAGATACTGAGATTTACAGGAAGCACTGTAGAAAAAATGCTTTGGGTTTAAGAAAAGTTGTGTTTATTTTTTTAAATAGATTGCCACCTATCAATCCAAAACCGTCCCACTTGTAACCTGAAGCAGAATCTTTATAGAGCTATGGAAATAGATTTCTAATGAATCATTTATTTCTAATGCGCCTGAAGTCTAAGAATGTATGATTTCAGATTTACTACAGAGTTTCCTGGTTCTCTTCCTTTTGAGCAAAGTTATAATCAACCACTCAGCAGATCCCAATGAAACAAAATATAACTGTTTTCTCTTTCTTTGTTTGTCCCCTGCTCACTTACATAATATTATTCACCTGTTTAATTTTCTAATAGAATTTGTTATAAAAATTTAAGCCTATTGTTGCCTGGAATGAAAAGACAAAACTTTCTAAACAATATTTAGAGTGGTGAGATAAAAAGAAATTCTTTAATGAAAGTTTTGGGTGCACAAATATGGCTATATGTGCAGGTGTAATACAGGATTTCTACAGTTTTTAATAATGTTAATTAATTAGTTTATCTAGCAGGTACATCCAATAAGAGAACAATTGCCCCAGTAACCCATCCTTGGGCAATCCCTTGGAGTTGATCCAGGAATTCCTGGCCCTACTTTTTGTTATGTCTCTTCAGTACTGGTGGAAAACAAGATGTCTTGTCAGAAATTCTCTTCTAAGAATAGGGCTAAATAGAATTTCAAGAATGTGTTAGAAAGAGTTAGCTTGTTATTCTAAAATGTGTGAAAGGGCAGGAAAAGTACTAGAAACAAAATGCAACTATATATTAAAAATCTATAAAGCTAAAAATATGTGCAGAAACTAAAAATATTTAAGCATCACTAGGAAAAAAAAATCTGCTTCATCCTTTGGCTCTGTGTATTCATGCCCCTAAACAATGCAGCATCAGAATATGACATCATGAACATCAAGACCCAAATTTTGTCTGTGCAAAAATGCTGCAAAGCAAGCAAAACCTGCTTCCATCTAACAGTCAGGGAACAGAGGAAAAAATGCAAATACATTTGCCTGCAGACACATTTGCCTGCAGATACACAGCAATTGAGTTCTGCAATGAAATGCAGTTTTACTCTCAACAGCACATTTTCCTTATTTATCTGAATCATCAGAGACAGCTCAGACTTTGAAGAGTGAGTGAACCTTCATCGTGACTTTTAAGTAGATGCTTTCCTTCTCTTCACTTCAAAGAGGTTTTGCTCATAGTTAAAAAGGTAGGATAACCCTAGAATGACATGTTAATTACTGATTTCAAGCGAAAATTCAGGATGAGAGTTGTTCACTTGGAATCTTTGGAAGTAAAACATAGGTTGCTACAACCCTGTGGATTCTCATCTTCAGGCAGGACCTACATGGGCTCTTTACCTATTCTCATTTTCTGAGGTTCAGAAGAGCAGCTTCAGAGCAAACAAGGAAATATTCCAGTAAGCAGGAGTAACAGATATTTCTGGGAAAAAATCTAATTATAAAAGTACATTTTCTTTAATAATCTAAAACCAAAATTACAACCCTTGCCAAAGAGCAAAATATCTGCATCCTTCCTCATTTCATACTGGTGATGGGTATTTGATAGCTTCAGGCACTGGAGAGGGAAAGAAGCTCTGTCAAGGTATCTTATCCTGGGGGTCTATTATTCCCTAATTTGAGATATGCTACAAGGGAAAAAAAAAAAAAAAAGAAAATAGTAAGCACTGACATTGGAAACATTTATCACCTACTGTTATGAGAAATAAAAGGATACTCTTTGAAGATAGTCCATTATCTATTTCTAGCTGGCTTCCTCCTGTCATATTTTCTTGCAGAAATAATAAATTTGGGAAGATCACATTGTGAGAATAAGTACTGCTATATATCTAAGTATATACATTGTTCTTTTATTTACAGTCACTTTTGCCCATTTTCTAGAAGAAAATACAGGTTTTACATTTGTTATTTGTGGTTTCCTCACAGTCATTATTTTTTCCTCCCAAGTGGAGAAAGGAGAAGTGATTGTGAAGGAAACCTGAAATAACATAAAAGAAAATGCATGCAAGATATTATTTTCTTACAAGAAAAATTCCAGCTAAAGCAATATCAATTTCTTTTCTGTAGTGGTAAGAAAGGATTTCCATTAGGAAATTTATATTTGAATATAATACATATTCCCCACATAATGTGTGTGTCTCTGTGTGTATCTACATACCTGGATATGGATTTATGTGCATGTGCATACACACATATATGAATGCATTTGTGAATGTTGCTGGTTTAGCTCCACCTCCTATAAAAATATTTCATCTTTTTTTTTCCAAATTAACCTATGCTTCTATATTAAAATAATAATTATCAATTTTTGATGGTAATTTTAGATCCTAAATGCTTACTAGTGCTGTTCAAAAAATAATTTTGCAGATCCTGTGATTCAGACAGAATAGCAATAACAAGGTTGCCAGTGTGATGAGAGCACAGCACTCTGATGAGAATTCAACACTTTCTGTCCCTAAGTGTTTTTTCATCTGCATTTGTACATCACACCTCACAGTTCCACTTTTCAGATGCCATAAACAGGTTGGATAATAAAATTGATCATTTACTAAATGAAAACAAGTTGCAGAGACTTAGATAAACAACAATTGAAATTGACATTAATTTACACATGCATGACTCATTTTGTTCAGGAAACAAAATAAAGATCAAGTGAGGATTTGCCAAATATAATGTCCTACAGAAGGATTAGTTTATCTGTCCTTTAAGGCAGAGTATGAAATCAATGTGTTAATCTACTTGAAAAGAAGGATTTGCTTCAGGTTATGAAATTAAATCTTTATTTTTGTTTATAATTATTATTCCTACGAGTATCTTCGGTAGTGACCTTTTTCCTAGGATAGAAAATTTAAAGGAACAATGCAGGTAAAGGCATAAATCTCATTTAATTTTCCATTATTTATCGGGGTTACGGGCAAATCTACAGAACTCTCCCGTCCTCCTCTTCAAATTCTCTCCCGTATCTATTTTTTTTCCAGCTTGTAGACACTTTTTTCTGTGTTCTTTCAGTTAATGCATGACAGGACGATGCACAGAGTTCCTGCCTTTCTCTGCCACAGGGCCCCTGTCTTTGTCTTTTTTAAGGACTCAGATGTTATAACCTCGGTGTCATGGAGATTCTTGGTTAAAGATCTGTCTTCTCTCCAAAACAGACTTTGTGGCTTGTTGAAGTACTTTTTAGAGCTCAGAATGAGGTTGTTCTAGGATGTTCAGTATTTCCTTCAGACAGAATAAAAACTCTGCACTTGCAACCTTGCACGGATAACACTTCATCTTGCCCACCTTGTCCAGATAAAAGCAGCCATCTCCTCACCTCCTGTCCTGATACAATCTTAAAAATGCATGGATGTATCTCCAGATTTAAATTAACTTCCCTCATTTCCATATGCATTTCAAGACAATACAAAGAACAGGATTGACTTATTACAAGTATGTCTCCTAAATATAATTTCAAAAATTTTAAGTGACATATTAGGAAAACATAACCAAATTGCACTCTAAGTTTGTTCAGGCAGCCTCTATGGCCACGCTGAGTGCTCTGTGAACAAACTGGGGAGCAATAGGAAGAAAATCCCAGACCTGAGGAGATGAAGAGAGGGCTGAGGTCGATCTCTGGTGGTTTCTCAGCACACGCTGCTCTGTGGGACTCATAGTGGTCCCAGGGAAGAGCTGAATCACTGTGACACACCAAGATATCACACTGATGTCTTTCTAAATTGCTTTAAATGTGTAAGTTGTCACTAAATATCTCTTGCAAATTTATCACGATAGAAAGCCTAGAATTTTCTTTATTTTCCTAAATGGACATACTTTTTTTCGTTTGTTAGAAGTAGTATTAAACTGTATCACAAGTTTCCCCCCACTAAAATTTCATGGTACTTATAGCACTCTTTGAAAGGAATAACCTTTTGCTATCTGAGTTTTGCTATAACCAATAAAAATTATTGATGTATTGTAAATCATTTCCTTGCTCTGGCTGAGTGCCTTTAGGACCATACATGAAAGTCAGATTTCCTCATCTTTACTAAGCCATGACTGTATTTGAGCACTATTGCTTCCTGATAGTGCTACAAAAATTCTATAAAATTCGAGGAAACTCTCAAGAATTTTCCTTCTGGTATATAGCACATTCTCAGCCCATCTTCATCAGTTGTAAATGAAGTATAAAGATTTCCCTAGTAAGACTGGAGTTCATTACTGCAAGATTTACATATGTAGACATTTTGCCATTAAGAAAACAGTGTTTCTGCCCAAACATGACAATATTTTCGGTTTCAACACCATTTTCTCCATTTTAATGATTAAAGCAATGAGTTGGATGTCTGTTATTTTACAGTCTAGTCAAGCCTGCATGTAGCATTTAAGACAGACCCTTTGTTTTAATGTGAATATTTGCCTGCTATGAGTTTTTCTATTGATGTTATTGTGAAATCATGGCATTTGCTTGGTTTAGCATGCAAAAGCACTTAAATGACACATCTCATTTTTCCTTCTGTCATTACCTCATTTCAAATTAGAATAGTAGATTAATTGCCCCTTTAATGACAAGTGCTTGCCTAGATAAAGCTAAGATCAGGGTTAGCAGTGTGCCAGGCAATTTAGGTAGTCAGCAAACCATGAATTTCACACTGACAGTGCTAGAGGCATTAATCACATATATTTTTTCCTTTTCTTTCCTGTAGTCAAATAAATGATTATTCGGGTTACTTTAGAATTTTAGTTCCCCTAGAATGTCCAGGATTTTTAGTTTCACCTTCTTAGATCAAGAACATTTTTTTGCTTTGGCTTTCCTTTGTTTTCCCCTTGGGGGCCATCTCAGTTCCTCTTTGTTTTTGTTTTGTTTTTGCTTTTCTTAATCCATGTAGCTCAATTCAGCATGATATAGGGTGTTCTAAACACCACTGTGTGAGTGGAGTGCCTTTGGCAAGGAGGTTCTTTAGATGTAAGGCCAGAAAAAGGGATAATAAAGCCAAGCACCAGTGCTTGAGCTTCTCTGTGACAATACAAGGGGCAGTAACACATGCTGCATGTTCACTGTTGTATCAAATTTACCTTTGCTAGTTCAAAATTATCCTCATTACATTCAACAGAATGCAGTGCCAGATGGACAATGCAAGAGACAAAATTGAGGGATGCCCGTGCTCGGTTTCAGAGTAAGATGGCTGATTGAGAAATGGATAGGAAATCCTTTGCATATTTCCAACAAAGAATTTTCATGGAATTAGGCTTTGAAGAAAACAAGCTTTTATCCTTAGGAAAAACTCTGCCAAATACAATATCCTCACAAAGTGTTTCTTCCCCAAGTACCTGCACTTTACCCTTCAGCAGCAGCACAGTCTGGCCTGCTGTGCCTGCTTGTGAAAGGTGACTCTGATGGTCCTCTCAGAGTGTCAGTGTGAATGGCAAGGCTGCCCTTGTTTTCCTTAGAAATAAGGTATTCCGTGCTCCTACTAGCTCCCAAACACAGAAGCTGCAGTCCATTTCTTATTTTGTTATTCTTGTTTATGTCTGAAAGGCAAAATGGGCATCTCTTTCATGATGGATTCTTTCCTCTCTCAGAATAAGGGCAGAGAAGGATCAAGACTAAATCACCCTCAGCTCTTAGGAAAGGTGATGTTTGATCTTCCCAGCCAAAATACATGTCATGAGTAAACTTGGAGGCAATTCAACTGTGTGTTCCTTGAGCAGAGCTGCATAGGGCACAAGATGTGTATCCAGAGATGTGCAGATTTGAAAAGCATCACTAGGACATTTCATAGAGGGGAAGATGCTCTGAAGTGATCAGGTTGTCAAATAAAGCTCTCGGTCTCTGTAGATAATTAAATCTGGATTATAATTCCTTATGAAAAACTTCAAATTTTGTTTAAACTGTTTTCCAAAGCCTCTGAAAAGTGTGGTTATTGCATCTGTAGTTTATATATATATATATGTGTATATATATATATAAATAAAAAGCCTGGAGAATGGACTTGAACATATGCAAACACTTTATCACTGTGTTCATCTTCAGTGCCACCTACCATTCTCTCATCTCTAAAAAGACATCAGCTCTCATATTTGCAACAGAACTGATGGCTGGCAACATCCTCTTGGCTTTTATGTATGCTTCTTCATTTTTTATTCTTTTAAAAATACCTTGCTTGCAAAAGAGAGCTTGCAGATCTAATTCTAGGTTTGTTGTATAAGACTTAAATTTACCTTTCTAAGAAACAAAGTAAATTATACTGGGTATTTGAACACAAGAATTTTCTTTAGAATTCAGTCCTATTGATTTCTTTCATGTCTTTATTGCACCTAAGCATCATTGGCATGAATTTCCATAGAAAGTGAAGCATATAAAAGGTTTTAGAAACTTCTGAATGGCTATAACCTCACAGATGCCCCTAGAGATATGAGATTTTTATGGTACATCAGACTTTCAGAGTAAAAATTCCAATAAGAAACATGGGAATTAATATGCCAGATTCACCACTGGGGTCTCTATTGACTTTGAGGGAAAGATATCAGGGGCAGCTTTGGCCCATCCTATTAAATTAGTAGCTGAGGTGTTCCTGATGAGTAATTCAGAAACCTTTTTTCTAAAAATTCAAAGAACTAATAACTTCAGGATCTTTAATGTAAATTCTAATACAATTACTATTTAATCCCTTTTAATGCATTCCAGTTTCATTAATTTGAAAGCCCTGATGCTATCAGAAGTCTACCTACTCTTGGTCCCTGAAGTAGTTTCCTTGCTGAGGATGCAGTGTCACTATCCAATACCTCCTCGTTCACCAACTCTATTGTTCTGCTTTAGCTTAAGCTTTCCCACTCAATATCAGCATGATATAATTGTGCCATAGGTGACAAATACATTATTCCTTCTTGTTATACTGAACTTCCTGTCTTAATTACCAAACTCATTTTTCCTCCACATCCCACTTGCTCATTACTCATTTTCAATTATGGTACAGATTTCCCTTAGACTTTAATTACTTCTTGTATTTAAAAGGATAAATTAATTTTCTTATTAACCCTTTGACATCTCATTAAGACCACTGAATAGGACAATTCTGTTTTCTTGTGGCAGGCCATCCACATTATGTCAGTTTGCAAAAATACTAAAAGGCTTAGAAGGAATTTGTTAAAAACATTAATAGTTCTTCCTGGTGTGGCATCAGGATCTGTGTTATATGAAATGTTTTGCCTTCACAGAGCCACCAGTCAAACTGGGACTGTGTTTATCTCTGTCTGATGTGGAGGAAGCACTGGCTTCTATGCTAGTGCTGTTGTGTTTATTTTGCTCTTGGAGTTTAACTTGCACTTTGACTTTCAGAAATGTTCACAGGATAAGGGAGAGCACAAAGGATCTCTTTGAGCTTGGACCAGTCTCTGATAATGTGGCTATCAGACAGAATTCAAAGTTTCTCTCCCTTCTGCATACAGGAGCTTGTAGCAGTGCCTTGTTTATGGACAACGAATACAATGTCCCCTCAAAGGCCTCAAGAGGAATCCCATGCTCCAATTCCTCCTTATCTTTTGGTTTGATGTTAGACCATTTTATCACCATAAATTTGGTATCACGATTTGTAAACTTGATGAATTTTTCTCATTGGAACACATATTAAAATTGCCCAGTGCTTTGGCTGAGTTATTCCTCCTGCAATATTTCCAGTGCTGTTGTCTCCTTGCTCCTTTGGCCCTCTTGGATTCCCCACTGCTTACAGCCATGTCCACAGGCTGCAAGTTCCGTGTGGCTTTTGTGCCCCAGATTCCCTCATTTGTTTTCTTGCTTTCCTGAGACCTCTGGATGAAGGCAGCTCATCATGGTCCCTTTGATTCCTCAAACTGTGAGTGTGAGTCACTGACACAGAACTGTCAGTGCAGCTGAGAACACACTGATTTCTCATGCAAAAGAGAATTGTGAAACTAAAACCTTGCAACAATTAAAATGCAGTTACTTTATTAAGACATCATAGGACTAGAAATAGTAAATATTTCATGTATCTTGCTGGTTTCAGTGCCTAGGGCTAGCTGCATGTTTCTCTGCCTGTCAGATCTCCACTCACTGGAGACTCTCACATCTATTTTTTAAGAATGATCTGTCCCACATACAAGTCACATATTGGGTCTGTTGAATGTTATTAAGCATCATCCAGATGAACACTGATTAAATGACCAGATTTGTGGCTAGAATGGGATGAAATATGCATGGAAAAATTGTTTTATGGATTAAAAATTTATTTTTTAAGTGTCTTACAGAAACATCTGGCTTCAATTGGGAAAAAAATTATTTTTATATTTCTTTGTGGAACAAACAGCTGTCATTTCAGAAGTTCATTTCCCTTTAGCAAAGATAGCAATAGAAATCCTAGGCAGGGCTTGAAATAATTTAAAAATTTGAAATAGGCCAATGCAGAAATATGTCTTCAGAATTCAGCTCTCTGAAAAAATATTGAGGTGATTTAGTGATATCAAGCTTACAGAACTACTCAGGATATCTGTTATTTGATTTTGGATGGGTGGCTCAAAGAGGCTTGTATAAAGGTACTGGAGACACAGTCAGTTATTCCATATCAAACTCAGAAATACACAAAGTGAAAAGTATTTACAAATTACACAGTGTATATATATATAAATGTATATGGAAACAAAAATTATAACTGAAAAATTTCTGCTACAAAATACAGGATTTTGCCTTTGGAACAAACACTGAGGGAAAGATTGATGAAGAAATGCCTGCACACAAAACATGGGATGAAATGATGAGAGTTTTACCAAAGATCATTTCTGCCATACAATTCTGTTATCTTTAATACATTAGTGATTAAATAAATATAATCTAACATAAGCTTCAAAAAAAAAGCCCTCCCACTCAAGCAAAAACAAAACCAAAACCTTTGAACAAACCACCAAAACATTTGTTGGATATGTGTCACAGGGAAATTTGTTAGTGAAGCAGTTTTGTTCAGCAGAACATTCTTATGATGAGTAAAATCTGGGAGAGGTGTTGGCAAAGGACTGTATTAAACAGTAAAAGTTTCTCTAGGAGAGGAAGGTTTGAGCTCCTTTTTTCAGTAATGAATCTGGCAAAAGGATAAAAAAGGGATCAAGGGATACCACTGGTGTTTCCACATGATGTGGGCAGTGCCAGAGAAAAAGAACTTCAGCATATTACACAGGAGATGAGCTGAGGGACTGCAGTCAAAGGAATGAAATTACCTGTGGTAGAACAAATTGCACTTGAGGACCAATGAAAACAAAACAAGATGACTGTGCAAAAATTCCTGCTGCTGGCACATTGCCATCCAGATAACAATATCTGTGTTGTTGTTATGTTCATATCTATTGCTGTGCTTTGGATGATGCATAATTCAAAAAGCTCTTTATTTTCTAGATTAGCCTTTTCCTTGCAGGTTTGAGGCTTGAACCTCAGTGAGCAGCTTGTAAATACTAGTCATACTACTTAGTACTTAAAAATAATATTATGATCTTTTTCAGAATAAATGATGATACAACTGTGCCTTGAATTTTGCATATATTTCGCAATTGCATTATAAAACTGGCAAAATAATGTTTTTAAATTAATGTAATATTTTTTCCCCACTGTTTCAAAACCAGTATAGTCTACTGGTCCAAAAATATAATCAAGCTTTTATATATCGAAATTCTGGTTTTATCATAGCGATTTTGAATCTCTATTTTAGAGGAAAAAAAAAAAAAAAAAGCCACATTCCTTTGGCATGTTAAATACAGTCTAAAGGTACATATGGTGTTATTGCCAAATCTAATTTCCAAAAATACATTTCCCAAACCCTGTGTCCCCCGGTTCCTAGGAATGACACTCTGTAATGAGCTGTAGGTACTTTTTGATTAGCATAGGGACGAACATTCCTCTGTTTATCGTTTTTCTTGCACCAGTGTGATGTTTCTGCTGATTACTCACATTATGGTTAATTTGCAACTGATAATCAGTCCTAGTTTCTTAATAAACTTCTCATTAAGAGACTGGAGCTGTCACTTTACCTCGATGTTGCTCTTCCTAAGTATAATCTGTGACCATTTTGCAAAGGGAAGGACTGCTGGACGTCACACATGTCATTTGCAATCATGTACAAAACCTTCAAAAGGAGCTTGTTAAGTAAATGCCTTTCATAAATCATTTCTGTAAAATGGAAAGGTATAACTAATCACCAGATTGCCACCCTGTTGCCATGTCTGGCTCTTTTGAAGAGGAGGACTGTTTAGCCAGTAGATATTTTAAAATATCTTTACAGAATGCTTTCAGGGAGCTCCCTGAATGTTTTATGCTTTGCTTACACCAAAGCAAAACCAGTTTAGTAGCAGAGAGGCTCAAGCTGATTCACCTGGAAGATGATTTAAGATTCTTTCTGAAACTGTTGCCTTCAGGAAAAAGTGACATGATTGAGTTTTGATGCCCAAGAACTTATCTTGCACCAACTGGTCGAAAGTGAATTTTCAGATTAACATTCGGAGCCCAGAGTAAGAATGAAGTAATTCAGTGTCATCTGCAAAGAAAAAAATTGCAGATATTTGAGATAGTTCACACTATAAAAGAATAAATATATGCTTGTGGATAACTTTCACACTTGCAGTAGCAGCTAGGTTACACTAGTCTGTCAGTATTGCTTGCATTGCCACTGTAAAATAGTCTTATAGGGTTTTCCTGAATAAAATTCTTCAGTTCAGTCTTATGAGCAACTATATGACTCTGAAATCCCACCCCTGATTCTACCTGTCATGTGCTTTGACAATTCTTCATGAAGAGAAAAAATTAAACCATGAGAGTTGGAGTGAGATTTGAAGTTAAGATACAGTACTTTGAAGGATTTTTTCTTTTTTCCTTTTTTTTTTTTTTTTTTGAAAGAGAATTAAAGATAACATCAAGAAAACAAGTCAGCCAGAAATAATAAAAAACCCTTCCCTGCCTCTGTGCTTCCTATGCATACCTTCTATTCATTCAGAAACTCCAGTAACTGTATGTCACTATTATTTTCTCCCAGGGAACGGTTTGTGACAGTTACTTCTAAAATATATATTCATGATGTTTACTCATTGTCTTTCCTCCAATCATAATTTTTAATCTGGTTTAAGAAACAAAACAAGAAAATCTCAAAACCAAACCAAATCAAAACAAACAAAAACCCTAATACAACAAAAAGCAAAAGAATCTCAGCTAAACATTTGAGTTTAGTAGTGAGTTGCTGTGCCTGTATCTGAGCTGTGACCACACAAATGGTATCTTTAAAACCTACTTATCCTTCGGCTTATGTGAATCTTCCTTTCTTAAATTATCTAGAGAAGCTCATTTCCAGTGTGCTCACATAAATTAAATGCTGCATCTCTGTATCTAACCTAAATTTGTTCTCCTTTTAATGTCTTGCCACTGCTTTCTGAGATAAAGATTATTTTCCTCTGAAAAGGTTTTCCTTTTAGTCTTTCCATATCTTCCTGGAAACAGTAAAATTTAACAAACAAACAGAAAGAAGAAAAAGAAAAAAGAAAACCAAGATAATGAAGTAGTTGGGATTTGTACATTGTAATGAAGTAATTCAAAGTTTTCTCTCTTGGATTATATGATGATTTTAGAGAAATTGTCACAACTGATGTCAGCAGGAAATACAGCTTTATATATTAGGACATAATGTTTGAGGTGATGACATTCCATGTTATTCAGGAACTACAAAACCTTCAACACAGACGTGCATTTCCACATCTCTTATTTTCTCTCAGGACTTCTCAAGTGGTGGGATGATGGGACACCAATATTCATTTTTAATACATTTTAGGAACAGAAAATCTTTCTTTCAGAATTGTCCCCAGTAGTCATTCTTCCTGTTTTACCATTATCCTGCTGTGCACTGGCCATTCCATGGTCTTTATTTTACATTATTTAATTCCCTTTTTCTTGTACTTTTAGCTAATAACCTTTAGGATTTTATCACCACATCCACTCACAAATTAAAACTGATAAGAAATGAACCTAAAATACTACAATACTCTATTTCTCTTCACATTGTAAATGAAAATGTTTAACTAGGGAACAAGACTCTTGTCTAGTTCCATATGTTCTTTGATTGTGGCTATAAAATAAGCAAATTATTTCCAGAAACCAATTGCTTTTCATTAAGAAACAATTGCAAAGATTTGATTGTCTACGAGTGTGTTGCAAAGATATTTTGACTGGATTAAATTTTTAGTTATACACCATCATCAAGTTCCTGTCACATTTCAGTGTTATTGATTTGAAACAGAAGTGGAATTTTGATATCATTTTTTCTGCACTGCATATTGTGTAATTATTCAGATGCTTCATTTTCATTTGTGCTTTCCTAGTTGTTTTAAATGTTATTACTTGCTTCAATGCTTTTTCATTTTAGTGAATACACTGATAAATATTTCTATCAATTGCAGATGTGATTTTTGCATAAGTAACTGAAATCTTGCTACCATGGTTTAATACAATATTAGACATCAGAGGAACTTGTAGAAGGAATTAGAAAGTCTAGGCATGTATTGTTTATTGAGTTACTTTAAAATGCCCTAAAAGGATTGCTTGAGCAGAAAAAGAACGTTAAAGCTGTTAGTTTTACTGTCACATTTTTAGATGTCCTCACTGTGGATAAAGTGCTACCACAGCCCCTCCAGTTTTCCTGTGAACTGCAGTTCCTTTTGATTCTCCCAAAGAAGGGATGAGCACATCTGTGTGCAGTGGGACTGACGGGGCAACTCCTTCAGCTGCAGGAGAAGGGCTGAGCTTCAGGTTACCCTGAACTATAGATCTTCAAACTAGAGACGTATCTTGGATATCGTCATGCATTTTGGGCTTTTCTCCTCATCGAGATTGGGATTTAGTATGGGGAATACAACGTTGCTCCATGATAAACCATGCTAAAATCAGTGAGAGAATTTCAATAAGAGCTAGTAGACTCACACTTCCAGCTCAAGCTTTACCTTCTTTTTCAAATTCGGTTGCAGAGAGGCATTATCTGAATAACTGTAAGGTGAACCTTATTATTGCTACTGTTGTTTTTTCTCCTCCATTTTTCAGACTAATAAAAAAACACAGTGGAAAATTTAAAATTTCCACAGTATTTTCTACTTCTGCCTCTCTTGTGGGGGCACTTGAATCGTTGGTGGGAAAAGCAGTAAGGAAAGTATATAACCTTGAAGTTGATAAAATAAATATTAATGAAGAATTAATTTGTTTGAATGAAAATTCATCTTGTATATAAAATTGGAAAACACATTTCAAATTTAGTTATGATATTTACTTAGGAACAGAAAATGCTTTCAAAATGTATTGTGCAAGTAACATATGGGCCATTTGTGTCCCATCATACACGGAACTTATGTGCATTAGAAATCCAGTTGGGTACTGTTGTAGTCAGTGAAGAGGCAAGTGCCCCTTTTGGTGGCCACAAAACAGGAATGGGAAGATCCTTCTTGTTACCCAGTTCTCCACAGTCAAATATTGTTCAAAGAGGACTGAGACAGATGATGGCCACAGAATTCTCTGCTGGGCCATCAGAGAGCTGGGACTGACCCAGGTATTGACAGAGCCTCAACAATGACACAGCAGGGTGTTTGTGCCAAAGTTTAGGGTGGATGACCTTCAGAAGTACTGCAGGAGCAGGAGCCTAATGTTTGAATTTCCCTCCTGGATCTCACCTTTCTAATATCCTACTTTAGCAAATAATAGAGCTCATGTCTCCTAAGTTTTTATTAGTTGTATAACACATATTAGTCCAGAAACAAAGAATTACAGGCTCAATACTTATTATCCATGTAGATGGATTGTTTGTAGCTCAGTGGTTGGCATTATTGAATACTCATTAATTTCCTTTGCTTTTCTCTTCCCAAAAGGAAGTCTTCACAGCTAGCAAGGAAGAACTGTTTTCAGAACATCACTTGCTAATACTTTTAATTTCCTTTGCATATTTTAATGCAATCAGAGCAGCTTACATCTGTGTAGCAATCAAATTACAAAGTCAACATAATCCAATGAAAAGCTGAAGAGCCAAATAATCAAATTCAGATTAATATCAATTGCTGTAGTTTCTGCACCTGGATTTAAAAAAAAAACCAAAAAACAAAAACAAAAAACAAAACCAACAAGCAAACCACCACATAGAACTTCCTCTATTTAATTGCAATATTTTAAGTAAAAAATCCCAAACAACAAAACCAAATCAGAAAAATAACCACAATCCTTTTCCCTGCAGCATCCAAACTCAAAACTTTGGATGATCCATTTTTTCCTTTTATCAGGAACAGGGCTTGTCAATATACTGATTTAGATACGTATGCCTCAGACATCTCAGTGTAGCTCTTTATCGTTTTCCTTTCCCTAACAACTTTTATTAACTAATTATCAATCTTTAAGATGGAAATATCGTCCTTATTTGACACAGCCATGAATTCCTATCAAACATCTGCAGTTCTAATTCTGGAACTAAATTAGGATTGCATGTCCATTACTGAAGCGGTCCCAAGTCAACAAAGTTCTTATTTTCACTTGTTCACACAACCAACAGTGAATACAGAAACTCCAGCAAACAAAAAATAAATTATCATTTCCAATTCTCTTCCCCAGAGGTGCCTTTGCTCTTCCACTGGACAGCAGCTGCACTTAAAACTAATTCAGCCTTCGTCCCTGTGGGTCCCTTCCAGCTCAGAAACCTCTGTGATTTTGTGAAGTAAATGCGAGGGGTGGGATCTCCAGAACAGAGAAATGAGCTCTTGGGGCTGGGGACAGAGGCCTAGTGATGCAGATTTAATAGCTACAAATGGAGAAGACTCACTACTCTGCTGGCAACTCGTGCATTTGAGTTTTCTGCCCTCATTCATGGATCCTCTTTGGTTGCACCACATGCCTGATGAGGCATGTGTGCTGCTACACACAATGGGAGCAAAGTTTTCAGTGGGGGACTTTCACAGAAAAAAATTGCAAATGGGAAGCTGGAGGAATGTCACTTTTCTGAAAACAGTAGTTAAAAGAAAAAAAAAAAAAATTACAGTTTTTTTGGACTACGACTATCAGGCTGGTTCTGCAAGTTTGCAGTTGAAAAACAAACTGGACTCTCTCCCACTGTGACTTGCCTGTCCTTCACCCAAAGCAAAAAAACAAACACATCATTATTTTGTGCGTTCTACCAAAAGTTTAGTACCTAGGCAGATGGAACTTTAATATTGTGTCAAGATTTACTGGTCGACCATGCTGATGAAGAGTTTATTTTTCACTGTTACATAAGTCCCTTACAGAATTAGGAGACAGCAACTGTAATTAAAGAATAATTGAATAGAAAATGATTCTTACACAGACAGAATGTGAGATGTAGGAACGGGGCTTTGCTTCTTTAACAAGAGCTTCCATAGTCATTTAGGACTCCCTTCGAACTAAAGGAAGTGGCTGCATATATAATTACATCCTCTCTCATTTAATTACCATTGGAATTCAGAAAAGATGATAGCGAGCAATTGAGAAGTTATCAATTACTACATTAACACACTTGTGACCAGTAAGATCTCACAGATAACTCTAAATTTGGAGAGTTAGGTTTCAGCAGTTATTCAGTCATGAAGAAGTATTAAAAATTGCTGAAATATGTACTTCTAGCACCAGTGAGATCCATAACAATAACTTGAAAGTGTTAAAGTGCAAAATTAATTTGTAGATTGAATTTCAAAATCAGGCAGAACTGTCAATGGTCAAGTGGTAAAACAGATGTATTTGCTCCCTTGCCATTACAGGTTAACCTTCTCAATTACACACAGAGCACACAAAGCAAGAGAGCTGCAAATATTGCAGTGGACCTTTCTTTTCAAAGAATGACTTTAAAAGTGAGGGGAAAGCTTCCTGATGAAAGCATAAGGGGGTTTTTATGTGTTTTCAATGATAAAATTTACCTCTTGACATTGCCACTTAAGTATGAGTATAAAAATATTCAGTATAAGAGAGAAACAAGAGTTTGTGGCTGTAAAAGCTTGAAACAAACACAGCCCAAATTTTCAGGTCAAATTCAAACTTTCATTTGGCAGCACTGTGAGTGCCAGCCACTGCACCACTTCCTAGGACATGGGTCCTCTCTTTGTGCTTGAGGACCTCCCAAGTCACCTCTCTCTTTTCCATGATGGGGCTGCAAGTGAGAAGAGAATATGGGAGTTTCACATCCTTCCTGATCAGATTGTTTCAGTTCTATAAAAATTTTCATCTGGACAGAAAAAGAAGTTTAAGGAATAGGAATGCCAGGTCTGATCCATGCAAGGAAATTCAGAAATGCATCTTATATGTATTAGCAACTTTAAGACAGACTTTACATAATGACAGAAGGTCTTTGAAAACAGCAGAAAAAATTACAAGTCCTTGACACAAGGTGTGTGTCAAATGTCCAGTTATTAATGGGTGTGCATGGAGAACATCTCTAAAGAGCTGTGTAACCTGAAGGTAGAAACCGATTCCTTGAAAGGTTGTCAGCTTTGGGGTTCAGTCACAGTTCAGTCCAGATTCTCAGCATCATATCTATGTGTTTAAGCACCAAAGACATCCCTCAGATCTCAGCCTTCTCTGGACCACTGCACTGTGAGAAGTCTCACAGTTCCTGCCCTTACGGAACAAGGCAGACAGGCAGCAGCCCCATCACTCACAGGTGTCCTGTAGTGCCCGCAGGACTACAGATAGCCATGGAGTTAGATACACAGCTGTCAGTAAGGCCTTGTGTAAAACTGTATTAACACAATTTTATTCTTAGTATTTACTATCATTATTATTGGAAATTATTATTACAAAAATACTGGTTCCCAAAAGCCTGAGGCACGGCGAGTTTGGTACAACCAGCACTAACAATGGCAGTGATTATCTGACCTGTGTGAAACACAGGTTATACTGTAAATTCAGATGTGGCACTGCAGACCACTGACAAAAGCAGAGAGGCCAAAGAGGTTGCCCTGCACTATTGTGATCTGAACCTTGCTTTACTGACTCAGCCTTCTCCCTTATCACTGTGGGCTCAGGAGGGATCAGCACTGCTCTCTGGGTCTGGTCAGGGCTGCTGGATGTGCTCTCTCTTTTGGGTACTGTGTGAGAGCATTCCTGTTTGGTGAGGGCACTGCCCTGCTGTCACCTCCATCCCAGATCATCTTCCTTTGAGGAACAGTCTAGTCTTGCTGCTCCCTGACAAAAAAAGACATCAATCACCACCCCTTGCTGCCTGTGGATGTGTAAATCAATTTGTACAAATGTAATTGTGCCTGCATAAGCAGTTGGCACGTTCTCCCGGGCGAATGGAACTCAAAGGAACCACATGTAAGGGCAGAATCCTTTGCACTGTGACATCTTCCCTGGTTAGACTGCTGATCAAATTAATTTTTAAATAATCCTTCAGACTGGCCTGAAGTGCTGAAGTATAAGGACAATAGTTCCTATCCCCTACGTAATGCTTTTCATTTTTCAAGCTATTTAATAACTATAACAACTGAAATGACTCCTTCAGGTATCCTTGTAACAATTAATCCTTTATATTCTATTGTGTCTGATGTTCTCAAAATATTTTATAAGTTTAATGGATAAAGCCTCATGCAGTTTCTGTGTATGAAGTCTTACACCTGGACAACTAGAGGAGCCAACTCAGTTTTAGAGAAAAAACAACTTAAGAAAAATCAACACTGTCTTCCTTGCATAGATAAGGGAAATACAGGTGACCTTCATAAAACTTTAGTGATATACGAAACTATAACATTTTCAAGAGCTGAATTATTTTATTTTTTTTTGCAAGAGGACAGGTTGAAGAACAGAATAATGAAACAAATAGCTGGTATCTGAAAAGAGGCTTCCCATGAACCCATATGGCTTTGTCTGTGAGGCAAGAATTTGTCGTCTAATGTGGGACAGGGACTCATCCATGGAGTCTCAAAGGACTGTGAAGGTGATGAGTCTCTGCGCCACAGGACATTATGAAAAACCCCCAGATTCTCTCCCTCCATGATTTTTTCCACCAACATTATGTTGGGAAAGTTTCTTTAGCTCATCCAATTTCCCCCAATATTGTAAATAATGTAACAAATGTAGAGTTCTGGCACATGTTGAAACACCTTTGAAATACCAGTTTAAGAAAAGTTCTAATTAAATATTTTGTATTTTGTATTTTGTACTTTGTATTTTGTATACACTTCCAAATTCAAAATGGCAAAATACAACTGCGGTAAAAAATTTGCAAGGAATATAGTGCTACTCAGAAGCAAACATAGAGCAGGAAATCTCTTAAGCTGAAGACACAGCTGGCAGAAAACTGCAGTAGTGCCAGAAGTCAGCTCTTCTCCTGTAAAACAAACATTTGTCTTGGTGTGAGACACGATAGACCAAGCCCCAAACTACTGACTCTTCTAGGAGATTCTGTGCACCATGGAGATGCTGACATGGCAAGCCACACAGATTATTTTGCTTGTGCATCCCATTGCTAAACCCTAACAACAAAAGAAGGCTATAAACCCCTCTTCCATGCAGTTAATTTTTTCAGAGCACTTCCAGGCTTGATGCATGGCTGAGATGATACAACATGCCTCATTGCACTGTGACACTGTCAGCAGCACAGATTGCCTCTAGCTTTGTTCCTCACTTCCCAAGTGCAGGACTGCACAGTGTCACTGTTTTCTTTCAGGAGATTGAGAAAGAAAAGAAAGCAAATTCACCAAGTGCACTAGAATGAATGGTTTCTTTCCTCTCTAGTATGCACAATAAAATGATTTCATTATTTAAGCAGGTGTCTACAAGTTCCTCTCAACATGCCAGCTATCAAAAACAAGTATGTAACAGCTCACACAGGTCTTAAAAATAGGACAGGAGCAGTGCAAGGTATTCAGTGCATTGATAGAAGGAGAGGAATCAGGTCCATTTTTCACTTATATCCAGTTACACTCATCTGCCTAACATCAGGCCCTTCTCAGGTCCACTAAAATTTGCAAGTGAGAAAGGCCTCAGACAACCTTTAGACCACAAACTGTGGCTCACAGCTTTTGGTTTTGTGACATTCTTGCATAAGCTTGCCTCCCTGGGAGCCTGCAGATCAGCAATCATTTCCCAGGGGCTGGGGAGCAGGTAGAAGGTTCTCTCTTACTGCTCCATCTCATTTTGACAGGCTGGGGACAGAGGGGACAGCACAAAAACTTGTGAGATGCTGTGGCAGCAGGGACCTCCCTCCTGCTTAGGTCTGAGCACAGAGAGATGTGACATTTTTGGGAGCACTGATTAAGGAAGGCAGTCATTACAAGTATGCGAATAATCAGTGCAACTGCATTTTAAATAAGGCACAGGAAAAAATGAAATTATAATTATACTAGTAAGAGCCATCAGTTGATAGCACTACCAGAAGCCCTTGTTCTTTGAGGACCCAGTTAGCAAATCTTGAAGGAGGTTGAGTTTTAATGATTTTAACTTTCCCATCTTAAGTAGTGGCACTGGTCAGACACTTGAAGCTCAGGAGGTCCTCAAGCATCCTGCTGAGTAAGGCTTTGAGCACCAATTCCTCTGGTTAACTAACTGGGATGTGATCCAGCCACAGCACTCTAACAACCTTTTCATGGCCTAAAGTCTGAGAACTTAATTCCTCTTATGTCCAGCCTCACAACTGGCCAAGTCTGCTTGCTGTGCACTAAAAAGACTTCCAGTATTGGCAGAGGGCTCCTGGAGTACCCAACAGAGAAGGCAGCAGGTACACTCAGTTTGTTGGAGATTCAGTCATCAAAGTCTATTCATGTCAGCAAGAACAGGTATGGATAATACTGGCACATGTATTTACCAAGAATATTTTCACAGTTCTGAGTGCCCTTTAACACAAAGTCAGGGTAGTCTCAAGTAATTCAAATTTGGCTTTTTCTAAGGGCAGAATTTCTCTTATGCTACAGTGAAATTATATTCTTTTCCGGTTTTACCCTCTGCCAAACATATATTTCTTTCCATTGTCAAAATTTCCAGTGTTTTTAAAGCCTGAGTGAGCTATTCCTTCTTTAAACCTGCCAAGATCAAGCATTAACACCTATGTCTTTGTTCTTCATTTAAAAGGTTTTTTCCCTTTTACAAAGCCAAAATTGAACATATATTTATTGTTACTATTAGAAAGCCTGATATATCTGAGCATAAAGCTGAAAATATGTACCTAAGGACTGAGAATTCTCTAGCAATTTAATTTTTGGTGTGATTAGTTGTTGAATGGTATAGATTAGTTTATTTTATTCTATCAGATTCCTTGTCACATAAAGGAAATGCTCAGTGAGTTAGGGCAGACTTAGAAATCTGTTCTTAATGATGTTGGAAACATTGCAAATGCAAGAATTAAGAAATAGCTTTATACTTTAAAGAAAGCATTTGATTTTATTAGCCTGGGGCATTAGAAGACATAAAAGATGCACTGAAGTTATTCCCCTGCCTCCTTTTTTGTCATAAGGAGCTGAAATGTAACATATATACTTCTATCATTCATTTATCTCTTCTTCCTGACAAGCCTTTAAAGAAATGCTTGACCTAAATGTCAAAAACTTGGCTGATTTTTAACTGAAAGACCAAAGAGGAGATATGCTCCTAAGAGGGTATATCCTAATTTTTCAAGAAGGAAGACAAAATCAATGTGTGTTAAAAAGGTTGCAAGAAAATTCTGATGAAAAAGTAGAGGTGAGAAAATCTAATGGGATTCCCTAGATACAGGTGCACTGGAGGTCAGTGCCTGAGCAGAGTTTAGAGCATGAGCTCTCTGCCTGTTACTAACCAGAGCCTACCACTGCCTATAAATTCTGCATGTGTATCTGTACTCATGCTGAATTCTGGATACAGGGTGCACCTTAGCTGAAGAAACTCTTGGGGTTGGAGATGGAGTGGGGATTGGAAATAGACTGCAAATTTGTGTTGGAAATAAGGCTGCAGCTGCCCCTGCTCATGGCTCTGTCAGCCCTGCTGTGTTACTCACAGACACAGCAGCAAGGGCTGGTGCAGACTCAACAGCCCTGTTACTCACACCTTGCTAAGCAGGTGTTCCCATAGTTGATATCTACCCACAGCTGTGTTTTCCCATTTTTTCAGCAGCCACCTTTTGATGGATCTGTTTATCTCATTTCTGTTTTGCAAGCTGACATGTCTCAGAAGTCGCTGTCCTGTGGCTTTGCTGCTGGAGGTGGAGTTCATCCCTTGATGCACTAATTGGGCTGAGCTGTTTTTAGTTCCTCTTTCCTTCTCCTCTCTGTGACACTGGGCTTTTTATACTCTCCAAATACTGCTACATCTTTGCAGCTCATTTTTTAGTTTAAGTATTTAATGTGCCCGTTCTGATTTGGTAATCTCTCATGCAGCAAAAATGCTTTCAGTTAGGTTGTTGGCACATTTACAAGTTTTTCATGACTTCAGGATATTCCCTCTGAGTCAAGGATCCAGGAAGTTGTTCCATTCAGCCTCTCACACAAAACAGAGAAAAGGAAGCTGAGCTAATTATTTTGCCCCAGTAATTTGTGACAGTTAAAAGCAGGTAAGGTAAACAGGTCTGATGAGTGAACCATGTTGAAAGTCAAAAAAAGAACTTTACCTCAGAACACTATTTACTTTGGTTTATCATATAGTCTTTTTTTCCCTTAAAAATAACAAATTGTATATGAGTCACCATAAACAGCAATCTACTTTGAAACATTATTTGCTATCAGTATATATAAATATGTGTATACAATACATTATTATAATTATATATAATTATATATTTTTTTCATTATCACATAAAGCATTTTATATTAACAAATGAAATTAACTCAAATGCCATTGCCTCTGTCTAGATTCAATATTTATCACATTTCTGAAGCGTGTCCTAAATTGAAATACACACAAAGAACATATTATTTTAGCTTCTGTGTTTGTAATTGAACAGATATCTTCTATATAGCATTCGAGAAAATTGCATAGGATTGATCATTAAATCATTCTCCAATGTCAGGTTCATGTACTTTATATGAACCTCTTATTGTGAGCTAACCATTATTACAAAAAAAAGGTTTTTTAACCTAAACCACCTAAAACATTTAGGATTGATTTCACTTTGGATTTGATTATTTGTTTTGGGGATTTTAAAATATTTTGTGGGGGTTTTGTGGGAGAAGGGGGATTTGGTGGGGTTTTTTTGGGTGATGGTGATTTCCGCTGGAAAAATAAAATTAAAACTATATATCTGTAGGAACCAAAATGTGAAGTGTAGTATCTGCTATCTGCTATGCACCACTTAACTAAACCATTTTTTCATTGCTTATGCTTAGCCTCAAGAGGTTTTAAAGAAGAGCTCTTTACATTTATGACCAAAGACTAAGTCATTGAGCATTTTACACTTTCATGCATTGATTGCATGCCAAATTTCAGCTCATATAGGTGCAGGCGGTTCTTATTTTTAAAAGTGGAGCTTAAAATTTTAATAATGCTTAAAGAATTTCAGCAAACTACCAAATATAGAAAAAATAATTTCACATTATCAGCTTTAAAAAATACAGTTGATAAGGCCTTTCATGCTGTACAAAAGTAATTCTAATATCCAGAAAGCTTTTAAAGATACTTTCAACTTCATGGCTTAAAGATACACATCCTTCGGGAACACATCCATATTTCTCTGTGTTCAGAGCTGGCACAATGAGCCATGTCCTGCAGTTCAGAAACTCTCTGAGAAAAGGTAATTGAAAGATTTTGACACTCATTCTGAAAAATCAGATGAAGACGTGTTTATCACTCATTTTGCAATATTGTGAGAAAGTAAGGTGAACAAATAGCTGGAAGCAAATTTGTGCACTTTTTTACCAGACTAAATAGTATCTCCTGTCTTGGATTTAGCATTTACAAATTATAAGACATATTTAAAATTCAGAGCAATCTGTTTCAAACACTTCTAATTTTTCAAATATTCCTAATGCAATTTCTCTTTTGTCTAAAAATACTAAAAGAGGAAAATAAGAAGCTGTTTCTCTTTCATTAGTGCAGTAAATGACAAATACGTACACTATTTGTTGCTATAAATTATATGAGGTGTTGTCAACTGTAGGAAAAATTTATTTTTTCTTTTTCAGAAAATGCTTCATTTTAATTTTAATCAACGTCTAGATTGCTAAATTTTGCTCTGAAGGTGTTTGACTGGTTCAGTACACGTGATGGAAATAAGAAAGGGAATGTTCCACATTGGACAGGAAACATGTCCACAAAAAACAAACAAACAAACAAGCCAAGATCCTTTGAATAGAGGACAAGGGATTACCCTTTAAGTTACAAGCGATCAGAGAATCTGAGAGAGCTGAAAGAATGTTTCTCCCTGTGAGAAATTTGTTTGGACAGAATGTGTAATCTCTTTTGTACATAGGTGATTGTCCATGACAGAGATACAGATAGAGAAGAAAAGATTTTTCATTTCAACAGGATGGTTTAAAATATCTGTATGCTTCCATAATAACTGATGCTATCAAAATGCATTGTTTGCCTCCTTTACTGAAGATCAGCATCCAAATAATGTAGATAAAATAGACATACAAACAATATGCTGGGAAACACTTACAGTAGCTACTCTTGCTGATCAGATTTCAGCATTCCACCTTGACAGGGGGTATCACATATGGGTAAAGGCTTAAGTAGGTGAAAATGGTGTAAATGAGAAGCAAAGAATTAGATTTGAAATATATCTATAAGGTCAGATTTTTTTTAGTATTTTATTGTTTGGGACATAATACTAGGTTAAATATTTCAGTGTTCAATAATTTTATGGTAACAAAAAGTTAGATGAAAGGAAATATTTAAAAAATATACTTTTACAGGAAACTGTATAACATCCCAAACATTTTCCAGCTATCGTTGCAAAATATCATATCATAGTTAAAAGAAACTAGTCTAGACAAGATTAAGGGTAAATACAAGGAGAAGGAGGAGGGAGAGAGATTCAGGTCAGACCAACTTGAAATAAAAATTAAAAAAACAATTTCATTTTTTTGATGTTAAAATCACAGATGAAAATCTGCACACACATGTGAAAGATGCCTCCAAACTAACAAAA
>VRYO01002734.1:11205484-11246957 GCA_009812075.1 Sialia sialis
TGAAATTACTGTAATTGGGAACTAGATGTGTTTTCTTTTTAAATTCAAGGAGGTACATAACTCCAGCTGAGGGTGGTGAACTGTAGGCACTGCAGTGGCTGATCAATTAACATAATTTTCCTTAAGGTTACTTACTACTTATTTCAGTACATACACCATCTGAAATACATACAAATGCAGCTGAGAGTCACTAAAGACTATTTTGTTAGAAGTGATAATCAACCTGAGCATTACAAACGTGCTGCAGGCTAAACAAGTTTGCCTATAGCACTACAAGAGGCACTTTGCTTTGAAAGCCCTCATGATCATTGCCAATACATCTATGTCACAGAAACAAAGCAGAGGAAAGGTATAACCAAGCCAAGCTGAGCATGTAAAGAATCATATGGGACATGGCAATAGCAGCCACTTCTGTGTAGTGAACTTCTGTGTTCAAGCCAGATGTTTGACTGACAACACTTTCAGAGGTTGTATGAATATTTCAGTGCAAAATGAGCCTGAGATAAAAACTAATGAGTTCTTTTTTCAAAGCCACTTAGATATGCTATTACAGCTAACAACATTCTCCCTTTCAGACACAGCTATTTTGTTTGGATGAGACAGAATGCCTTATTCAGCTCAGGAAATAAGTGTCTCTTAAAAATGTATTGGAATGCAAAGAAATTTGTGTAAGCATTTGTAACAAAAGATCCTTAAAAGTATAGAGACTCTCAGATGAAAATACCAGCTCTCAAAAAATTCAGGACAAGTTAATGATATCCACAGAGCAGTATGGGCTGAAGCTGAAAGCCTTTTCTTGTCTGAGTAGTTTCCTCATACCATAGCCATAGTCCATTGAATATCTTTTGTACCCATAAGAAAACAAACAAAGAAAAAGCCTCTGCCTCTTTCATACTTGAAGTTAAATAATTCAGCTGAAAGTCTGGAATTAAAATCTTGAGCTATGATAAAAGTTACCCCTCCTAAGGCAGATGTTAAGACAGTAGACTTCTGCTTTTTAGTGTATATTGCAATAGTTATGTATATTTTAAGAACAGAAACAGTATTCTTGAGCCACTGCATTCACAGATTTTTTTGTCTTGGACATCCAAGATGCAATATTTTACACATGAAATTAAATTTTCTCACTGTTATGGTAAAATCCATTTTTAAGAATATCATATAATATGATTATCCAGTTCAAACAGATGTGTAAATAAAGGAAATTGGTCCTGATTAAGAAATTCAGTAACCATCTGTCCATCAACTTTTCTATATTACTTCTTTCATGCAATTTATTTGTGTAGTGTATTTGATAACAGTTTTAGATACCTTCGAAATTTTTTCCTGACTTAGATATTTATGACCTATACATTCAGTCCACATTAGTGGACTACACTTAGAAGGTGTTTTTATAAATTAAGGAGTTAGTCGATGCATCTTAATGGAACATAGCTAAATTAGAAAGTGAAGAAGTCTGTAAGTACATAATGTGTCTATTTCTGTAATACTACTTTCATTTATAAAGTCTGTTTTCAGAAATCCAAATTTCATTGCCTTGAACATGAGATTTTATTAGTGAGTGAAATCAAGTTGCTGTGATGTGATCTCCAAGAAGCAGGTGTAATAAAAATATTCTTTTTACACTAAGCCTAAACCATTAGTGCAGATTTACCTCCTTTTCCTGATGTAAAATACCAAAAATGTTATTCAAGAATGTCATCCCTGCCAGACTCAACAGTAACTGTTGAGGCTTTACCTGTGCAGGTCTGAGAGCAAGTTGTTTTCCATTGTTATTTTTGGTGTTGTTGCTACAGATAAACTTGGGACAGGTGATTTGGAATAAAGTTCTCAATGGAGACAATCCCAAATCCAGAAATATGGATGAATGGAAGTTGTCTTAGTCCTGTCATTTTCTTACAGTATTTTGTTACAATGTAGCTTCTCCCTTTTTAACCTTCCAATTTTGTCTTTGCTTTTCAAATCCTTGCTAATTAGAGGATTTCTCTTCTTTGTGACACCTGACTCCCATGTCACACTTTAATTACAAGGACTATGTAGTGTTCCATTAACTGTGGAGTTTTTTCTTCTTAGGTTTGTGTGTTAATTGGTAATACCAGCATTCCATTTTTTCTCTTTTTCCAGAAATATTCTTCATTATAGTAATTAACCACATGTCTGTGACAGCCAAAATTAACCATTTATGATTATATTTATTCAGCCAATATCTGCATAGATCTTGCATTTCCATTCCTGCTTATGCTGTGAAAATGAAGAGCAAAAAAATACATGCCATGAAAATAATTTTACTTTTGGGAGAAGGCATCTTCTGAAATATTCATGCATCTTGATTTTAAAATACTAAAATACTACAAAACAGTTTGGGTTTTTTTTGGTTTAAATTATTACAGTTATTTTAAATTTTTAATTATGTTTGAATCACATTACTGAGATTTTCTTTCCAGCTATTATGTCTGTACATTATAATCACTATATATATATTAAGCCACTCATAATTAATATAATTTTGAAAACTTGTCAAAGGTGAAATCAAAAATTCTCATAAAAGCAAGAGTAGGCAATACTGAATAAACACATATAATTACATAATTTCTCTTCCTAAGTATTGGTAGTTTGAACTGGGAAGCTTTTCTTGTAGTCTTGTGGTTTGCAATCTCTGTCCAATGTCTTTTGCTTTCTTCCTGCCACAGACTCAATCTTTGAAATAAGGTAATTTTCTTTAATTGTAGCTATCATGCCTGTTTCATGGAGATTCCCTGGGGCAGGATATGCTTTTCCTGTGCTTGCACTTACTTTTCAATAGTGTCTAGTATAATGTAGCCACGTATAATGCAGTACAATGCCATTCTCTAGGTGGTCTCATCACTTGCAATGAGCCTGAAATTCACCTTTCACTAACTGCTGCTTCAAGTTTAAGAAGCTGGCCACTTGTGTTAGCAATAGAAAATATAGGAAAGGATATAACATGACGATGTGTGTCTAGGATTTTGTCTGGGACCAATTGCTCATTCAGAGCAAGATAATTTGAAAAATTGACATTGGTAACTAGGCAGCCCTTAAGGCTATTGTTGTTGTCTTAAAAGGCACACCTTGTCCTCTCGGTGGAGAGAGCTGGGTTTGTAATTCACCTGTGGAAAGGTCAGATGTTGCACACATGGCTCAAAACATGACTGCAAGATGCTCAGAAATTGCAATAAGACACTTGGATTAGAACAAAGCAGAAGCTGGAAAATATATGCTATAGATGCTAACTGGATTTTCAGTGGTACTCAAATTGTTTTTCTTTACTTCAATGGAGGAGAATGAAATTCTTGAGAAGAAACATAACTGCTGAATAGATTTTTCTTTGTAATATGTACCAAAATATTCCAATATACCAATAAAACCTTAGTATCCTGTGCCTTTTAATGTGTCTAATTTATATGTTTATTTGTGTTTTCTTCTTTAAATCTAACAAGCAGCCTTTCTAATATGTTCATATTGTGAAAAAAAACCCTCATTTTCTAGGTACCCAAAATATTCTTACAAAGTTTTCCGCGAGCACTGCTTTTCTGCCAACTCCCAAACAACATTTAATCACAAAGTCTATTAGTCTGAGCTATTAAGAAGAAACTTTACTGCCAAAACCTGACAACAACCAACTTTTTAGACCAGAGCTTCTCTTTGGTGTACAAAACTGCAAGCACCTTTGGGCAATCTACCCACACTTCTGATTATCTGAGTAGGAATAGTCAAAGGATCATGATTTGGTGATAGTATGCTACATAATACAAAATAATTTTAAATTTTATTCATCAATTTCAAATCCATGATACTTGCAAAGAGTAGAGAAATATAAACACAATAAAAACAACAAGGGAACTCAGTGCTGCCTGGTAGAAAGGATAAAGGGTGATGGAGATGCAAAGCCCATATGCTAAAGGCCATGAAACTAAGAAATGTGGCATATTTGTATTCTCATATATGTATTCTGGTAAAAGGAAGGCTGTGTCTGCTTTTCTACAAGCTGAGCAATATGAAATATCAAAATACATTTTCTTTATATGCTTATTTTACTTTTGTCCTTGAATTTGATATAGTGTTGATGTGATTGTCATGCACCCAGTTCTCTTTCCTTTAATTGAATAAGAATTAACATCCTCAACCATGAAAAGATTTGCTTCTCTGGAGTAACAAGCAAGGCTAGAAGTAGGTAACATCTAACAGTCTGACTAATACATATATATCTATTTATGTATGTGGGTGTTTGTACATATATATTCAAATCAGCATTCCAAGGGCAGCTATTGCTATTAAGGACATTTCACTTACAAGCACAATATTAAATTAGATTAGCTACAGAACCCATAAACACGTTATGTCGGTGTGTTATAACAAAGATAATAGAAGCAATAACAAATAGAATTTAGAACCCCATTTTAATTAGTCATATGAACAGTTTAACACAGAAATACTGACAAAGCAGAACTAACAGTGTAATAAAGCTGCTTAAAGGTGTAGATAGGAGCCATCCTTGCAGTATAAATGCAGTATTTAATAAGATTTTTTACTTAAAATAATGATTTCACTAAATCACTGCAACTAAGAAAAGGCCAAATGAGAAGAATGCCCTGGTTGACTTTACCGGGGGAACAAAGACCTTTTTTTTCCCTCATTATGGAACTTCTTGTGGGGAAAAAAAAAAAAAAAAGTCATTAATGCATAAAATTGCTCATGTATTTTTTTAGAATATCTGATTTGTAGTTCAAACAAAGTTGTTGAGAGGTGTTATGCTTATCTCCTCTGGATAATTTCTTTATTTTTGAATTTGAATAAATTAATGATTTTTCTGTGTAACCATTTTAACTCTTTCCAGAGTGGTCATCGGTTGTCAAAATTGTTTTTATATAGTCAATGTCCAGACAGAATTCAGCAAATAATTCATTGACACATTCCATTCTTATCACTAAATAAAGTAATGAAAGGGAATGACTTAGCATTCTGTAAAACAGTAATTGTGAAGCATCCACATATATACTGTCCAAATGATCCAGCTGGATGAAACTTCAATTATTTTATGGATATTCTAAATGTTCCCATTTAGAAACAATTATATATTTGCACCACACGGGGTAATGTGATATATAGCCATAAATGTATGAAACACAAGAAAATGAATATATAAATGAAATAATGGAACAAAACAAAGCTTTTTCATTAATTAAGGTGGCTGAGTTTTATGTAATACTGATTAGGATTTGTCTAAATCCTTCATCCTCACTAAGGGAATCATATAAACAAAAAAACCCCTTTAAATAAAAATGTAAGGATTAAAATAAGAAAGGAAAAATTAATCTAAACAAAGCAATAACTTATAAAAAGTAGTGACACTATTTTTTAAATAAACCTAGAGGAAACCCCAGCTACCACACTGGACATTGTCAAATGCATTTTAAGATAGAAAATGAGTCACTGGGGCAAAACTACTCAATTATTTGCTCAGGATTATATAGACAGAAGTTGCACAACAAGGAAACCCAAAGTTGATACTTAAGCCTCTAAATCTGCCTTTTCTTTAACAGCTCATAATAATAATAAATGCATTTTTCAAAAAATGAGGACAGCAGTCAAGAGGTTAACTGAACATGACTTTCAACAAAGTGGGTGTTTCTTTTTAAGTAAATTCTAAAGTAAAAAAATGGCAGGTGAAATGTACTTTGAAAACGTAGGCTAAGAGGGATTTTAAATAGTCAAAGGCTCAATAATATGTTATTAGAACCCATTGTAACAATACAGCATTCAGACCAAGAGCTTAGCAGGAATTAAAAAAGGATTAAACCTTTATAAGGATAATGAGAACAGCCATAGTTACTTCAGATAGGATATAACATAATATTTGTAGAAAAAGAAACACAGGCATTCCTTGAGGCATAAGTGAACCATCAGCTTAGGAAGATAGGTAAGAAACATCAGCAACTGCAAAATTATTGTGCAGATGGCAACTTCCTTTGAAGAAACTTTGAAGAGGATTCCATTAGATATAGAAAAAAAAACAGTGCGGAGGACCCATTTGTAATTTAAAGATATTATAATTTCCTATGTTACCAAATAAAAAGACAAATAAGAAGCAAAACCTCTAGAATCACCCATGTTACATCCATGCTGCAAAATTCATTCATCTCAGCTTGTACTCTCTCTTCATCCACACAGACTCACCTTCCTTAAGCTGGTAGGCCACACCACACAATATTTGACTCTGGATGTAATTTGGACCCCATATACAGTCTCTGCAATCCTAAAGAATAATTATTTTGTGTTTATATGGATGTTCGGGTTTTTTTCACTTTTAAGGACCTGAAACAGTAAGTATACATATTTTGGGATAGCACTGAACTTCACTGGAGAAGGATGTATGCAGTCAAATGAGGCAGACAGCTCCATACTCCCTCATGTGAGCAATTTCTGTAGTGTGCTAAATCCAAATTTATTATATCCAAATTTACTATATCCAAATTTTCTTCACAAAAAGAGAGGCTGAGAATCTAATAACATTTTGTGCTCCACGCACACAGTAGGGAAGTAGCCCTGATAACAAGCTGAGGAGCCATTATTCACCAGTGCAGTTGTTCCCACAAAGAATATTTCCTGTCTCCCATTCCCAGGGAAGCCACAGAGCCTTCTGACATTCCAAGTTATTCAGAGACTCAAACAAAAATGCCCTACACAACAAACTCTGAGCTATGAATGTTCCCCCAAGTAAGGTTTTGTGCCCTAAGTGATGGCAAAACACACAAGAGAGCACCAGTCTGTGAAGCACAGTGTCTTCTCTGTATTCAAAGAAATCAGCGTTGTGACCCGAACTGAAAATATTTTTACAGGAAAATAATTTGTGAGATGGTGAGGGCTTTTGAGTTTTGCTTTCAGGAATAGTGCATTGACTTACCACTGCAAATGACCCTTTAGCTGGAAGACAGGATCTCCAATTCTGTTTCTTCAGGGACCACTATATGTATCACCACAGTATAGGTTATTTGATGTTTTAAACATTAATCACAGCAAACAAAGGCATGATTTGTACCTTGAAGTTACGACATTTGTAATGGTAACCTGAACAACTGTCTTGTGTACATAGAAAAATGGTAGCGTTAAAAGAACATTTCTTCTGCATACTACAATTCACCAAGTATCTGAAATGTATTATATTTTTCAGACCATTTTTACACATTAGAAATTGCAGGGAAATATAAATTAAAAATTTGCATAACAAGTTCTTGTTTAGATATGTGCCTACAATTTTTGAAGTTAGTTCTAAGTATTTAAACAAGATGTGAATATAAATGAGCTATCTAGGAGATGAAAAGGCTAATGAGATTTTGATCTTTCTTCTTTAAGTGAAATTAAATTTGATTTTCAGCAGCTGTGAAAATACACTTTTATCCCCCCCAACAAATTCTGTGAAATCGTGATTATACCTGTAGAAAAAAAAGCTGAATATATATAGAGAGACCAGGAGGTAAGCAGCTCTTGCTCCTTTTCCATGTTTTTTCTGTGTGAGTTCTGACCTGCTACTGCAATAGGCAGAGTTGGTCACACACTCTAGAGCTGTTCTTGCCCCCTTTTAAAGACTGCAACAACTCATACTATGAAATTGTCACAATAAACCAAGCAGTTCTTTTTTTTCCTTCTAACTCCTAGTACTCAAGGCACAAATGATTTCATTGAAGTTATTTACATTTAGACTAGCATGCAGTTCTTCGCAAGAGGAAACTATTTCACTGACTCATAAATCAAGTAAAAAATATAAGAGTCTACACTGTGTAATGATGTTTGTAATAATAAGATTTTGACTAGTCAAATTTGTTGTTTTTAACATCAAAAGCTGTTGATGCAGGGGATTTTGTTTTGTTTTGTTTTGTTTTAAATGGCAACTACTATTTTGGTTTAGATTTGCTAGCTTAAAAATCACAAATCCATTTTCACAGCTCATATAAAGCTCACTGTACAATTTCTAGCACAGCAAGGAGAAACTCAGAAGATAAGTAGAGAAAATGATTTTGAAACTAAGTCAGCATTTTTATGGAATTTGATTTATAAAATGCAATTTTTTGCCTTCAGCAAATCCTTGAAAGTCATTATGACTTTTTTTTTTTTCTACTTAACTTTCTCCAACATGCCTGCTGATGGAAATAGCTATTTACAATATTTAAAGTACTTTTACAAATGCTATATGAAAACCATAATTACCTTTATTTCTCTGGTACTATTTTCATTAATATTTTGGGAAACAAGAAATTATATTTTCACAAAGGCAGAACAGGATTGTAGGAGATAAACCCAGTCAAATTAAAGTCAGAGATGTAAATATGAATGAAACAAGAGTTCTGTCATGACTAAACTACAAAGTATTTATCTTTTTATCTTAGAGAAAGCTAGATTAAAATTTCTACAGGATACTATGGTCTAGAGAAGTTTGGAAAATGTGTCTGTAATGTATTTTGATGTTCTTTTCTATTCTAATTTTGCAGTCAGAATTTCTGACCATATCCCAGAGCTGCTGGGAATGGCACCATGTCCAGGAGATGCCAGGCCTGCCTGGATGTGCCTGCAGGTGGTGACACCCTCACAGCAGCCCACACTAGCAGTACTCCCCCCTAGAACATGTACAGCAATTTCACAATTATAAGGTACACCAGATTATAAGGTGCACTTCCGTGTTGTCAGCAAATGTCTGAACTTTATCCACATATAAGGAGCACCAGACTATAAGGCACACTGGTTTTTTTGCAGAGAGGATCCACGTGCAACAAAGTAACCAATTAGTAACAGAATCGTGTGATCGCCGGGTTTGCTGGCAGCTGCTCAATTTGCAAACATTTTTCAGAGATTGGCGTAGCCTTTAACCACAGCCCTAGGCGCCCTCCCCGTGCCACAGGCCCCGGCACTCCCCTCCACCCCCAGCGCCGGCTGCCGCGGCTCTCATGGCTAGCACGGCTCTTGTGGGTCAGCTTGTGTCTCGCACTTCTGGGTTGGCAAATTTCTGAACTTTGTCCATATATAAGGTGCACTGGATTATAAGGTGCACTTCCAGGTTTCGATCAAAATTTTAGTCAAAAAGGTGCGCCTTATAGCTGTGAAATTACTGTAAGTTTCAAAAAACAGCTGGAACAAGAATTTTATTATGTGATTTTTCTGATAAGTTTGAGCTTAGCATCCTCTCCCATAACAAACTGTGGCAGAATATGGGTTTGATAGGTCTTTGCTGTATGAAGATCTCTGTGCCTGCATAGATGCACCCTCCTGATGGCTAAAGGAATAATGAATAATGGAAATTATTCATAATTCCTGAATAATGGAAAACCAGAGCACAAAGCCAGAGAGGAGTTGTGATGTTAGCACTGTGGGGGGTGAATAGGCTCTATGTACTGTTGTTGCTGCTGCTTTTATTAATTTATTTAGTGTTCAGACTAGAATGTCGTGAGGAGTCTTTTGTCACATCATTTTTTAGAGGCAGACACCAGAGAGATGGAAGTTAAACAAATTAAAAACCTGTTCATTCCCCCAGGCATGTTTTACTTTGTCATTTGGTTCAGTTCATTTCAGCATTACACTTTTAATGGCTCACTTAGTTAAACTTGAACTTATGATTACTGTTACCACTTCTAATAAAGGTCTGTTTTGTGAGAGCTTCATTGCTGTTGCCTCAGGATAACAGCTGCTAATTTGTTTTATTACCATAATATATTTTATTTAGATTTTTCTCTTAAAAACTGCTGGCTGTGCTGCTTGCAGTCATTGTTTTCTACTCTAGCAGCTAGTTTGCAGAGCTGGCATAGCCTACAGGACATTGTATATGGAAGGACTGTGGACTGATGAGTCAAATCTACAAATTGTCCAATTTATACCACAGTCTTGCTTCTTGACTTTGACAAAATTTTTCCCTCCTGTAAGACACAGTCAGCAATATCTGTATCCTATGTTAGGGCTTGAGGTGTTGCTGATGAACACTTCCAGATAAGACCAGCATGTTTTCTTGCAGAGCTTATACACTGCTCTTTTATACCACTTGTACACTTGAGCCAACTCAGTGTCCTCAGTCCAGTTATTAAGGATTTTCTTTGGTGAGTTCTGGCTTAATGGGTTTATAGGAAAAATTCAGTTCTTAGTTGGATTGGTGCAATAATTAAAAAGTATTGGGCTGTTATCATGCAATAATTATCTTGGAAATGTAGAATTAATAGATGAACTCAAATGAATAACCCAAGGGCAGAAGGCAACCTGGGTTCTGAACCAGTTATTTTGGCACTTGTGATTTTCTGTCACGTGCTGTATAAACACATTATTATTCCCTTTTAGACTCATGAAGCTTGGCTGCTCTGGCTATGCTTAGCAAGCATAAAAGACTCACATTGCCCAAAAGAGTCCTGAGGCAGCATAACAGAACAGCAAGTGGCCCACCACAATCCATCCCAGAACAGCTGGGTACCTGCATGAAGCTGGGCCTCCAGCCCAATATCTTCCCTAAAGGCTGCATGGAAAAGTTGACCTGCATTTTCTGATGCCTTGCTTAGGGGAAAGAGATGATCTCAGCTGTGTTTCCTATACTCATATCTCTCTGTGCTTTATCTTAGGATCAGGCTATAAACTGCAGTTCTATTTTTTTTTTTCTTTTTGGTGATGTGTATGCAGGTAGCTGCCTATTTTATCTAAAGCTGTCCGTTAAAGTCTTCACAGTAACTGAGAATGAAAATATAATTCAGTGAGCCAAGAGCAGAGGAGGAAGACTTTGTAATACTCAAATTTGGACTTGTACTTTAGGCTGAAAGGGTTTGGGGCTCCTAAAATCACTTTCTATTTACAGTGCAGAAGTCAGTCTCTCCAAAACACCTGGATGAAGCACCTGGCAACTATTCTGCCCAGCACTCATGTTCTTATGCAGAAAGAAGTGATCCAGTGGACATTGTTCCCCAGCACACCATCGGGACCAAAACTAAGTCTAATCTATGCAAAAGTCAAGCTTGCATTCACTGAGAAGAGATGGAGTAAAGAAACTTCATAATACAAATTAACAAGACGCACAATAGAATCTTGCAGATTTATAAACACAGAGAAAGTGAATAGTAAGTGTCTTGTCCAGTGAGAGTCTGGAAAATTTGGTACATGCCTGAGGAACAGAACATGAAAGAATTTTCCACTGTTTATTGGTAACTAAACCTTCCCAAATCTTGTTATTAAAGAGAACTGATTGTATCAGTTAACCTGGCATGATGAATTTGTGGCTATTCATCTCTGACAACTCAAAGACAAGTGCTTATGAGCCTTAGGCCACCTGGTTCAGATAACCAGTTTTGAGAAGCTTGGTCTCAATGCACTTTTGGGACAACTAAAATCACAATAAACTGCATCACTGACCTCTGCTGAAGATAATCAGAACTGCTCACTTTTTAAAATGGTTTCTTTCTTATCAGTAAGAGCTACAAGGGATTCTCCCTTCAGGTTAAACTGGAAGGGCTGGAGATTGAAGCTAAGACTGTTTGGTGATTCATTCAAGGAAGGAAAGAACAGAGATGGGAGATGGGAAAATATTGGCATAAACCCACTGAAGAACACATTTGTCATGGAAACATTTATGCTGCAAGTGGAAAAAAATATCCCTCTGTGCAGCCAAAAATGTCAAACTGGATAGTGCTGGAGTCTGTGAAAAGAACTGTATTTCATACAGATATGAAGGAGCTTGAAGCTTTGGTAAATCCTTTCCAGTCTTAAGTTCTTGTCACGGTTTCCAGTGAGCATCACAGTGCTCCCTTTGAGTTTAGCTGCAAAACTAAGTCACTGAAAACCTCTCATTCTGTTCTAAAGTGACTTTTAGTCACCAAACATCACTGATACACATCAAACTTCTTTCCTCATACGTGATTATTAAAGGAATTGTAAATCACACAGTGACTACTTTAAGTACAGTTAAAAACTTCATTTTCTGATCTATCAATACAACCCCAAGTTTTCTTCAAGGCAGCCATAATTTTCAGTGTCACTACAATCTATTTGTAATCTATTATTCCAAAGCTGGAACTCCATTTATGATTCATGGAGAATTCAAACTTGGATGTTCCTGAAGCAAAAAAAGATGAGGGAAAACATAATGTAACACCATGATCATCTAGTAGGTTGCATACGTTTTCTTTATTAAATCCAGGACAAAAGCACTCAGGAAGCAAACAAATGCAAATGAAAGACTGGGATGATATTTTAAACAGTTCTAAGAACAGGAAGAATGAAGAAGATGGGATACCCTGTGAAGGGAGAAATGGATGGTTATGGAGAAAGATCTGCAATTTCCTTCTGAGGTTTCATTCTCTCACCACGTTTTCATTTTGCTTTTCTTTTCAACTTCTTTCCTTTCAACCAACTTCCTTAAAAAAATAACAGTGAAACAAGGGATCAGCAATATCATACAGCTGTTTTTGCATCACTTTTTCCCTTATTTTATGCCCCTGACATTTCTCAAAGAAGTCTGAGTAAGACTCAGCATTGAGTCCACAAAAAACAATTTTCATAAAGGAAAACAATACTAAATAAGACTGTCATAATATCTGCATTTTGGTGAGATTTTTGGAAAAGCAATAGTAATCTTCATGTTTTAGTGAAAGAGGATAAAACAACTCTCTTCCTTGTTCCTCCAGGGAGCTAAAAGAATTTGTCACTGATAAGGAAGTCATTTAGAAGGCATTTCTAGGGTATCAGTCAGGCTTATAAGCAGCGCAGCAGGAACCATATCAAGGAGACCAAAGCAATTAGCAAGAAAAAGTCAATTCCCCAGTGAGACTGAGAGATGTCTGAATTCCACTACTAACTGGTGTAATCTGAAGTTTTGACTCAGTCTTGCTTGAGTTTATTCCTGATTAGAAAGGCCATCAAGTGTGGTCCTTTTGAAAAGTGGTAGAAATACAAAGTGTATTTGACAGTCATAGGCAATATACTTGAAATGATTAAGCAGTGCAGCTCCTTCAACCCCTCAAGGAATTTAGGACCTGTATTTTGGAGAGTTTAGAGTCTCCAAAATCTATTAATTCAATAGATGAATTAGCTATAATGCTCTGCATAATCCCTAATGGCCTACATCTCCAGGAAATAGTAAGAATAGGCATGTGGAGTCCTAAATAGGTTTGCTGCTTCTTCATCCTAGTAAAATTCTCTGCAAAATCTTCATCCAAAATCCACTTCACCAGTCAGTGCACAAGTTTTTACTAGTAAGTTAGAAGCTTCTCCAAAAGCATTTCATTTTACTCACAAATATTTCCTAACTATATTGTTTCCTTCAACACCTGAAATATTTTTCATATTGTTTAGGATGTTCCTGCACTTGTGGTAAATTTATATTTACAACAGTTGTTGAAATCAAAATAATTTTTGAGCAATCAAAGGATTTATTAGCACATGCAGTCAAAGAAATTTTGAAATTTAATTATGGGGAGCTTGGCTGCTCAAAACTTTATGTCTAGACCTGAGCAGAATCCTAGCTCACCTTCCTAATTAGAGATATCTTCTCTATATCTTGCCTTTTCCATAGGACAGAGTTGGAGAGGAAATGCTGGACTGCAGTTAGAGTATAAAAGAAACAAAAAGGTGAGAGAAAGGAGAGAAGATCTATGAAAGAGGGAAAGACAAAAACACATTTTAAATGTGCTGGATTTGTCACAACACTAAGAAATTTTAATCTGTACTATTATTTGCCCAGATCTCCTCCATGAATCTCACCAGTGAAGCTGAGTCCCAAAAGGCATAAACCATCATGAGGCCTTTACAAACACACTACAGAAAAATCTGCAAGAGAGCGACAATTTGGCTTGTCTGGTTATTATTTATTCTAAAGTATCTAATCTATAATGTATAACTCTTTGTTATTCTGACTCCCAGACTAATGTTCACTCTAGTTTATCAGATATAATTCTGGCATAGCTCTGGTACTATATTTTTGAATATTTTTTCATTAATTGTAAACTGCTTTGGGTTGAAAGGGTCCTTAAAGATCAACTTGTTTCGTTACCTAGCCTTGCTGATCATGTTTCTTTTAATAGAGTCCAGGTCACATTTGGTTTTCTGGTCTGTGATTGCATGTTGTTGTGCCATTTGGAGCTTCTTGACAACAAACACACCAAACTCTTTTACTCAGGACTGCTCTTAATCCATTCCCTGTGCGGCCTATATTTGTGTTTTGGATTGCTAACCCAGGTTAAGGACCTTAAGGCTTTCTTGAGCTTTAGGAGGTTCCCTCCAACTTCAGGCTGATTTCTGCAGCCTCACAAGGTCCCTCTGGATGTGGGACCACCCTCCAGGGTGTCTGTACCACACAGCTCAGTGTTGTCAGCAAATTGCTGAAAGTGTGCTGGATTCCACTGTCCATGTCACTGGCAAAAATGTTAACAGTGCCCACCCCAAAACTGATACCTGAGGGGTTGAGATTTTTAATTATTTCAAACTGTTTTAGTCTTTAAGAACTATTTTCCTAATTTCTATTTTATTTTGAAGTTCATGTCTTGATTCACTTTGTTAATCATTTGCAACCACTAACATCTGAGACACTCTCAGATCTCCTGTTAGATTTTCTGCTGCCAGATTACTCACAAATGCAATGACATAATGTCATCATGATAAGGATTCCTTGAATAGCACTAGTCACCAACATATAGGTGACTGAATTATGCTCATATCCAATTTCCACAGACACTGAATACTTCCACAGGCATTTTGACAAGATTATTTGTTCTGCCTACCTTAAATGTCATATTTTGGTTACTCAGGTATCACTCTCATCTACCTTGCATTTCCTGGGCTGCCTAACTGTCTCCATAAACATACCATAATTTAGCATAAATATTTGATTTTTGGAGAGTTAAAAGCAATTTCATTGAAATTTATCCCACTTGTCTGCCTGTTGTACTAGCTTTAGTGACATTCATAGTTTCAGGTTACAAGTTACTGTGAACTTGCACTCACTTCTCAGGTTTGAGCTGCAAACTAATCTAGCTTTCCTTTGATTATCCTTCTAAGTAATATTGCACCTAAAACATAGTGGTTGAGGCCTTGTAATTGCATTCAGAACACATCTTAACTCTTTGCTTCCAGGTGTTGCTAAACTATCATGGAATACACGTTACGAAACAATTAAAGCATATTCAATTTTACTGATGTCCTCTCTCTGCTTCTTTTAAAATAATTTTTTAAAAAGTAAAATAGCATTTTTTACCACAAAGAGAAAAATTTGGTTTTACCATGGATGTGGTAATCCATAAGCAAATTTGCTATAGTTACTTAACCATTCCATATGTCTGTCTTAGGATATGAGGATGCCAAGGAAATAAACGAGATTTTTCTAAATCAACTACAATAATTTCACAATTATAAGCCGCACCTGATTATAAGCCACACATCAGGGTAGCCGGGCAGACCACGGGATTTGTCCATATATAAGCCGCACCCGAATATAAGCCACATTATTTTTTTTTTTGAAGCGAGGATCCATGTGCAACAAAGTAACGAGTTAGTAACAGAATCGCGCCAGCACGAGGTTTGGTGTCAGGTGCTCAAGTTGCAAACAATTTTCATAGACCAGCGAAGCCTTTAAAGGCAGCCCCAGGTGCCCTCCTGGCCGACTCTCACTTCTGGGTTGGCATTTCGCTGGGATTTGTCCATAGATAAGCCAGACCTGAATATAAGCCACACTACTGGGGTAGGCTGGATTCTTCAATGAAAAAGATGTGGTTTATAATCGTGAAATTACTGTAATAGAAATGGAGGGAGGAAAAAAATGCAGGCAGCAATTGTAGGAACAATTTCCCTGCCTGAGTGTCTATACTGAAGTAGTTTCAGTTCAATGAAGGGATGACCCACTTGGCTTCATGGGAGAAGGCTAAGTGGTAATCTAGGACACCAAAAAATTTGGTACACCCTATATCTTAACAAGAAACAGAGTAAATTAGCCTTATTCTTAGCTTGATGTTGCACAAAAAAAAGCAATTTCTGTTATCCAAGCTAGCTTGTTTATCAAAAAAGTGAGAATCTTTTCACAATAGTCATTCAAGTCTATTGTTTTAATACTAGCTATAAGAGTTTTTCCCCAGGGATTTTTTTCTGACTAAACAAGAGACTTATGATGTCTGCCTAAATCAATCTATCTGTATGTATTAGTTATTATCTGACATTTGCAGGCAGTAGAAATAGAGGCTTTTAAACCAGAGATGAAAAGATTACAGCTACCCCAATGGAGCTGTTCTATCTGACATCACCTGTATTGCCAAGGGCTGCATAAGAATGCCTTGATGCATTTATCAGATGTTTTTGTTTAGAATATATCTCTTGATACTGGATGTAAAAGGTTATTCTGCATCATGTTAATGTGCGAATCTAAAATAATTTGCAAATACCTCAGTCAAGCTGATAAATAGGGCTATTGACAGTGCTGGCACTGGGGGAAGAATTCCTCACACAGAAAGTAATCTGGCACCAAAAACTCGAACCACGTGAGACATGAAAACGCCTCCAAATTGCACTGTCCAGTGCTGAATTGTCTGCAATTTTGCCTGTAGATCTCTGAAGAAATGCTGCATACTGTCTGGCTCAAAATCACCACCACAGACATGTTGTGGGCTTTTTTTGTCATTATTTTGCAACAGGCCGCAGTTTTGAAAAGAAATGTGTTTTTTAGATATACACCTGAGAATGACTAACATGGATAAATAAAGAGAGGATGTCACTGACACAAAAGGGGTAATGCACATTTTAAAATGAAGTTGCTTACACATAATTTGCCAGTAACACAATTCAGTTGCATTATGTTCATAAAGAGCCCAAGGAAAATTTTCCTTGTAGGTACAAGCTCTGCTCAGCATGTAGCCAGTAGGTTCAGCTACAGGGACTCTGACATTTCTGGAATCCAAAAGAAAACAAATGCACAGACACATAAAAAAAAGAAAGACCATACACATTTCTTCACTGGTGAAAATTCACTATAGTCTGATTCCAAACAGAAAGTATAATTGGACAATTAGGCACAGTATTAAAAATATTTATGGATATCAATGTAGAATTAATATACTGCACATAACTATATATCTTACTGTGTTAATATGTAATCAATACATCGTTATGACTATCAGCAGCATTACCAAACTAATTTTCTCTTCCTAGGTATTTTATTTGCATTAATTCACTGACACAAGGTAATGACATGTCATACAATGCAATTATTCAAATCAATAACCTTCCACTTAATAAAGACAAAGTATAACATTAACATTGGATACTAGATCTGAGTTCATCTTGTTTTTTAACTATCTGTGAAAAGGCAAAGTTTTCAGATTCTAATATTTTATTAATTGCAAATGCTGTAAAAGCTATTAACACCAATATGGGTATGTGTTCTCCATTGATTCTCTCCTTCACATATCCATAGTCTAGGTCCAGAAGGGACCCAGTGGTGCTAGATACTACTGCCAGAGTGGTGAATGCAATCCTCAGTCAGATTTCTCGTTTTTATAAAGCAGAGAAAAAATGATACATCATTTTAAGCAATGGATCCAGTAGATCAGAGAAGATGTCAACCTAATTACACAAAGTGATGGACTCACTTCATTTGCCTAAGAGAAGTAACCAAGGATGTCCTAAGGTAACATTCTCCAGCATTCCTGTCCAGAGAGACACAGATCACAAATCTCCCTTGTGGTGGTTTTTTCTTTTTTCATTCTTCTTTTTTTTTTTTTTTCTTTTTTTTTTTTCTTTTTTTTTTTTCTTTTTCTTTTTTCTGGTTGGTTTGTTGGTTCGTTGGTTTTTTTTAGTTTTTGTTTTGTTTTGTTTTCATTTTATTTTCATTTTATTTTCATTTTGTTTAGGGGTATTTTTTTGTTAAATGTCCCATAGCATCCCAAATGGCAATCCTAGTATATCACTTTTCTGCATTTCCCAAAGGATTTCTCTTTAAAATATGGCAATAAAAGAGATATTTAGGTTCTGTACATCAAAGAAATGCACAGAGTAGCTTTCTACTTATTATCTGCAGCCGTAAGCATTAGAAGGTATATCTTCTTTAAAGTGAGGATGAAAGTTGTGAGACTTGCATTATCTCATGAATCTGAAAGTATATCCTTAAGAAGTCATCAAAATAACTGCAGAGCAAGCAGGGGAGAAGTGACATTAGTAGAAGGAGTCTTCTTAAATCATTTATACAGTAAAGCTTCTGAGATATCTGTCTTAGGAAAAAAACAGCTAAAATTCTGTGTGAATTAATGTCTCCATCCATCCATTCATTCATTCCTTACCTGAAGCTGTTTCAAAAATCCGTAGTACTTTTGGTCTTTTCTCCACCTCACCCCAACTTTTTGGCCCATAGACTTATTATTAGAAGAAAACATAGAAATTTAATCATGGTAATATAATTCCAATTCACTCCAGAGTTAAAAAACATCTTAACTCATATCTCCCTAGCAAGAACTCTCCCTTAAAATGGCATTAATCCCTTTGTGGGAAAAAAATTTCACTGGGGAGATATTTTCTATTTGATCCCACTATTTGATTTTTTCAGTCTTAAATGATTCTAAACAGAGGCATCTCACCCAACTACCTGGAATGACCTGTGCCTGGTAATTTAGGTCACTGGCCTACTTTTTGCATATGTTCAATTTCTTTCAGGCATTTTGGACTTTCTACAAAAGATCAATCTGTCTGACAACTGTTACACTGGTGTTACACTTATCATACACATGTAAAACATTGTTTTTCAACACTGCATTTGCTGTTCACAATAATTTATTTGCACAGGACTGCAATGAGCATCATGGAAGCAATCATCAAGAAAAAAAGTAAAAAGAAAGTACAAAGAGTGCTTTAATAAAAGCCAGTATTGAGACTTTAAATTCTTGAATGATTTTTCAGTTGGGTATGCAGAATTGAAAAACACAAATTAATTTTCTGCTTTCTAAGGAAAGAAAATGGAAAGAAAAAAAGAAAGTCTTTCCTTTCCCTACCTCTCTAAATGCTGTATATTTTTGCAAATAAGTGTAATTTGTGGAAGAAAATAAAGCAGCTGAAAAGGATGCACAGTGGTTTACTAAATTATTCATTCAAGCATTATTGATCTCAGATGAATTAGCAAATGGCATGCTCTAGCTGAGCACAAAGTTATTCATCTTTGATTTTAATCTTCGAGAAAGCTGAGTTACATTATATTAATGAAAACTGCAACAAAACAAGGCAGTTTCCTCACAAAATGTTTAACAACATGAATTAAGGAACTGGTTATGTTCACATAGTTCAATGGCAAAAATCAAATTTGTGACATGCTCCAATCTAATCAAAAGGATTTAGGAAAACTGCAATGTGGTAAAAGTACTTTAAAGAGAAGGTGCAGCCCTATGATTGCACCTTTACCAGGAGCCTGGAGTGTTTTGTTGCTTTTATGGATTAGCCATCAGACTTTCATAGTTTTGCCTAGAAAGTGATAATATAATTTCCTATCCAGTACAGTGTCGGGTTTATTTTTGGTTTTTTGTCTCTTTGTTTCATCCAATGATTCCCGGATCACAGGTAAAAATTGCATTATGAAAACTTTGTGTTATATTTACATTTTGAGTGTCTCTGAGAGACTGAGACGATATTTGAGAGAATATAGGTGGCAGAAGCAGGGAAACAAACCAAACAAACCCAAACAAACCATAAAAACCCAAGCAGATAAGAAGACATGTTGGGTATTAGATGTATCAACAAATTCAGTCCAAGACCAAGGCAGAGCTCTCTTGGTAGGTGTGCAACAGTATACAGAACATGTATAAAATATACAGAACATGTATGAAATATACAGAACATGTATAAGATTAAGCACTTTGCCACAGACCACGTGGAGGAGTCAGAGAGGAAGATGGATATTTTTGTTTTAAAAGTAGCTGGCCCACAGATAGGTTAGGATTATTGTCTAGCACAGTGTTGTGCCTGACCTCCAGGTGCTAACCCAGTGAGTTCCATGTCTCCAGTACAGACTGTGTGATATTCCTTCACCCTTTCAGAGGGTCTTTAGGTACTCTGAAATCACACAACAACAACAGCAACAACAACAACATATTAACTTTATGGATAGAAAATTAAAACCCACTCTCCACGTTAATTTTCTCTTAAGACTTAGAAATTCAAAATACAAACAACCACTTGGCCAAAATATTCTGGGCACTTGGCTACAGTCAAGAACAAACTTCACCTCATTTTTGAAAACTGCATGGTTCTGCAGCACAAGATTTATATAGTCATAAATTAAAGAAAATGGGACTTCTGGAGGGTTTTTTGTGTGGTATTTAGTTAACTCTGCTAATACAGATAAATATTTGGATATAATCTTTACAGGAAAAGTTCTGATTTCTACATTAAATAATCTTAAACCTTATGACAAGAAGCATATTTCAAAAGTACAGTAATTTCACGATTGTAAGCCTCACCTTTTTCATTGACGAACCCAGTAGTGCGGCTTATATTCAGGTGCGGCTTATTTATGGAAAAATCCCAGTGAAATGCCAACCTGGAAGTGAGAGACGGCCGGGAGAGCGCCTGGGGCTGCCTTTAAAGGCTTCTCTGGTCTATGAAAACTGTTGCAACTTGAGCACCTGTCACCAAATCCTGCTGGTGCGAGTCTGTTACTAATTTGTTACTTTGTTACACATGGATCCTTGCTTTTAAGAAAAAAAAAAAAGAAAAAAAAAGTGCTGCTTATATTCGGGTTTGGCTTATATATGGACAAATCCCATGGTCTACCCGGCTACCGGATGGTGCGGCTTATAATCACGTGCGGCTTATAGTTGTGAAATTACTGTAATTTCTCTTAGATGAACTCCCTAATTCCTGTGCTACAAAATCTGTCTTACTCTTTCACCAGACAGAAAAGGAATTAATTCTTCCTTTTCCATATTGTGCTAAAGATACAAGTAGCAAAAAGCACTCATCTTTTTACATCATAGCTGCTGGTTTTCCCCTTGGTTAGGCCTTAAGTGTCTTCTGACTCATCTAGATCTATTAGGTTAATGCATTTTATAAAAGGTACAAAAATCTTTAGACTCTTCTACAAAACCCTGAGTTCATCATTGACCACCAAGGACCATTAAAATGAGACATGTCTTTTGGTGTCAGTGATAATGTCCATGCTGAAAACTGCCCCAGGATGGATGGCTGCAGACTTTACACTTGTTATGAATGAGTTTTAGGTTTTCATGTTGATTGTTACTGTTATGAATGAGTTCATAAGTTTTAAGTTTTCATGTTAATTGTTAATGCTAAACTATTAGCTTCATTCTATTCAATCCCCGATTGTCTAACCTGTGTGCCCCTTTCCTACGTCGAGTAATGCCTCTGCTTCTCCCTTGAAATGGTGTCTGTGAGGAGGGTGACATCATGGCTCCATATGCAAATGAAATGGTACAAAAGACACTGGAACACTTTTCAGGACTATAATCCCTTAAGACAACAAGCCCAAAATAACCTCTAAGACTGAGAATGGTGTCGCCTGGTTGTGAAAAGAGTGCTAAGCATGGATTTAATCATCCTAACCTGCTTTAGTCCCATTGCCATGACATGAACAGCAGGATGATCCCCCTGGACAATGAGCCCTTGTCATCTTCCTTAGGATTACTGATAAGGATGGAAGCCCGAGCTCTGTCTGCAAAAAAAAAAATGCTTCTCTTCTGGATTGTCTGGTTGGAGCAGCCGTGGCGTGTGCAACCCCATGGATTTCCCATCCAATATGATCCTCTAACAAAGACCTTAAAAAGGAGCAGGTCTCCTGGCCCATTTATTTCCACGCTGACCCAGCCTAGTAGCTCTTCCTGAAGGCAGAGGAGAGCTGTTGTGGTGTGTGCCAACTGGCCAGGGAGCAGGGAAGAACCAGCTAGAACAAAGGGGCACCATGCTCCTTGTGACATCTTACTCCTGGGGACAACACCCTGGCAAACTGATGGCAGTGGAAAAGAAGAGAGAAGGTCTTCATGATTTGCTTGCAAGGAGCCGTGAAGCTGTTTATTGATTTACAAAGCAAAGTTTATATACTTTTTCTATTGTTTCTAAAAATAGCGCACCAATAATATTAGTGTCACTAAGGTATATTGCTTAATTGTAACTAGAGAGCATTGCTCAATCTAGGCCTTGTTTAAGCTAGCCAGGTAGATACAATATGTCTCACAAATCCCCATAGAAACTGCATGCTAAGCACTCTGTACCAAGCACCTTTCTATCTCTTACATTCCTTCTCCAAAATCCCTCTTGCTTTTGCCAAGGCTTAGGCCTACTCACTCTTGCCAAGGCTTGCAGCCTACCACAGCTAACAGATCCACATTGGGACAAGCTGAGCAGTGATAGCAGTTCTGCTCTCCAGTTGTATTCCCACAGCAAACAAGGAGGGCTCCCTGGATTAACACTGGAAATAAAGCAGTTTCCACTATGAGACAGAAAAACTTTTTTCAGTTTATCCTGTAGACAAAATGCTATTGTCTTAATAATTCTTGTTTAATGTGTCTGAAACGCAGATACAGTTTGAGTACATGAAGTCAGATTTAGACCCATATGCTCAAGGATGTTCAAATGAGAAAATTTTCATAGAAAGACATGCACAAAAACCATATGAGTAATCCAACATTCACAGTCGTAGTAGAGTTGTGCAGGAAAAGCAGTAAGAGTTCTCACTTCACATGTAAAGAAACTGTCAAAGGCTCATTTAAAGAGATCTCAGAGGATATTAGAGACCCTGTGCCCTCTTGGCTGTTCTGTCAACTCATCTTCACCACCTGCTGAAAGAGTGTCTGTGGTGTGTTTTATCAAAAAGTGTCCTGTGAGAGTGCCTATTTACAAGACCTATAAACATTTGACAAGGAATAAGCTTATAAATTGGAAATTTAACCCAAATCTGGTTGCACATACACTTTAAAGGAAGGACAACAGAAGTTTATCTGCAAAACTAGCCTAGAGGCAGAGTAGTCATGGGGCGCCTTCTGCTCTTTTGTTACAGGATCTGGGTGGACTTTTTCATCAGCTGTGACATGAGACACACAGTTGATATATTAAAACAGTGGGAATATTTACCTTCCTCACAAATACATTTTTATTTCAGAATAATTCATTTTCAATCATAAATCATAAGAATTTTGGTTCAAGCAAGCCATTGAAAGTTTTTCAGGTGAAAGATATTTTCTAGATATTTGCTATATTGGCCAGAAATCGAGTGGTCTTTTCATTTATTAGTTTATTGAACTTTGAGATCAAAATACCAAAACATTTGTAAAACATTAGCCCAAGCAGTAGATCATTTGCCTCATTTAGTACAAGTTTTACATATGCTACAGTGGGTAGCATAATGCTATACAGATGTCTGGTTTTTTTGCTTTTTGTCATAGCACACAGCTGATATTAGAGATGGTAAAAGGTTTGCTGCAGATTTACATCCAAAAATTAGAGTCTGACACAGAAAATGGTAATGGAAGAAAAAATGGATGAAATTCAATATCACAATTCTTGCTGTAAGATTTGAAAGATGAAGTAACAGTTAATGAATAAGGGACGCACTAGAAAACTGCAGCAAGTTTCTGTTTAATAAGACTTTCACAGCTTCTTTGCATGTGAAATCACAATTCTTGTTACTTCAGTGGCTGTAATATATTGTGATTGCATTATATTAGGTAATAGATACTGCAGAATGGATTTTATGTTGCTCAAGTTTTTGTGCAAAGCTTCATATCATTGGGACATATTTGGAATTTGTTTGTAAATTGATGAGCAGAATTAATTCAGAGTAGTTATAGGAAAACTCTAGCTGGAGAAATCAGAAGAAAAGTACTCAGTGTGTAAACTGACTGACAAGTTGAAAGAATTTAAACCAAAAATATTTCTTTTTTATTTGTGGGTTGGTATTTTCTCACATAGTATATACCCACTTATTCCAGTACTAAGTGAAACTTAATGCATTAATAATGTTTGCTCTCATTGTGCTGGACTGCTAGGCCAGAGCAGCAGTGCCCGGAACCATTTGCTGGCCTTTCCTGCAGTTCACTGGCATGGAGAGATTGACTGGCCCATGGGCCCTAACAAAACTCTTCCTCCTGAATGGGAAACTTTCAAGTGGTTGTGAAGCATGGCTGGAAAATAAATGTGAACAAAACTCAGTCTTATCACCTGATAAGACGAATGCTGGAGAAGTCCACAAGGATAAATTCAATTTGAAAAATTACTGCACTGTAAATGCGTAATATTATTTTCATGACTCAAAATAAATGTCAGAGGTGACTCAGTCACTCTATATCTCTCTATCTCTGCTGCTGCAGGTACATGGTTTGAGGGAGGCTGGATGCTGAAATGTCAGGGGGAATATCAGGTAAGAAGCCTGTGCCCTCTGTTTTGTTCAGCAGTTATCCTGCTTTTTTATTTCAAAGTTTCAAGTAAAGCATGTTCAGTTAGGATTAATGGGCTTTTAAATCCTAATATGTGGAATCCAAGATAAGATGTAGAAGGCCAGAGAAAGGTTTTACCTCTAAAACTCAAAGGTCTGTTGAACACTAACTGCTCCCTTTGCTGCTGATCAGAGGAGAATGAAATTTCCCTTAAACGGAAAAAGCCTTTTTTTCCTTCTGTATCAGCTGTGCCTGTGGTAAAAGTTGGGCTGAGCTTACGCTGCTGTGCACTGGAGATGTAACAGCTATTTGGTCACCTGTCAAGGACACTGGAAGACAAGGATGTCTGGGCAGCTGTTCCTGAATGTTTCTTGGATGATCCAACCCCTGGAAGGCCCGTGCTCTGTTCACTCACAACTAGTCTCACATGTTGGCACATAAATAGGGCTCTGAGATTTTCATCCTGCTTCAGTGTTTCGCTTCCCAACAGCTAGGTATTGATTAACATTAGAAGACAGGCAAATGCATTGCTTCAAAAGACTTTATAATAGTTCATTACTAGTGTTAACATTCTGTTCTGCAACAAAAACCCAAACTCTTTTTCCAATTTTAGTAAAATCAGGCGTCTTTCTTAGCATGCATCAAATACTATAAAAGGCAATGTTGAAAAATATTTCTGTGATAATACTTCACAGTCCCACTGCCAGTTCACTGACAGTGTTCAGTACTCTGTAGAATAACTTTCTGAGAGGAAAAGTAGTCCTGACTAAAGTATTGTCACATGAAGATGAAATTTTGCTGTGTTGCAGGACGTTGTCCTTCTGCTGGACCTTATAATAAGAATAGAAAACACATAAAATAAAATAAAATAAAATAAAATAAAATAAAATAAAATAAAATTGCAGTAAGTTAAGATAATGCATCGCTACTGGGTTTCCAAGAATATCAGCAGTTCCCATTATTTTTAGTAGACATTAATACCTCTCAGATCTTCAGTCTTTTTGAGAAGGCAGATTTCCCAAGTGATGCGAGTTGGATTTTTTCCAGCAAAATCAATTAATGGATCCTATGTACTATGGTCAGTATAAAATATTTCAGATATGTGTTAATTTAACTTTTACAAGAAATAGATTTCATGCTTTTGACTTTGAGATTAAATTTAAATCAACCTGAGACCAACTATATTGTCTATACAACCTCATATTGCCATATATTAGTTTTGACTTTTGTTATTACAAAACTGTGCACAAGCAAGAATTGCTGGCTTAACACCTTTGACTTTCAGACAGCACTTGATAGTGGCAATCTATACTATGCCTATACTGAGTGTCCAACCCACAGCACTGAGGAGCAGCAGAGTGATCCTCTCCATGATGGAATTTTACCTCTGAGCCTTTAGCTTCCCCCACTCTGATCATGTAAGCATGAACTAGAGGTTGTACAAACTGTGACCACCATAAACTGAACTGAAAACTAACTTAAACAAGCCAATGGGAAATAAATAACACATCAGAGAAAGTTCTTGGCTACACCGAATCCAAGCCAAAATATGTATTTGAAGTGTTCATAACCAGGAGAGCAGATGCAGCAGCCATAAGTGTGGCATTTGTTAATTATGACAGAAAGATGTTTTCTGCATGGTTTAAGCACATAAGTGCAAAGTAGAGTGATGAGTGGAACTAAATTCCATTGAGCTTCATGCATAAAAAGTGCTGTGAGATTATAAACATCATGTGTGTGCCTGTATTTTCTGCCTGTGTTCATCTGCTCCTGGGAATTCCCTAGAGGAACACCATGGCTGCATCCAGGTAGGTAAAGTGTGTATAAACACTGTGTCAGTCAACTTTTGTGCAGAAGATTCCCCTCCACCCTGTGGGGTATTTTGACAGTATTTCATGCAAGGCGATCAGAAGAAAGGGTTAGAGAAAAAAAAATAAACTCGGCCACTCAATGAATGGAGTCCAAAATCAAGAGAATTAAATTAACAAAAAAAATACAGGAAGTTTTTCACTAAGAAGGAGAAACAAAGCATGCAAGCATAAAAGAGAAAAAACTATGAAACTGAGAAAAGAAGAGATCGGGACCTTAAAGCAGGTAGGTAGCAAAATAGTAGTTACTGTTAGAATCCTGTTGCCAAAAAGGAAAAGCCCCATTCTAGCTGAACAAGAATCTGACATTGGGTAGATTGTGAAAAAGATAACATATAAATTCCTTAGAAACAGGTTGGACAAGTACTACAATAAGTGTTTAACTCTAGCAACTTTAAAAATTATGTAAATAATGATGCATCCTTGAGTAAACAAATACATATGACTTATGGAATAGATTTATTTTTATAAAACTATCAAGATTTGCAAAGAAAAAACAGGCAAGAATGTTGAAAGAAGGGACAGGAACCTAGTGTGTAAAAAGGAGGTGTCAGTGATTCTTTAAAGACCCTACGAAAGAAATTGATCTGAGTTCAATGCGGTTTGATCTAAGTTTAATAAAAATTCAGTCTAAGAATTAGGAAAAGCTTTTGATTAGATTTCTAAAACTGTGAATCAAGCTACCTGGAGTTACCTTCCCCAGAGCATTTCAACACCAGTATTTGCCCTGGGAAGATATATATACACATATCCTTAGCAGGTTTGTAGCATTTCTAATATGCATAGCATTTTGATTTACCAGGTGTTTTAAGCTCTTTTTTAGCCATACAAGACACATAAATTACTGTACACATTTTTATGGAGTCTAAAGCCAAATTGTTAAAGTATATACACTTCTTTACTCAAAGAAAGAGAAAAAACATTCCAATGGTGTAAAACTGCAATAGCAGCCAATTCGGAGTGAATTGACTTCTCTTGTGCCTCTTATGGACTGCATCAGGTACATATCCATTGTAGTTTAGAGGTTCTAGATCCAAATGGACGACTGGCAAAATTTAAGTCTTCCCTGAAGTGGGTTTGGTAACAAGAAAACACAGGACTTTTACTTGACTTCCATTCTATAGTTGTTTCCTTATTTCTAGTTCTGAGTGCATAAAGTGAGATGTGCATGTAGAAAAACAGCATGTAGGGATGAGAGATAAAATGACACCAGCAACAAAGGCATTGCAAAATAATTAAAATGTTCTGCCCTTGCTGCTACTGCTGTGAAGTGTTTGAATTGTATGATTCAAAATCAGAACCTTTATCAGATGTGAATAGGAGGCATAATTTCAGCCAGTAAGACAGAAATAATGTCTTTGAGATGACTGAACATTGCAATTATGGAAGCCATACAGAGGGTAGAATTGTCAAGAGGATTAGCTAAGAGAGCAGCAGAGCTGTTCAAAAGGTGATAGTTCTGATTTTAAAATCTGATCTTTTCTTTAATAGCATTCTGGTTTTGAGATAATTTAACCTGGAAAACTTAAAATAAAAACCATAGCCAGACAACCTCAAAAAAACCCCCCAACCAAAACCCGAAACCAAAGAATCCAAGACAAAACCCCAACTACTCCCCAAAAACAAGGATATGAAACTGAAACTGTTCCTGTTGTTTATACCTGATGTTTATTCCACACCAACAGAATCCACTGGTTTGTTGGTTTTTTTCTGTATCTGAATGCAAATACGATTGGAAAAGCACCACTAACTAAAATAATGACAACATATGCATTCAAGTGTACCAATGTCAAACCAGATCTAACACTACTTAAGAATCTGTTCAAAATTTTGTTTTGAATCCAGCCTACATTTCTCAGCATGATGGGCTTTCACTGCTGCTCTTTCCGCTGAATGCAGAGCATTACTGACATAAGCAAAGGTGAACTTTTCTGGGCCCTCTTATCGCCCATCAAGACTGAAAAGACTTTTCAGAATATGATTGAAAGGCTTGTTGATCCTGCACAGTTCCTCATGTTGAACCCTTGTCATGGGTGAGATGAGCTGAATAAAATCCTGTATGGATTTGAATACTGGGATTTACTTAAGACCTTTCAAGCTTATGGCTTTTACCCTTTATGATTATTTCACACACTAACAGATTTTCCAAAGCCACATTAATTGTGGGGAAAGGTGGACAGAGTTATTTCAGCTATGTGCCAAAAATTTTTTCCAGCTTTTTTTTACATTTTATAGCTTGTTTTTCCCCACTTAAACACTCAATTTGCAGATGCAGAATTCATCGAGCTGGTAGTTCTGCCTCATGTCCAGTATCAACCATGATTTAGCATGGGCCACTTCTTTTAGTTCCAGATCTTGTCAAAATCCACAACCAGTCTGTACCTGTTACAGGTAGCAGCCAGTAGGATTATGCTTGTGAGTTCAAACGTTCTGTTTCAGTTATTCACACAGAAACACAATTATCTGCCACCAATCTACAATCATAATCTAAAGTATTTCACACCTACTCCAACCCTCCTGGTTCCATTCTTTTAAGCACTTGGGACCTTTCAACATTTTGAGCTGCATTTACTTCTAAGGGAAATCCAGGGCTGGAGTGGGGGGCTTGGTCTCACCCCAGAATTCAGGCTGGGGGAAGTCACTACATTCCTTAATACAGGACACTGCTTGTTGCTAATAATGGTCCAGAAAAGTTTTCTTTCCCATGGACTATATAGAGTGAATGGGGAATTGAACTTATCTGAGCTTAGCTTTTGTGAATACTCTTCCCTATGTCACTCACACTAATGACCTCAATGTAATGGCTCTGACAAAAACTATGATCTTTTAGGTATTTATACATTTTTTTCTAAATTTGAATTTAAGTCTGTTTCCACACTAAGAGTCCTGTACTACCTAAGCACTTTTGAACATACTGCAAGTCAAAACAAGTTATGAAGAAATGCACAGAAACAGCCCCATTTAAATATGTCCAGGTAAATTAAGGCTAAAAAAACCAAAATATTAAACACTTGCAAATATAGTTTTGACTGTTGTATGATCCCACTTCTTCCCCTTGTAAATGGTATTTCATTTTTTACTTGTATATTCCACCTGCAGGCAGCAAAACTAAGAAATTCTTGATGTGGTTTTACTTCCAGGCTCTCTTATCTTATATAATTTACTATTCACCCCTGGAAAAAAAAAAAAAAAAATCATCTACAAATTTACTGGCAGGTGTGCATGAAGTCGAATTTATGCAAGAACATTTGCCTGAAGAGGGCAAAAGAGGTAAATTCCAGGTATGATCTGCCTGGGATTTTCTCATGTTTTAGTGTGCCTTGACCTGCTCATCTCTTTTAATGTCTGCAGGCACCTCTGGGAAACTGCAAAGAGCTCTGACATGCTGCTCTTCTCTGATAAAAGGCAGCAAGAGAACATTCCATTTCAAAGGTTTGTTTCTAAAGGACAGTGCTTATTGCAAGGTAGCTACATTAAAAAATAAAACTATTTTTGCTGGACCAGATTTTGCTGTCAGTTAGAGTCCTGCAATTTCAGGAACAGCTGAGATTTGCACCTCTGCAACTGATAGGAAACCAGCTTTTTATGTATTAAGGCAGAAAAAGCAATTTCCATTGCAGTGCTTTGTATCTGTATTTGTTTTTCCCTTTTCAAACTCTTTTCCTTTAGTTTCTTGGAAGAACTTGAAACTGTTACTCTTCAAGCTGAAAATTCCACACTTCAGAGACCTAGATGCCCAAAATTGTCCCTCTTGAGCCTGCATTATCTCTGTGTATCAAGAGTGCATCAAGTGTTTATCTCTGCTGTTCTGGTTTGAGAAGATTGGTGCTTTCCTGTTCCTTCATAAATTGTTTCTCAAGCATGAGAAAAAGTGACAGTCTCTCCAAAGTGGATTTCAAGGAATTAATTTATTTTTGTTGAAAGCTAAGAAAAAATATTTGGAACTACTGCAACTTTTCTATTAAGTAATATTTCTAGATAACATTTAATGCACTTTAACTACTGAAGCCCACTACATTGTATGTTGCTTTTACAGGTATCGAACACCTCAAAAGCCACAGAAATCTCTAACATGAAAATTGTGTTTCTTAAAAGAAATGTCTGTGTTTCAGGTATTCTACCACAGAGGGCAGTCAATCCAGTATCCAGAGCAGTTCCTCTCTGCTTCTTGTATTCACATGTTCTCTTTTGTCTCAGACCTCTTTGGGGAGCAGTTTTTAAATAGATTAATCTTAATATGCCAACTGGAGCATAACTACTTAGCCAGTAACCCTCAGACATGGCTACAAATGCAGAGAATTGTGATGTTAAAATAGCAGTAGTAGTAAGCAATTCCTACGTGTGTTCTTCATGTGAGATGGACATTACAGGGTGGGGATGTGCCCTGTGTTAAGACACTGAGCTGCTGTGGGTTATATGTGTGTAAGGAAGTTTCACTGCACTCTCAATGTACTGTAATTTCACAACTATAAGGCGAACCCTTTTGACTACAATTTTGATCAAAAACCGGAAGTGCGCCTTATAATCTGGTGCGCCTTATATGTGGACAAAGTTTGGCAGTTTGCCAACCCAGAAGTGTGAGCCGCGACAGCCGGTGCCAGGGGCTGGAGTGCCAGGGAGGGTGCCTGGGGCTGCGTTTAAAGGCTACGCAGATCTGTGAAAAATGTTTGCAAATTGAGCACCTGCCAGTAAACCCCACGATCACACGATTCCGTTGCTAATTCATTCGTTTGTTGTGCACAGATCCTCGCTGCAAAAAAAAAGTGCACCTTGTAGTCCGATGGGCCTTATATATGGACAAAGTTCGGAGATTTGCCGACAACCCGGAAGTGCGCCTTATAATCCGGCGCACATTATAGTCATGAAATTACTGTACTCTGTAGGTAGTTCACTGCCTCCTTCCTGAATTGCACCTAGAAGTTATCGGGAAAGGAACTACACCAGACCTATAGTGTTTCACATCACTAAATCCCAAATCTGAGCATAGGTCTTGCAAGTGTTTTTAAATGAATGAAGTGCAAAACTCCTGAGTTTATTTTTAGAGCAGCTATGAAGTGGAATGAGCTTGGAATAGCTCCAGGCATATGCAGTCTAGGACAATCTGAATGTGTTCAGATGAGGTCCCCATGTCCAGAGGGACACAATTACAGACTCAGCCATGTATAGGTATTTCTATTAGCACATTATGCTATTAAACCATGAATTCTCCCATTGAGCCTTGCTGCTACTAAGGGGACATGTTTTCTAAAGTGCTATAAATACAGATGAATTTTTGTGCTTGCTAAGGTCATAAATGGAAGCATAGTTTTCTTAAAGTACACTAATGTGCACAAAGTTTCTTCCAGTTCCTGTGTTATTTTCAAATTCATATTCATATTTGCAATTTTAGGCTATACTGCTGAAAGGTTTTTAGGATACCAGACAAGACCTTTTGAAAACAGCTGACTGTAGGATAGAATAGGAATGCAAAAGGCATGGTACTCTTTATAGTGCCTTGATTTTCCTCTATTTATCATCTTTATGTTATTTTGGCCTCGTTTTTCTGTTATTAGCCTAAAACAAATTACTATTTATTTGCCAACTTTTAGCAAAATATTAAGGTGCTTTTACTAAGAAAATAAAGGCAATATTAATTAAGAACTTATCATGCAAAACTTAGCCTTAGGAACCCCACAAAAACAATAATAATACCATTGAAACACTTTTCTAATTTATTCCAATGAAGTGTTTAAGCTTGATTGACAAACCAGAAGATTCACTGAAAGTGTATATGTCTGTAATGAATTGTTCAGAAATATCTAAGCCACTCCTCATTTAAATAGGAAAAAGAATTTCTTCTCTGGATATGATCCTGTGTACTGCAAGGTCATTTAGGCTCAGATCTTCCCATAAATGTGTCGAGAACAACATACAACAAGTAATAATCATAATAAGGCCACTTGACAAAAATTATTGCCTGTGTGTTGCAAATTAAAGTCTTTCCTGGGAGCTATACAAAATATATAGTGACAGCAAATAGATGTAATTCTTCAGTTCCTTGCTTGGAACCAGCCAGTGCTTATGTTCACAGAGAGAGAAAAAAAATACCCATAGCAGCTATTGAGTGTTGGAGCTTATAAAGTGGACTGTCACTCTCACAGGTGCACAGGGATATTAGTGAGGCTCTGCTACTCCTGAGGGCTCCTGAAGCAATTGGCCATTTTTCTCCTTTTTGTGTCCAGCAACATAGAAGTAGCTAAATCTGTGCCTGAAAGAGGGAGGATTTTTTGCAGAGATGACCCTGACTGAGTGGAGGAGAGCTGAGCAGACACTGCCCTGACATTCTGCATCTTCGTGGGTTTTGAGAGCATTTCCTCTCCTGCTGTCGCAGGCAGCCAGGCTGGTACCAGCAAAGGCAGCATCCTCCACCAGGAGTGCTCTTATGGCTGCAGTCTACTTTCCATAGCTTTATGCTTAAAACCACTGCAATACCTGCTTCAGTTGACACTAAAAATTTGGGCCATATCTGACAAATCTTACCTGCCCTGCATTTTCCCTTCCAACCTGACCCATTCTGTGATTCTGAGTACCAAAGAATAACTACATATACAAACTGTGTTATCCTTTCCAGCATTTTCTGCTTATTTCCACAGACTATCATCACACTGGCATCTGGAATCTTGATTTTAAGCATCCTTCCTACAGCCTGTCTTGGAAAATTTCTCTAACTTAGGACTTCCAAAGAACTTGAAGATTGCTGAATCTAAAGATTTTGCTATTTTTGTGTCTCTGAGTACTAACTACCAAGATGTTCAGGTCAAGTACTAGATTTGGAAGTAAATGTTTATTCCTTTAGCTCAGGTGTTGAATAAATGTTCCCCAGAGGTGCCTTCTGACCAACCGTTCTGTGATTAAACCTGGTATTTATTGAAGAGAATTTGCGCAACTAAATAAAATATTTTTGTTAACCCTTTTTCTTTTTTTTTCACAAATCAGTTTTTCCTACTAGATCAGGACTATTTTAATCTGTGATTTTTAATTCTCAAAAACAGTGTGGAAAAGTAAATTTCATGACTGTGCTTCGATGGTGGCTAAAGCACAAGAATAAATGCATTCTTCCATGCACATGAGAGGAGGAGGAGGATGTAGCTAGTTTAATGAATATCCCCTCAAATATTGAAACTAATGTAACTTTAATGAGCCAGGGTTGAGTAGGAAGTGAGGTAAAAACTGTCCTGTTTGGAAGCAAAATATCTGCACGTACACAGGAAGGGAGTTTGAGGTCATGAAAAGCTGTGGGCTGGGATTAGTGGGCTCCTTCATGTTCATTGCTAATGAATTTATCTAGCTCATGCAATTGAAGTTTCTGATTAATCATAAATGAAGTATCTGTAAATAGAATAATTCAGCATGAGGTAAACAACCGGATTTTAATTTCCAGTGGATGGAAATTGTAGCAGTAGATGGTAGATGGATTTAAATTTAGATTATATACAGAATTAGATAAGGATAAATCAATAGGGAGACTGATTGCATTTCCTTTTTTTTAAATCTGCCTGACACTTCATTCACTGAGATGCTTTTTGTTAAGGAAATGCCTTCATGTACTTCACCTTTTAAAGAGTTTTCTACTTTTACAGGTTTTACTATGAAAACCAAAAATGTTTGCACTCTCTTTTCCTTGCCTTGGACAGAAACACATCTCACTAGCCCAGGCTGCTCAAAGCCCCATCCAACCTGGCCTTGAACACTGCCAGGGATGGGGCATCAACAACTTCTTGAGGGAAACTGTTCCACCACCACCCTCACAGTAAAGAATTGCTTCCCCAGAACTGATCAAATCCACTCTCTTTCAGTTTGAAGCTATTCCTCCTTGTCTGACCATTACAGCTCCTGATGAAGAGTCCCTCTCTGACTTCATTGCAGGTCCCTTCAGATACTGGAAGGTGGCTATGAAGTCTCCGCACAATCTTCTCCAGGCTGAACAACTTTCTCAGCTTCACTTCATAGTGAATGTCCTTCCGTCCCCTCATCAGCTTGGTGTCCTCCTCTGGACTTGTTCCATGTCCTCATTGTTTTGGTGGCATCAGAGCTGGATGCAGAACCCTGGAGCAGAGGGGCAGAATTCCCTCCCTTGACCTTCTGACTGGGCTCCTTTTGATGCAGCCCAGGACTCCCGCAGCTTGCTGTGCACACAGTGCTGGCTCTTGTTGGGTTTTTCATCACCCTGAAGCCCTTTTCCACAGGGCTGCTCTCAATCCCTCTCCACCCAGCCTGAAGGTGTGTCTGCAATTGCGCCAAGCCAGGTGCATGGTCATGTAAAATTGAAAGCAATATAGTGTATTTTTTTCCAGAGAATTTTTCTTCTCAAAGCCATTTATAAATAGCCATTTATAAATATAAGGGGTGGGGAAGCAGGGAGAAGAGGTAGACACAACATCAACCCGGGACATTAGGGTATTAAAAACCTGACCATATTTTGCCAAACCCTGTGTCTATAAAGCATTCAAGTACTTTTTTGGGGAGTGGCTGATACCATAAGAAAATTAATTATTCTGCCTTTAGAGCAGATTTAACTTTCCCATAGTAAATAAATCCTGGGGCCACACAGGGGAAAAAAAGCTTGAGTAGCTGCTCATTAAGTAATCATCATCCATTCCATCCACTAAATGATAGGAGAATGTGAGGGAAAATTGTGCAAATTCATAAAATTTCATATAATACCTAATACATATCCACCAGAGGGCAAATTATGGTAACATTTGAATTATTCTGTTCAGCGATTTTATACTTCTCTTGCTGTTTCTTAAAACATTATATCTGATAGCTATTAATGGGTAGTGCTTCCCTCAGGAGCTTTGCTGATGTTTATTTATAAGTCCCCATATTCTACCCAATTGCTCTATTTGTTAGCTTGTATTTCATATAATTTCTGTACTAGTGCTTAGACAGCTTGGGACCCAGAAGATAGTTAAGGCCCAAATCCAATCAGTTCCATTGCTTAATTGCTGGATGCTCATAGAACATAGCATCTAGAAGCTGGACTGTGATTACACCTAAGGAACCATAGCATGAGTCCAGAATACGTCAGCCTCTGAGATCCAGCACAGGAAAATAACCCAAGCTGACTAAGGAGACCCACAGGTAAATTAACATACCTTCTATAGTGTCTGCAGTAACTCACTGCCTTTGAAAAGTTCCTGCAGCTATAGGATTAACTAGGGATTCTCCTTGCCTCTGCTCCACCTTTCTTCATCTGCTGGACAACCACTGGAGCTCAAATGCCTTGAAGTACCAACTACTCTGAGACAGATGAAAACCACTGTAACTCATCTCTCATTGCCTGATTTTTCTGTTTAGTAAATACCTAATAATCTCTCTAGTGAGCTCATAAAGGTGGCTTAGATATTTCTAATGTCAAGAATTCAAGTATGTCTCATTTAAACTGGCTCTTTTAGAATGGAAAGCCCAAGAAGAATGTGATTTGCCAAACATAAAGAGAATAATTTCTGCAGCAGAAGTTGATTGCTACTGCATGGCATCTTTCAGCACAGGATCTCCAAGGAAATAATAAATATTAACTCCTAAAATTAAACTAAACCAAGTTATACCAGGCAGGCAGAAGACACACACATTTTTAATTACTTTCTTTCAAATTATATCACTTTCATGGCACCTAAAATACAAGTTCCTTTCCAATTTGAAGCTACAATGTAAATTCATTGTCTCAGAGAATAAGATCTGCATTATTTGTTTGTCCAATTTTGGTATTTTGACATGATTGTACTCCTCATAAACTGTCCTAAGACTTTTGAAAGTTATAAAGCAAGATTTTTCTTTACATGTCATCTGAAAACATCTGACATCATAAACATGGTTTACCTTTTCATATATGCAACAATCTAGTCTTAAGTTTGTGTTATCAGAAAACAAGTATGACTATTTAATTCAGCTATACAAACTTTTAGATAGAGTTAGAATTGATGCTTGATAATTTTTTTAATTATATGTATTTCATCAGAGTGTCAAAAGTGAGTTTTTATTCTCAGAGATAAAGATTTTTTCATACAGGTTGTATAGAGAACACCAGCTCCCACAAAATCTCTGTTTACTTTGGAAACTCATCATGGCCTCAGTTCTAGGTACTGGATTTTGCATCAGCTCCATCCCTAATTTCAACTTCAGTTTTACAAGACAAAGAGATGTACTAAAATAACTAAATACAATTGAATGCTTCTTTTGTTTTTTTCAAGATGACACAATTCCCTCTTTGCCAGAACTCTGAGAGCCTGTGAAGGCTCCCTGGGTCCTTCCCAGGGTGATTGCCAGCACCAGGCACCAGCCTTGCCAGCCTGGCAGCAGGAGGGAACCCCAGCCACCTTCCAGTGCCCTGGGCAATCCTCCACCTCTAGGACAACCAGCAGGAGGCAATGAATGGAGGAAATGCCAGGCAGGCAGGCACCCATGGCATGGTATCAATTTCACAGCTCAAATCAGCAATGACCACGTTTGGTGAGATTTCCTTTACAAGGACATGCCTGCCCGTTTTTTCTTGTTGTACAGTCTCGGTACAGTAATATTTTCTGAAAGGTTAAATTTTTACATGGAGTAAAAAAGAAAAAAATAGTAGCCATGAAAATGAAAAAGAAGACATCAAGTGTCTTGTTAAAATAGTGAGGTGTCTTTCATGAATAACCCATTGTCCAAATTAACATGTATTAGGAATAGGCTTATATTAAAGAATCTGCTTCAAAGCTGGCATTTCCCTTCCCCTGAACTGAGATCTCATTAAATAAGTCTAGCAGAGAACTCTGCTCTCTGTGTCTCTTTAAATGGCTATATACATAACATGGGTGCATCTGAAAAGAGACTTTCCTTTGTGGAAATAAAAGAAAATTTTCCCTGGCATCACATTATTTTGAATATTCCAAAAGAAAAAACGTTCAATATTCTAAAATATTACTAAATAGATCATATTTAAATCAGTCTACATAAGATAGAAAATGAAATTTTCTAAATTTAAAACAAGATTGCTATAAAATGCTTCTATTTGAAACTTGTTGCCCTATCTTAGCAAATTCTTAACTGCCGTTATAAAACAAAAAGCTCCTTTTACAGTGTCATGCCTTAAAGCATTTTCTTTCACAATGGCATTAATGGACTGATATTTGTAAATGGATTGATGTGGTTTCCAATTAATTTACTTCAGTCAGGCTGAGCCTTTTTTTATCAGCTATTGCAAATGTATGCACAAGTGTTCTTTCTGTCCTTGACTTATTAGAAACCTGAAGTATACGAAAAAATGTGGTATTCAACAGCTGCCATTTAAACTCTTTGGAGTCCATTCCAGTGTACCCTAGCGCTTCATTAAAAAACTCTAAATTTTTGTTGATGTCTTTGCTGATGGCCTTTGTGACAGGCTGTTCAGACAACATCTGAGAAATACTACTGAAAAGTGCGTGGAGCAAGAGGTTATGTTTAGAATGATAGTTTGTGGATTTAAATATAAAGAAAAACCTCTTTCAGTTGCTTTAGATGGGTATTAGTATAAAAGAAGTGTTCATATAGTGCTGCAAGCCAGATGCTGCTAAAAGAGAAAGCTAACAAAAATGTATAAAAAATAAAAATTACTGTAGTTACAAAAAGGATTTCTCTAACTGGAAGACTACAGTGCTAACTATTAAACCACATGAATGCAAGTAAACAACAGAATTTAGATTACTTCCAGCAAGTAGAAGACAGTTTCCAAAAACATGTACAGACACTGCAATCTCAAAAGCAACAGGTAATTGGGGAAAAAGAGCTGAAAGCTCCCTGCTTTAAAATCATGTTTTTTGACTTCAAAGCACCACAGAATCAGTTTTTACACACAGAGACAGAAATCATTGCAGTGTTAGCTTAGGGAAGTATATTGTAAATAATTTTCTTGGAAAATACACTTTTAAGTGTTTTAGTTTGAGTAAATAATACCATTTGGTAAAAGTTACAATTCCTACACACTGTACTCTGCAAGGATGAAAATGCATGAAGATGTTGTGCCCCTTGCATAAAAAAAAGGAATAAAACATTCAGCAGATAAAAAAATTCCAGAAGGGAAAAAATATTCCAGTAATTTCACAATTATAAGCCACACACGATTATAAGCCACACCTCCCGGTAGCCGGGTAGAGCACGGGCTTTGTCCATATATAAGCGAACCTGAATATAAGCCACACTTTTTGAAAAAAAAAAAAAAAAAAAAAAAAAATCGTTTTTAAATCGAGGATCCATGTGTAACAAAGTAACAAATTAGTAACAGAATGGCTGCCAGCTGGGTTTGGTGTCAGTTGCTCAAGTTGCAAACAGTTTTCACAGACCAGCGAAGCCTTTAAAGGCAGCCCCAGGTGCCCTCCCCAGCTGGCTCTCACTTCCAGGTTGGCATTTCACTGAGATTTGTCCATAGATAACCCACACCTGAATATAAGCCGCACCACTGGGGTAGACTGGATTCTTCAATGAAAAAGGTGTGACCTATAATTGTGAAGTTACTGTAAATATAATTTTCCATATTTTAACTTGTGCTCATACTATTCCTGGCACCAATAAGAGTCTGGCTATGCCATCTTTCTTACCTTGCGCCAGGCAGGTATTTATACACGTTGGTGAGATCCACCAAACCCCCTGAGTCCTTTGTTTTTGAGCTGAGAAACCACAGTTTGCTCAGCATCTCTTCAAATGTCAAAATCTCTGAATCACCTAATCACTCTCACGGCCCTTCACTGAACTCACTCTGACATATCCATGCCTGTTGACCCCTGGGAGTCATGACTGATCCATCTTCACTAGGTCTCTGATCACAGCATTAACTGCATCCTCCTGTAATACAGTGTAGAATTCACATATCAGCTTATTAATGTCTATAGCAATTACTAATTCTTGTTTCCACTTTAAAATGGCCTCATTGTTCTACGCTGCAACACTCTTAGCCCCCTTTACTCTGAATTATGTGTTTCATATATGAACCAATGAAAACCTAAATCTAATTTTTAATTTCCCTTGGACAGTTTTCCAAACATATTTTTCTCTTATTTAATAAAAAATGGCACTTTGGAATTTTCTTTCCTAGGGTGTTTGTCCATGAATGTTTCAGATGAGGTATGCATTTTTGAGTAGAATTTCTAATTCTCCTCACATCTGTTCACACCACAGAATAATCTGAGCACACAACATGGATTTTTCATGCATGAAGCAGGACTAGAAGATGCTGTCCAGTAGTACATAAATTGTGCTGAAGTTGCTGAAGGCATTGAGTTAAAGAGATTTGATCGCATAAAATAAAGCATCATTAAACACATAGGCTCCATGTTATATTGATGCCAAATAGCATCAAAATGAATAAAGCCTAATCAAGAATAATGCTTGATACCCACTGAAAAAAAAATGCTACAAAATCTCTATGGAGAGTTTAAATAAAATACAAAGAAATTGTTGGTACATATGATGTAGAAGGATGGCATTCTCTAGTTCCCAGATAAATCCAAAATTAACTTTAAAATACTGGGCATTTTTATTAACTCACAATGGACGACTTAAAGTAACTTGCAATTAAATCTCTCCATTGTTAGAATTAACACACATAATGTGATAATCAGTTTTATTTAGGGAAAAAATCAGATTAGGAAATGTGCTTGAAAAATAATTTTTAAAATGAGAAAATATTCTGAAGAACTTTTAAGAAAGAACTTTTTGCTAACGTTCTCTGGAATTCTCAAAAACTTATTGTGGGAACTTTTGGGATCTTTGAGGTTTGCCACTATGATTTAGAAAAATTTAGGGCTGTGAGTCCTTTCTGAGCTGGCATTAACAATCACTTTGAACTAACTTGGTACATTTTGGAAATAGATTTAAGCTGCTGTCTATATATCTACAGCTTCCAAAGAAAGAGGAGCAGGAACTGCATGCACCCTGTGTCTTACAAATCTTACACTGTTTGTGTGGCATGGGTGTCTCAAAGGCACTTAAAGTAATGAAGTTCCTTTGAAACTCACTGGGATATGGTTACTACACTTGCAAAATCCTTTTTAAATCCTTTAGCCTCAAGTCCCTCTTTCACTTGTTTCATATTTACTCATCATATAAATGATTACCTGAAGTGATCTTCAGGCCAAATGATGCCATTCACACTTTGAGTGAGTAGCCCTCTCCTCTTCCTCCTTGAAGCACTCACTCCAAATAATCTGCTTGAGCTGTAAGGTACTAGAGGCAGCTTGACAAAACCTGACCAAAATATGAACTTTTTGATTGTCTTTAGTAAGTATTAAATGAAGCTGACTGAAAGTAGGTATCAAAACCAAGTTCTGTTAAATGATTTTGATTACCTGCTTGTAAAACGGGATAGTTTTGAGCATGAGTCAAGAGCCTGACTATGTCTTTCATAGATGTGCCAAAGTCCATCTTCAAATGGTTGAGATTTTTGACACCGTGACTCTGCTTGAAAAGGTATATCAAACCTTACTGTATCCTCTTTGTATTCCATGAGTAAAACAGCTGGAGAGCACTTTAGCAACATCAGTGTCCCAAGGGAAAAGATGTTATTCGCACTCTTAAAAAATATCTGGTTTAATTATTATTAGAATCTTAGCATTTTAGCGACTTTAAAAGCAATCTCTTTCAGTAATCATAGGACATTTTTCTTATTTTTAACCTCAATTTTAATCTTTGCTACATTTAGTAAAATGGTTTTCCATCTCTATATAAATGAAGAAATTTTATTCTCTTTCTCTGTACTTTATATTAATCTTTTACATAATATCACCCATATTCTTTATGTTGTTTTCTTTAGCCTAAGTAACCCTGGTTTTCCCAATTTTTCCCTGTAGCATTCAATTTCTTTTTGGACAAACTGAGCATCTTTATTGTTTCCATCTCATCTATTCTCATCTGATCACATAATTTGTAAAATATGGTGATCAAAACTAAGAATAGAATTCTGGCTTAGGATCCCTGAGTACAACATCATTATTTATTTTCTTTAACTTCAGGTGGTCTGCTCAAAGATGTCAATATGGTGTTTTAACGTTTGCAAAAGTCAGAGTCAATTGGCTTAAGTTCATTTTCTAGTCACAATATAAGCCACAAATTCTTTTGGTGGTATTGTAAGCTTCTTATTCATTCTCCGTCCCATATGTATGAAAATCAATTTATATTCTATAGATAGAATTTCACATTTTCATATGAAATGGAAATTTTATATTTCCATTTTAAATG
>VRYO01002734.1:11247957-11330815 GCA_009812075.1 Sialia sialis
CATTTGTGATGCAACCCAGATGCCAAAGCAGATATTTGTACACAGCTACTAGGAACAGCTTCACAGTATGGTTTTGCACACATCTGGTAAGTTTTGTCTGGACTTTGTGGTCACAACAAAGAGTCTGAAATCTTACTCACAATGTGTGGATGTCTATGGCTTGCCTACTTACCTGTCTTTATGCTAATATTAGAAGAAAATCAGATTGACTTTCTGTGACTTTTTCCTGACAAATACATGCTGGCAGTTAATCATCTCCTGTTACAATCTCCATCGAGGTTGATTCTTACCTTGAGGGTAGTGGTGTCCATCCCCACCAGAACTGTTTAACATTTGGTGAAAACTTTCTGAGCCTTACTTGTCTCTTGTGCTTAGGGCAGAAGGTGCACTTGGAAGCCAGCTCAGCTCCACACAGGCTGTACTTGTTCTGTATAGCCCCACTGGGAATTTCTCTGGACAGCTCTGAGGTACCCACTCAGATGTGGGACTGAGCACATAAACTGATGGACACTGTTGTACCAAGGATTTTTTTCAGTTGAGTGCTGAACTGGATGGTCTTGGTTCCAGAGAGATTAAACAAGACAGATTTTCTGGGCTGACAAATAAATCCAACAAGTGCTCCATGGCATTCTTCTCTGCCTTGCTCTTGCAGTGTCCCTCTATGGACATTTTGCTGGCTTACTGCCAAACTCAGCAGAGAGGGATATATGGCAACCTGAGAAGTTAATGAAGAGAGTGCATTGGCAAGGTGCTTTAAAAGATAGCGACCTTTATTTAAAGTATAATAAATTAATAGTCTTACCCTGGGGATGTTACTTAGACAGAAAGCTTTACTGTCTTGTCTCTTTTGCTACTGGCACCTTGGATCTCTGCTTACTGCACACACACAGCACACCCCATGACACAAACATGCACATGTACTGCAGTATTTTCTGTCGCACTCCCCACCAGCTACAATATTAGATCTGTCACTGGTATAGGTGATATTAACAGCTTGTAATTTTCTATAACACTTCCAAGTCCCAGGAGCTGAAAATAAGCCAACTAAATCCATAGCCCTGGTTTTCCAGGTTCCCTTTCTCACTACCACCCTTACTTTTAAGTACAATCAGATTGGTTGGATTTGGAAGCTCAGCCACCTATCTAAGCTCTAAGAGAAAATTTCCATATATAAGTAGCCCAGGTAAACTTTATCAAATCTGGGCATTTGAAAGAAAACCCAAATATTCTGATACTCTTCCTTCTTCATTTCAGACAGGAACAGTAACTTTTTTTTGTTGATAATGCTGAACATGTTGGCCAGCTGATTGCAAATCCTCTTTTCAATGGCAACTAACGTATTAAAAAAACAAAACAAACCAAAACAAAACAAAACAAAAGATCTCAGCATGATATTTTGGCAGACTTTTCTTGCCAGCAAAGTAACTGTTTTCTTTGTTTAACATTTTTATAATAATACAAGACTTTCCTCTTATGTTTTATGTCAATGCTAAACAGATGCATTTTTGAGCTCTGGCTTGCCAAGTGTTCTTGTATTTTCAGTCTAAATGTATTCACAACCATGATTCTATATATCCTTTTGCTTGAAGATCTTCCTCCCAAAAGCTTAAACTCCTCTCTGGAAGGTTTTATGAACAGCAATATTATCCTCTCTCAGTCTTTGTTTCACTAGTCTAAATAGGTCACACGCTACTAGCTCACACTTTGATGACAGATATTGCATACCCTCATTCACTTAAGTACCTTGTCTCAGCATCTGTTCCACTTGAAGCTTGCCTTTCTTGTTGGTCCCTTGCAAACTCAGTTTCCAGACCCACTGCTGTAGCTCAGACAGAAGCCCTCTTGACTTTCTCCTAAGACAGTTGATTATCTTTTGCATATTCTTTTAGGCATGAATTATATCCATGCTCTTTGAATGTAATCCTTTTCATTTTTTTCCAGTGAGGCTGTTTTAATGAGGAGGATGAGGAAGATATCCTCTTAGCAATCAGGATAAAATCAGATAACATTAAAAGTTGATAGAGTACAGACATATTTTTCTGACTGTTATTTTTCACACAGTGGTGCTTTGACCTTGTTTCATTTTCTTATATAAATCATTTTGAGATGTCTAGTTAAAGCCAATCCACATTCAGATGACTGTCTGTACCTTCAAAAGGAAACAGAATATCAGAAAATATCAGATTATTTTTTAAAAAGCACAATCTCATGAAGTTTTCAAATTTTCAGGACCATCTCTATCAGACTGTTCAAAAAAACCATAGTCACTCTCTTATGTTGATTTTTCCAGCTGAATATTAAGGAATCTTATTTAGTTTTCAGTCACGTCTTCAGTGTCATTTGATGTTTAAGTAATAACTTCACATTTAGACGCATTGTAATTTACGTTCTTGCATCACAATATTTTTATGGGTTTACTTTTAAGAGTAATGGTTGACCTTTAAATAAGCAAGTATGATGTGATTGCAAGAATCAAAGTTGAATTTTATTGTTATGTTATGTATGGATAAATTGCACAAGATTATGATATGGTAAGCAACATTGGAAAGGGGTTGTATTTCATTTTGTTTCTTCAAAATTTAAAGATTCAGGTCCTGGCTCATATAATTGGAAAATGTAAAATGTATCATTTTTTCTTACACCTATATATATGTAAAGAACAAATTTCATCTATCTCCGAGAAAGTTTATATATTGCATATAATAAACAGGTTATAAAAATATAATTATTAATGAGGATGGAGAATTAATTGCATCATCTAGTTTAATCATGCTTACTCTTTTCTCACAGTCAAATTTATTTTTTTAATGGATGCATTAACTGGATATCTAGAAGGTTAATTCCAGAGTTTTGGGCTGCCTAGGAGTTCATTTTGTTTTCCATTTAAGAGAATTTCAGAATTTGAGATAATAAGGGCTTTTGAGCTTGAAACCTGTTATATTATCCACAAACAATTTTTTTAGCTTTCTTGTGTCTTAGTGGGCGGACAATATATAGTATAATGCTTAATAGAGTGATGAACAAAATAAAATAAATCTATTATTCTATATTAGCCTCTATACTCCTCAGCTATTGACCCGGATCACACTGGTTTTCTTTTTTGAGCAAATCCATTCTCAAAATTCACTGAGCATAAGAAATCCCCTCTCAGTTTTACTTCCTCTTCTTGGAGCCTGTGAGATTCCTGTGCTCAGGATGTGCATAGATGCTTGCTCATGATTAATCTCATGATTTACCTAACCAGAGGGATGTTGAGCTGCTCAGCTCCCAGGATGTGTTCCCTAAAAAAGTAATGAACAATAAAGGAAATAATTAGTATTTGAAAACACCCTTTAATTTTGGAACAGCTTTTAGTATTTTATCTCAGGGACAGTGATTTTAGGATACAGAAAATCATTACATCATTCCCATGGCTCCCATGCTTGGAGCCTTCCACTCCTCAATGAGCTATGGCACTCCCATTCCACATGCACAGGAGCCACAGTGGAGTTTCATGAGTTAGAAATGTCCAATATGTGCTCAATACACATGGGGACTAAATCTGACATCTAAAGTATGAGCACAAAGAAACATCTCTGACAAAAAAACTGACTTCTGGCTGTAACAGCACTTGGAACGGCTCACAACAAATTAAACTGCACATTGTTTGTTGTTTGTTTTTTTCCCTTAAAAAAAAGAAGACAAAATATTTTTTCCACTCTCCTTTTCAGACAGAAAATTTCTTCATCAAATCAGGCTGAGTAGTTGGAACCCAGAAAAAAAAATCTCTACGTATATAAAGAAAGCTCTGGTGAAGTGTCAGATACTATAATTCATCTAAGCTTTCAGAGAGGAACGGTGATGATACTCCCTGTCAAGTTCATGTGAAGATCTCTTACCCAAAGATATAAACCATCTCTGCTTTCATTTGAAAAAGCCTGTCATGATTTGATGAATCAAAAGAAGTTGGATGGATTGTTTCTCAGGAATCTTACAACTCCTCCAGCTAATCAATCAGTTCATGAAAAAATGAAAACATAAGCACTCTTCACTCTTATTCATCTTGAAAGAAGTTAATGTTGATGCAGTGGGACCATTGGTTTATCTCTAATGTAACCATTGGCCCATCTCTAAAAAAGGAAAAATATCCACTTTATATTACGCTTTTGCTGGTTGACAGTAGACAAATGTCACTGACCCAACCAGTTTGTCTGTCACTGTGAGAAGGCATGACAATCCAGACAAATTATAACTTTCAGAGCAGCAGAATGAGCTCTGTGGAGAAGGCAAAACAGATTATAAGCAAGCATTCAAGGAGATCCACATCAATGCTAGTGAAAATTAAGTAATAACAGCGTTATTGTTAACACAGGAAAATATTTGACACAAAAGTATCTGCTCTCAGAAAACAACTCCTTAAAATGACTGTGAAAATCTAACAGTCTAAATAAGTCAGGTAGACCTCAGTTATTTTAAATTAGTGAATTGGATTTAGAGTTTACTGTATTGTAAATTCCTGAGTAAATAAAGAATTAAATGTTAGTGCACGGTCAATATACAAAATCCTAAAGAGTCAAGTTAAGTGGTTTAAAAGACTTGACTGAAAAGAAAGACTTCTTAAAGCTGGGTCCATCTTTATATCACAGTTCATTATATATATGCTTTTCAATTGGCACAGTTAGAGGAAATTATAGATATTTTGACTCTGCATCTAGCATTCTTCTATAGTATTTTTCTGCTATTGTGGGTATTTTTAACATTAAAAATAAATTCATGCTTTTTGGTTTCCTTGTAGCATCTGTTTTATGGCAGCAGCACACTGTGTGTGTCATGTACTACAGCCAAGGAACATATGCTGCGAATAAACAAGAAATGTATGAATTTGTATTTAACACTAGGAATCTAGAGGTTCTCCCATTAGAGATAATCCACTAGAAATAAAAATGTTGCATGGTTCCTGCAGAAATTATATAGGCAATATTGAAAATAGGACAATATATTCCTGCATTTTTCAGGTAAACCTTCAAAAATCCCTGCCTGACAGTATGTTGCCAAGCTTTACTGCTGAAACCAACAATAAGGAATTTTTCCCCTGGCATTTTGGCTCATGCATAATGCCTAGTAAAGTGGATAGTGTATGTGTACAAAGTCTTTGTCTCTGCTGTGCTGATTTATATCAAGACAGCTGTGATTTGTGATTAAAAATTCTCACCTTTCCCTCCGTTGTCTGCCCAGCCATGAAGCTGTGCATAGAGCCAGCCAGCAGTGCAGCAGTGCAGCTATGGGGTGTGGCTGTTTGGTTTGCCATGCTAGACCATCCCACCAGCTGATCTAAACACTTGGGAAAGCAAAAGAAATTGATCACAAAGGTGACCCAATTTCCTTCCTTCTACTGTGAAAAGGATTGTGTCCCTCCATCTTTAACCCCAAACCCAAAAAGCAGACATTTAAGAAGGAAAGTCTGTTATCCCAAGTAACGATAGTGGTGCACCAAAGGAAGGTAACTTATATTTTATAAACAGATAGACTCTGCTCACACCATGAAATTACGTGATTATAGAATTTATTCTATATAAATGTTATATATATTCCAATCTCATCTTTTTGCCTCAAGCAACCTCATGGGCATGACATAGAGCAGAGACTGGTTCATCTCTAGGAGGTTGTTCATCTGCCTGTGATGCAAGTTTTTCCATATGTGAGATTGAGATGGAATGATTTCCAACTTAAAAGGACATATGTAAGGTTATATTTGAGAACAGGTTCATTTGCATTTGGGAATAGGAGACAGATTTTTTTCTCCTTTTAATGTTGAAAACAATTAAATTTTTAGTGCTTACTGGGTATTCATGGGTATACACATTATTACACCAAGTAAATTCTTAAATATCAGTCTACAAACAAGACTCAGCATTACAAATTTGTCTTTATTTTTTTCCTTTTCTCTGGTTCTTTTGTACTTGATCTCCTATATCTTCTTCTGTAAGCATAAACAGTCCCAGAAAAACACACAGTTAATTTATAAACTGATTCCTAGAAGGATTCCAGTTTTCAAACAAAGAGACACACAACTACACCACAGCTGTGAACTGTAATGTGGGCATGGAAAGGGATTTTTTTCATTTGAAGTCTGAAGGTAGAATGAATCTTGATTTGAAATAAAGTGCCTACAATGCTATGCATACACCATTATGTACTTCTACTATTCAGTATATTCATCTGAAAGAAAAATAACCTCACACATTACAGACATTATAGACCATCAGCCTCTCAGGTCAGTTTTTCAGCTCCACTGTTTATGTATAACATGCAACTTCCACATTTTATCAATACTTGCCAAAAAGCTCAGTGAATTATGTGTGTCAATACTTAACCAGTCTACAATTGATATTAATTTTTGTAACCCAAGAACAAGTTGGATTCACATCTGTGTCTCTACCTGGCTTTAAGGTTTTTCCTGTGTGGTTTGACCCCTAGCTACATTCTGTATGTAGATTCAACAATGAATTTAATTATAGTAAGCTTATTAGGAATGGAGCCATTGCTTATCTTAAGTTTTGTAACATAGTGTATATTTACACCACTGTATAAGCAGTACTTAATAATTAATTCTCTGCACTCTGTTATATTAATGTGAAAGCATAAAAGGATTATCAGAGGTAGGGAGGGCTTTATACTTCTGTGAAGAATACAGAGATGAGTCTCTTTGAAAATGAGAATGGAAAATTAAAGCCTGATGAAATGTGACCTTTTTGTGTTTCATTCCAACAGCTCAGAGATGGATAATTTATTATGAGAATAGTTTTTTAGTTCTTTATCAAGTTTAACTTCTCTCGGAATAGTGGCTGATGATGATGGGAGAATAAGCATATTGTTCCAGAAATACTTATTCAAAGATTAGGTATTTCTAATATTTTATTACTGTACACCTGACCCACATGCAAATGGCAAAAATAAGATAAAATGAATAGCTTATGTGATTGTAAAGACTGAGGAGAAAACAGACTGCAAAAGTAGATAGTTGTTGATGCAGCTTGTGAAGAGCATAGAAAACAGATTTTCCTCCATTCTCTTATTTTCTTTCCTTCCTTCCTTCCTTCCTTCCTTCCTTCCTTCCTTCCTTCCTTCCTTCCTTCCTTCCTTCCTTCCTTCCTTCCTTCCTTCCTTCCTTCCTTCCTTCCTTCCTTCCTTCCTTCCTTCCTTCTTCCCTCCCTCCCTCTTATTTTTTTATTATCTTCTCTATCAAAATTTATTCAATGGCAAATGACACCATCAAAATATGTAATATTTAAAGCTTTCAGAACATTGTATGAGAGGTCAGTGTTAAATTTACACTATGATCAGTGATGTAGATAGAAGACAATTTTTTTTTAGGTTGGAAATTGGTTAAAAAGAAAAAAAAAGTCACAAATGACATTTTCATGAGCATGAATTGATGAAATGTGTTCAGGTCAGAAGAAATGGGTATCACTGTACGTTTCCAGCATGGAGCTGACATTTCTGTCATGCTGCAAAGAAATTTAAAGTGACATTCCTTTATTTTCCACAGAGAGAGCTGCTATAGTTCCCAGCTGAAAATTGGCCTCAGCCGGCATCTAATAAATGGGAAAACATGTAGATAATAGTCATGAACTAGTGAGCACTGCTGGCTGACCAGTTATCAAATTGCTGATAAGCTGTAGTTTCAGCTGTATCTCAAGATGACACACATGCTCTTTACCCATTTTGTCTCTTGTCATTTACATTTGCAATAGAATTATGATTTAGTGCATATTAAGACCCAGATGTCCGCCATTATATTTTTGATGTAAGAGAGCTGATGAATATTCTTATAGAAGAAATTCTTTGAAGTTTTTTTTTCTATTAAGTATCAGAAAATTTCAAAATGTAAGTTCACCTACAAAAACAGGCTGCAAAAACAGATATCTACTCTTTTCAAGCTCAGTCGTGTGATCAAAACCTGTCAGAAATTTTCCAGTATGCCTGTATGTGGAGAATGATGTTTTGTCAAAACTGAAGTATTGCATGGAAATGGATTCATTTTGATGGAAATAGAATGATTTTGATGCACTTTCATCAGCATCTCTGTTCAGGACTTTATTTGGTTTTCCTTTCTATATGCAACCACAACTAAAAAGAGCATACAAAAATTAAAAAATTAAACAATGGACATATGTATATACATATGTGTGTGTGTGTGCGCGCGCATGCATGTAATTTTAATGTACAAAGTAGATCAAAAACATTATCCTTACAGGACAGTAGATTTCTCCTTCGCCCTTCAGCCATTCTTGTCTTTGGTGTAGATGACTGGGAGAAAGGTTAGCATGCAGCATCCAGCACTCATGTTCACATGCCCAAATTCCACATAAGCCCTTGATTCTAGTGTTTCATACCCACTTATTGCCTTCAGAAGTCTTATTTAGGAAACACTATGCAAAAGACATATTTACTTCTTTTGCCACAAGGAAAAACAGCCCAGCTACCTATAGAAATTTATAGGGAAATATGTAGAAAGAAGGGATTCATGCAAATGAAATCTCTAAACCATGTATTCATATCATATCTAGCGAATTTGAGAATGAAAATGGAATTTAGGTCTCAATGTAGTTTTTATTAATTGATGAGATGCATTTTCCAGCATTTTGAAATTAAGCAAAAAAAAGAGATAAGGAAATAAATAATATTTAGCAGAAAAACAAAGGAATGGTAAACTTAAATGAATCAATTATATTATTGCAATATATGTTTCTTTTAACCAGAAGTTTTACTGTGACTCTTCTTGTCCACTGAAGATGCTCAAGGATATCTTTACCAAGCTAGAAAAAAAAAAAATCATCATTTTTATGCAATGAGCATGCAATGTGAAATTCTTATCTTTTTTCTGTCTTTTTTCCTTCTCCCTCCTCTCCCTTTCCTTCTCATCAAACCCTACATGGAGTACCCACAAGAATAACAACTAGAATTGATGGGTTTAAGTAAGGATTTTTTCTCTGCAGGAGAGAACCCTGCTGTGGAATGGCAGAGCAGATCTGCAGAGCTCTGCTCCCCAGTGGTCACACCAGAGAGAGGTAAAAACAGGTACAGAGCATACTCCCAGTCCTGGCTTCAGGAAGGCTTCTGCTAGAAACTGAAGGTCCATAGAGCTGAGTTCTGCAAGGAAGAAACTCGATTTTGAGCCTGTTGACAGGTTTGAAATCAATGTTTCCCATGCATTTCAGAGGGATATGGCAGAGAATAATACAAAGGTTCAGGATGATGTTGATATCCAGCTCTTAGATATATAAAATATTGGTGATACCACTTCAGTGCACCCCAATATATGTGGTGTTATTATATTTACCCCAGGCTTTTACTGAAAAGTTTAACCTATATTATTGAGAAATAAATAAGTTCTGAGTTTAAAGGGAAATGGATGGCTTAGATTAGATTAATAGGAATACTATTTTGCCAAGAGAAAATGCTTCTGACTGTAGAGAGGTCAAACTTCAAATTTAGGAAGCCTCCACAGAGAGAAAAATGTCTATTCTTAAATACTGTTTCTGAGGTTTTTTTGTTGCAATACAAGTATCCACATGGTAGAAACTGCACATACATTTCCTGAGGAATTCATGGTGTGATAAAGAAAATGAGAGCCTCTGAGGGAATAATTGCTTCACCATGGGAAACTCGTGCAACTTAACTTGAACTTTAAATCGATCTGCTTTCATATTTGCTACTGCTGGCACACAGCATTATGAGAAGGAAATTGTGCAGCCATAAAATTGATGTTTTTTATATTATGCAGCATGTTAATGCTGTTACTATTTCTATAAATGTGTGTTTGTTGGGTGGGAGTATTTTTGCCATCTCAATTCTAAACAAATTTACATAAAACCTAAAAATATAGAGCTAGGTGTTTTTAATTATGAATGGCAACAATTGTTCTGAGCTCATGCAAAAGATTTGAATAGTGAATTGCTCCCTGTTTTTAAAGTTTTCAATATTTTCATTTGTTTCCTGGGCTGCAGAACTGTGATCATTACTGCATTTCCATAGGTGCCCCTGTGTGCTCATGCTATGACTGGGCAGAGGGCTTACAGGATTACATGCTTGATTTCCCCTGAAAGCCTCGCTTTCCAGTAAATATTGTGGCAATTTGAAGGGATTACTTTCTTATGTCCCTTTCAATTTTTCCAGCCATTTTTGATTTGATAGCAGCAGCTGGTAGTCACTTAAGGGTGACAACAGCACTCTCATCTTCTCCTCGTAAGGTGGACACATGCTGTGCTCCCCACATCACGGTCAGGGTTCTCAGGGAGCCGAGGGACAGAGCAGATATGGGAGGAAGGCAAGCATGCTCTTTTTCTTTAAGAAAATACTACCTGCTATATGCCATAATTCCAACTACTAATTAAAATTTTTAGGTATTAACAATATGTTCAAAAAGCCCAGTTAATTCAGCTAGGAAGAAATTTTCATATTTAACATTTTACAGCTGCAGTTATTCAGGGGAGATGGAAGATTTGCTGTCTTTTGATCTGTGTTCTCATCTAATTGTGCCACCTTCATCTTTTTTTTGGCTGAGGCCTTCATAATTGATTCCCCATTATTAAAAACTAAAATACACATATTCTCCTGTTCTAATAGAACAAGACTCAAAAGAAGAATGGATCATGTGAAGCAAAGGGAGCAAAACTACTGAAATATTGCCCCAAATCATTTTATGATATATACGGAACTGATACTTAGTAATGTTTATACCTCTACCACTGTGCTTCATCAGGACATTTAGCTTAGCTGGAGGATTGGGGAATTGATCCTTATTCCTCACTTTGTTCAAAGGATTTATTTTTTGGATGAGGAAAAAGCAAAGAATTGGATCCTCTATTGTAGATTAAGAAGAGAGGTGAAGTAACATGTCATGTTAGAAATCTATGAAGAAGTTTAGAATTTGAGAAAGTTTTTCTTAATCTTGGTACTGGAATTTTATCACCTAAACCCCTCTTTGCACCTATATCACTGAGCCTGAAGGTAAAGTGATTGTTCAGGCATTGTTAATGCTCTTTAAGAAAAGATCCTGCTCATTAATTTTCATTCTAGAAAAACACTTCTTACAGTGAATAATTCCAGGTTTTTGAAATCTTTATGTGTAAAATACGCATAGCCAAAATAACAACACATAGACACAGTACTGGTTCTCACTTATCACCAAGGCAGTTTTTGTCCAAAAGCGCTTGAGCATCTCACCTATCTATGAATGGACTTTTCCTCACTATACGTTGGAACTGATTTGTTCCCTTTATTTTATAAATGGGAAGTTCACAAATACTGTTGTAAAAAGAACCATAAAATGGCACTTTTTTTTTTATCATTTGCTGGACTTAGAGAATCATTGAGCAACTCCATGAAATGCACAAATGAGAAATCTTAGATGCTGAATAATCATTTGAAAAGGCATTTTTTTACTAAACAGATACATAAGGCAAGTATCTAAACAAAAATATACAGGATAAAGGCAAGTCTGAGTTTAGGCTGTAGGTCTAAGAACATCCAGGTACAAATACTGGTGGTTTTGTTTCAATTTGCCCAAGTACAATGTAGAAAATAAAAAACTGGAAATGGTGTTAAAAAATTCCAGTTTTCTTTTGGCAGGTCTTTTATTGGTAACTGTGTTCAGAGGCAATCTCAGACTTCAATGGAATTGGAAACAAAAAATGTGTTATTTAAATTTTTGCATTTGGTGGGGTTTTATCATTTTTAAATATTATGTGAAGAGTGAAAATACTTAGATTTTCCCACTTTAACCAATGGTGTAACTAATGGATAACCCACAAATCTCTTGCTAACAGATTTTATCTCCACACAGAAAAAGAAAAAAAAATGAAGAAAATTCATCCAATGCTGATTTGGAAAGTAATTTCAGAATCTTAAATAAAAGGGAATAAATAGTGGCAGAAAAGAAGAGGCTGTCAGGCTGGATAGACCTTACACAGCTTACGCAGCAGGAACAGTGAAATAGGCTTATTACATTTCCATGCCTTTCCTGAGTTTTGTGTTCTATGGAGAAGTAGAAACAGAATTTTAAGAAAATAGCAAGAAAAATGTGCTTGTATCAGCCAGAAAGACTGCAATATGAGATTTGTTTTTAGTTTTCTCTTATTCCTCTTGCTATTAACTTACACAAGATATTGTGGATTTAATGTTATAGTAGTTTCAGTTAAAAAACAGATCAAATTTACACATTTTAAAAGAAGTTTGAATTTGGAATTCATCTTTCTAGTGTTTTCTTTCCACACATGACCTGTGATGTGGCACTTTTCTGTCAGGCCAGTTTGGGTCTGCCATCATATCAGGTGTAGAAGCACAGGACAGAATGAGGTGTCTGCATTTCATACACAATCTGCATTTTCAAATTCTTGCGGTGTAAGTAAATAAACTAAAATGCCACAGGTATCATATATGCTGTTTATTTTGTGAGTTGAAATGCCATTCAGATGTGTGAGTAAAGTTAGCAAGCTTTAACTCGAGGTATTACAAAATAATATTTTGTCTCTTTACTACATTACAAGTGCTTCACAATCTTGCTAATATTTAATTACTTCAGTGCAAAGTAGGGCATGAGATAATCATAACTGCATTTTGCACAGCGAATTCTCATGTTCTTCCCTTCTGCAATCAGTCATTAGCAAGGAAACCCATGTGGTTAGGAAGAAAATCACAAATAACACCCACCTTTAACTGTAAGGGACCATTACTTTCCCAGATAATTGGTAAAACCTGCTGAAGTGGATGAATGATTTAAAATAATTTAAATGAATCATTAATTTATTCCTTTTAAACCCTAATCCTAAATCTTTCAAGGCAAAAGAAATCCCCCTAGGGATACATTCTGAAAACTTAAGTATCTTAAAAAGTCACTTTGGCCACACTCATGGTTTCTCTGCATTAGACATGTGCAAAGCTGTGAGGCTTTTTTGGGAAAAGTCTGACTTTGCTGTGGTGGGCAGCTGGGAAGTGAGAATTCCAGAGGAGGTGAAAGGCATAAGAAATGGGGAAGAAGAGCATAGTTTGAGACTGAGAGAGACCTAAACATCCCATCAGCCTGAACATAATGCCCAAGTCTCTTTTTATCACAGACCTTGGTTTGTCTTGCTCTTTTTACACCCAGACTCCTTGAATCACTTATCTTGAAACCCCTCTGTCCTTCCAAAGCTAAGTCCCAGCTCCTTTTTGTGTCCTTAAACCCCCTCTGCCTCCCAATAAACTCTGCTTCTGTCAGAATACTAAACACAGAGATCAGAATCCTTGGGCCAGCCAAGGGGTCCTCGAATTACTTCAAGACTGAGACAAAAGCAAAAAAATGGTTTTCTGAGAGTGTAAGTAGAACTAAAAAGGAAAAAGTAACATTTTCCCACATTCACATGGCATTCCACATAATTTTATTTGACCTGACATTTGCTTAATAATCTCTTTTTCTCTGAAACATCTGTTAAAATAGATTTTGTTTTATTGCAGAATATCATTAGAAAAGTTTCAGTCTCTGTTATGAAGAGATTAAAAAATCTTTAGTCTGACAGATTTTCATTTTAATCTCAAATGAGGGGAAAAAGTAGTAAGTTGTAGCTGTCAGTCCATTGCACTTTTTCTGTTCTTTGGAAAGGAGCTTTCTAATGTGACTCAAAAATCAAATATTTACACCATTCATCAAACAATTTCTTTCCTAAGGCACTTTTCCTTTTCCTGTCCTCTTTACTCTAGATCTTTTTAAAAAAACTTCATTTCTTCCCCTCTGGACATCCAAGCTGGCAACAATTGCTAATTCTATCTCTGTTTTTCACATGCAGTCACTGGCTAAATCCATCAGTTTTTAAAATACTATCTTTCCTGCCCAATTGGCATTCCAGCTCTGTCTTACCAACTATGGAACATGGATTTGCCACCTATCTGAATTGTTTATCTCATAATTCTGGCATTTGTTTTATACTAGCGATTTGTCCACTTCCCATGAGTCACAGCTATACAATATGCTTTTAAAACCCTGTTTATTTACTTTTCTTCTGCAGAGTTCTAAAAATATAGAAGACAATATTTTTTATCCAAGAACATTTAAAATAATATTTACAATTTACCTACTTAAACATATTTCTGAACTTTCCTACTTATAATGGTACCCTTTTACACCTATTGTTCACATAATTCCTGATTTCTCAGATTTCATGTGTTCTGTTCTTGTAAAGCCTCTTTTGTCTTGACTCATACTTCTTATTCTCTAGGAAAGCCAAGAGTAAATGGCATCTGACCTAAACCAGCATAAATAACAGCAAAAACAACCCTCTTCAAATCCATATTTCTTTATATATAAAAAGGTTGATTTCTCTTTGCATGAGGTTTATAATCCATAAAACCCATACTCAGTATCCCTATTAAAAATTCTCATGTGTAAATTAACTTAAACTAGTTACTTTGACCATTTCCTCACCTTGTCCATAAGATTTATCATCCCAAGTTAAAAAACTCATTGTGTGGAAACATAGTAAACCTTCTAAAGCTGACTCTGTAAAATGTTTAAAGGATGTGGTTCTTGAGCATAGTGATAAATTCTTGCGAAAGCTGCAGAATAAGACACCTCAAAATGGCTACATGCCATGTAAATCCAACTACCTAAAATACACCTGGTGTTTCCCTCCAAAGATGAACCAGTTGAGGTCACCCTAAAATCCTATTATCCTATAGGAGAGTCATTTATTTACTGGGCTACTTCAGCTATGAACCTGAGGTTTATGGATATTTTTAGGCGTTATGTGATTAGTGCCCTACATGCAAGGAGTTGGTGGCAGAAAGACCTCACTGCCCCAGTTGAATCTCATGAATTCTTTAGTATTTAGACAGCTTTGAAGGCCACTGAGAGGAAAGACACCAAGCAGAAGAGCAAGTTTTCATCCCCTTCCTTCAAACCTTCCACATTAATGATTTTAGCATCTAGAAAATGACATGAAAAGAGTTTTTTAATCCAGCTATCCCCTGGAACTCATTTATATCTAAAATCGGATAACTGATTACATATGCAAAACACCTAAGGAATCATGTTTCAGAAAGCACCAAGATGTTGTTTATGGGATCTAGGAGAGCTTTAATCAACAATGCATTTGGCATGGTACTGCACACTTTTTGCTGCCCTGTTGATGTGGCTCCAGTGCTAATGGGCTGCACACACGACATTGAGGATTGCAGGAATTTTTGACTGACTTAGAGGTGTGTTGAAGACATCTGCTCCATTATCCAGAATAGCAGTGAATTAGGATGCAAACTCCCATTACATTTTCATCCATACTTGTAAAATAAAGACTTCCTTTTGGGTATTTAACTCTATGGTATGATAGCTGTCAAACTTTCAGCAGAAAACACTATAATTTGGTCTTCATTTTATGACATGTGATTTCACAGACTGAGGTAGATTAGCAGAAGTTTTGACATTTGATTTTACCTTTGAAGAAATCATCATCTGAAAAGCTGTTTGTGGCACCTTGTGTAGCACAGGATCCTGTGTGTAGAAATCAAGAGACACTGCTCCAGCAGTCTAGGGCTAGAATTATTTTCACTTGACCACTTGAATGTGTTTTGCTTATGTTTACTTTCATACCTATATTGACTTTTATCAATAAAGCGATCCTTTCTTTTGCTTACTCCACATCATATATTAGAAACCAAAAGTGAAAACACTTTGCTAAGTTTCCATTTCCATTTAGCATGAAGTTTAGCTGTTTTGCCTAGCACGCAAGAAATTAAAAACAGGGCTTCGACCATGTTGAAACAATGATTTTTCTCTTTCTTACACCCCTATAATTGTTCTAACAGATAAATGGTTCTGTGATTTAAATTTTTATCCCTTATAATTTATTTATTTAAAGTTTTTAATATTTTTTTAGGGTTTTTTTGTTTGTTTGTTCTTAACAATATCAGTTTTATTCCAGCAGTTTCTCTCTTGTTATTTGCAAGGGAGCTTAAAGAACATACAGTACTTTCTTATTGCAGTGTAAATTATTACCTACTTGTTCACCAGAAAACAGCAGGAATTGCCCAGAGATCTTAAGCAAAGAAGACTCTTCATAGAGTTCTGTTCAGCAGTTACTGCACCCCAAAGGCTGAATCAATTTCCCCTCTTCCTCCTTTGGTGAAAAATACTGATACTTTATTTAGCTCATGACTTTGAGCCTGGCTGGTCTCACTGACCCTGCCTGTAGAAGAAAGGCTGCACTCTCAGGAGTGAACTGTCTATGGGGAGAGAGGAAGATAATTTGTAGAATTCCTGAGCAAGGGCAAAAGGAAATGCAAAAAGGGAAGGCTGTAGCTGGTATGTCCCAGTGGTGTTTCTAACAGTGTGAGTGCTTTTCCTTTATTTAATAATTCAAAGGAACAAAACTAAAAATCAGAAAACTTAAGTCCAGTGCTGAAATATCAAGAGATCAAGAAAGAACTGTCTTGTCCAATTCTTGCACAAGAACAGGCAAGCAAGCAAGCTGCTTTCCCCTGGAACAGGTCTGCCCTGCATACGTGGGGTTGCCAAGTCCCATCTCCTCCACAAACGCTGAGAAAAGCTGCTGCAATGCCAGAACAAGCTTAGGGGGTGGACAGAGGTGCTGGAAAAGGGGTCTCTGCAAGGCATCAGGGAGACCAGAGAGGATGTGTTCTGCTCTCAAGCCTCATTCAGAAGATGCCATCCTGTACTGCAGGCGAATAGGTTTCAAGTGAGTATTTCTATTGTCTTTAAAACATACAGTAATTTCACAATTATGAGCTGCACCTGATTATAAGCCACACATCCGGGCAGCCAGGTAGACCATGGGATTTGTCCATATATAAGCGAACCCGAATATAAGCCACTTTTTTTTTTTTTTTTTAAAGCGAGGATCCATGTGCGACAAAGTAACGAGTTAGTAACACAATCACGCCAGCGTGGGGTTTGGTGTCAGGTGCTCAAGTTGCAAACAGTTTTCATAGACCAGCGAAGCCTTTAAAGGCAGCCCCAGGCGGCCTCCCCGGCCAGCTCTCACTTCCGGGTTGGCATTTCACTGGGATTTGTCCATAAATAAGCTGCATCTGATGATTAGCTGCACTACTGGGGTAGGCTGGATTCTTCAATGAAAAAGGTGTGGATTATAATCGTGAAATTACTGTAATTTATCTTCCTGTTCTTTAGATTCATTTTCACTGTACTCTAGCCAGTACTATCAGACTGATAGGGACACTCACTGACTTATATTTTTCCTACCAGATAAGAAATAAGCACTGAGGAAGCAGGAAGAAGAACATACAGGGAGTGAGTGTGCAAAAATAGTAGAGAATTAATTTTATACTAAGAAATTCAGCACTTCTTCAATGCTGACCTAATAACTTCAGCTACAGAACAGCAGGTTATTCTGTAAATCTTAATGTATAGACAGCAGGAGATACCCTGAGGATATCTCTAAGTGAGCTACTTGCAGTTTGCAAACTTATTAGACATCACTCATATTTCCACCAAAAGCTATTAGCTGCTGTTTAGAAATGTGTAAGTGCTTGATCTGTGCTTGTCTGTAGGTATAGGGAGCAAATACTTCATACTGGGAATATATACTGGAATCCTCTTATTGAAGATGACTGGGAACTCAGAATAGAATAAAGAGAGCATTTGAACAGTGCAGGTTTCATCTCTATAAGGTTTTTTGAGGAGTTCTGCGCTGACAGTTTTTCTAAAGCAGATTGATGTAGGCATATATGTGTTAAATGCCATTTCACAGTTCTACCTTATCAAAATTCATCCTGCTCTGCCACTTGCACATAAACTGTAGAGACTTTCCCATGGACATTACTGGTGCAGACCTTGTTCAATAACTTTTATCATGGGTGGACTAATTTTTTTTTCTCCACCATTACTTAAAATAGCCAGGCTACAACCCCCTGAATTATTTTATAACAGAACTATTGACTGAATCTTTATTCTGGAAACTTGCATGTCATAGTGGTGACATCAATGTTGACGACAGATGTCATTAGTTTAATGACCATGGTTATCTATTGTCATATTTAAGTGAGGTTACTTAATGGAGTTAAATCTACTTTCCTTAATTGATAGAATTAAGGAACTATGTCATATCTACATTACGCTTATTACCTGTAATTTGTATAAAGAAACCTCTAACTTGAATAATTACTCCTACTTAATATATCATTAACCAAAAATTGATTGAGACTTTGTAGAGTCTATTTGTGATTTCCAGATTTGTTTAGCATTTCTGTTTGGCCCTTCACATGTGACTTCATTAATGTTTTATATTTAAATTGGCTGAAATGATCTGCACTAAGGAGTCATTTCATTGGTGTACTGTGATGATAAAACAACTGTAAATAGATAATGTATGTTATATAGTTAAATTCTTGCATATTGGTTTTTCTTGTGCTCTGTTATTTTAGTGATTTGACTCTGAGTTCCTCAAAATTATTGGCAAGACAGCAGCCAGCTTCTGTGAGTTCTAGATCTCTTACCTGTACCCACTGACTGCTTCTCCATGTTCTCTTCTCCTTTTAGTCTTCTTCCAAGTGCAGTAATAGCTTGAAAACATTTTCTTTGAAAGAAATAAAATAGTTCAATCAATTTAGTTTTCTTTTAAATTCATCATTTATACAATTTAATTTTCATTTTAAGTGGAATGAATAATATTATGCAAAATGTAGAGATAGGCATTATACAAGGTAGGAATAAATTTGCAGCTAGCTGAGAAGGAGCATCATGGAAAACATACCCCATTCCTACAGGAAAAAAAAAATGTTCACTTTAGGCTAATGACACAGTGCTTTCACTCTCTAGCACTTCAATAGTATGTAAAGAAAATTTCATGCCAATGGGTAAACCAGCCATTTTTCCATCTCTGGGCTCAGCTATATGTAATGTTAAACTTTTCTACTTTTACATCCTTCTTATATCCTAGATGGAAAATAAAGGAGCTGCATTTGTTACTTGCATGGATTGAAAGAATTTGATCAGAGTCAGTTGATAAGAGGGAAGATCACCAGGGCCACTCTGCTGTCCCACTGCAGGCTCCTTCAGGCTCACTGAGGTGCCATAGGCTGTCTCAAACCCTGTGTCAATAACATTGTCACAAAATTTTGTCCACAGAATAAAACTAGCTCTTGCAATACATTCATTTACTTGAAAGAATTTTTTTTAAATCATCCTTGTACTATTCCTTCCCCTCCCATAGCTCACTGAACTGAAGATATCCTTCACATGTCCTTTTTCTTCCTTTTCTCCTCAAACTAGAAAATCTCTTTCTTTTAAAGTCTTGGCTCTGCACTGAAATGTCTCCTGGGGAAAGAAAATCTATGTTCTGACCACATCACATTTGTTTTACTATATATTTCCCTTAAATCCTGCCTCTTCTCAGCATTTTATCACGTTCTGAAATATCTGTAGTCAAAGTACACTAAGTGCACAATATAAAACAGAGACCATAAAATATCATAAAAGTATCCATTTTGAAAACAAAATTAATAAAAGTTTTTCTGTAATTTATTTGTATTTCTAAACTTTTTGTCCCATATCCTGTGTAACACAATTCACTGTGGTTACAGTAATTTCACACTCATAAGCCCCCCCTGGTTATAAGCCGCACTTCCAGGTAACCGGGAAAACCACGGAATTTGTCCATAAATAAACCACACCGAGTGATAAGCCGCATTTCGTTTTTAATAAGTGAGGACCCATGTGCAACAATGTAACGAGTTAGTAACAGAATCGCACAGCTGCAGGGTTTGGTGTCAGGTGCTCAATTTGCAAACAGTTTTCACAGACCGAGGAAGCCTTTAAACACAGCCCCAGGCGCCCTCCCCATGCCGCGGGCCCCGGCACTCCCCCCGCAGGCGCTGACTGCCACGGCTCCCCACGCTGCGTGAAGCGGCGGCTTGTTGACCCCTCAACACCAGCCACCCGCCGCCTCCTCGCCATGTGAAACCGGCTCCAGCTCGCTGCCTGCTCGCCAGTGGCTCCGGCTCGCCGTCCACCCAGCTGTGGCTCCGGCGCAGTTCCCCTCCCACCCCCACCCGCCTGGCCGCGGCTCCGCAGCAGCTCCCTCCCCAGCCGGCTTGCACTTCCAGGTTTGCATTTCGCCAGAATTTGTCCATAAATAAGCCGCACCTGGTGATTAGCCACACTTCCTGGATCAGCTCGATTCTTCAGTGAAATAGGTACGGCTTATCAGAGTGAAATTACTGTACTCAAGAAGGGGAAAAAAAGCAGAGTGTATTGGGAAAAAGCAGGAATGTGTAGCTGAGTCCTTAATATGTCTAAACACACCAAAAAAACCCCTACCAAAAATGTTTTGAGTCAGTCTCTGAGGATTTTTATAAATTATGATTTTCAATAGATTTCATTGCATAAGCTTGCAAGCAGACACAGAGGCTAATCAAGGTTCTGTTTGCTGTTGGTTAGGGTGTTTTCTTTACCCATTTTGCTTTATTGCTACAGGATGTGACAAAATTGTAGAGAATCAAATAAATTATGCTTTTCTTGACAAGAATAAAATTGTCTGTACACTGCATTTTCAACACATTCCTTAAACAGAAGGTTAAAATGTAATATGAATAAATATTCTGAATTAAGCTTCCTATTGTGTTGAATAGGACAAGATAGTCCCTGAGTCTAAGACCAAACTAAAGGGTTCAGTCACACTGCCATTTCCACATATTTTAATGGGAAGTTTATCTGAATCAGGATTAGGGCACCAGGTACCTTACTAAATTATCCCTTTATGTAGCACTATTAATGTAGGCTGATCCTTTCATCCGTGAACTGAGAAATTAAAAATATATTAATAACAAAGCCTCCATAATAACTGCATTGATGGACAACACATAGTTTATATTTAATCACCTCTTATTCATAACATGTCATAATCATCCATCATAGCAGCAAGAAAATTGTCCAGCCTAACTCCTACACTGAGTGTAGTAATGAAAATATAATAGAGGAAAAAGTTCAAGGGGAAAACTCATTGCGTAATTGATGTCATGGACTGGTGATCTTACAGAAGATGATGTCTGTATTCTGCACTAGGGCATTTTATTCAAGCACAGATACATGTGTGAAGATGGATAGAAATTACATATCTCTGCCATCTCATGGTAAGCTTCTCATATTAAAAAAATATGGATTAACTCTCATGTAGCATTCAATTTCATTGAGCAAAAAAAAACATCATCAATTTGATATTTTTAGTTTTGTCTTGCTTTCTAGTTTCAAATGTGTTTTTAAATTCTCAAGAATAAAGAAGTCTATTTCCAATTCCTCCTTGGTATTTTATTTAATGTATTGGTCATAAACAGTCCAGTTTTCCTTTAGAGCTGTCCTAACCATCACTCCTGAAGTATACTCTGTAACTATAACTTATTATGCATACCTCAGAGGGTTTTACAGATGTAGATGACAATTACTGTAGTTTAATAAGTTCTTGAGTGCATTACTCTGTTATAAGCAATAACAAGTCCCATTCCTTTTGTTCTCTTCTCCCTGTCTCTGTATTTACTGTGTCATGCTCATCCTCTGACATCTGGCAGTGTTTTAACTTTCCTAGTTAGGGCTCTGTTGCCAGCTGTTTCCAGGCAAAGGAGAGTTCATTTCATTGCACTTAATATCAAGTTGATAGAGGTAGGCTTATATTTTTTGTTGTCAGACTCAACCTTTTCTGTTTTCATCAGTACCCACTTTATCAACACCAGGCCCAGTGTTACACTGATAGGATCTCTTTACTTCAATGTAGACGCTTCAAAGATCTCAGTGAATGATGGCATGAGTCATGGAGGCTGCAAATATTGCATTAGCAGCACAATAAAATCTGTCATACAGTCATTGGTTTAGTAAATTTATGTGCAAGAACTTCCACGAGCTTCAATGGGTACATCCACACTTGTGAAGCTGTCAATATTCTTCAATCAGTCAGAGATTTAGGAAGGAAACTATGACAGTCTCACTGGTGTGATCTTCACATTTTCTGAATTTAAAAGAAAACAAAACAAAAACCCCAAACAAACAAAGAAAAAAAACCCCAAACAACAAAATCACCAACCAAAAGACCCAGAGACATTAATGATCTCACTCAGCAAGTACAAATATAAAATAGATTAAAAGATTCAAACTTCTTGACCTGTTACTATACTACTTACCATCTGAAGAGTTTGTACCCAAAAGGTGAGTTCTTGCACTAAGAATAATTTTCACTGAAAATTATTTCCTTTATATTCTCCCTTTTTCTAAAGTATTTGGCTAATCCAGTCTGTGAAAACTTCCATTTAGTTTAGAAATCATGGCCCTTTATGACTAATTTCCTGTGCCAAACCATAATTACTTTAATTCTACTTTGCTGGAGAGAATTCGAAAACAGGATTTCTTTAGAACAAAAATTAACTTATATAATGAGTGAAAAGATAAATCATATTAGCTTAATTACAGTATATTAACATTTTTTTTGCGTATGAATAAAAAATCAGACACTATGAAAGCAGTTTTCTCATAAAAAGAAAATTTATGGAGATTTATGAAATTTTAGGAACTTGTAAAATTCCATTACTTAACATCTCTATTAAGATCTTAACAAGCATACATAATGAAAGACATAATAAAATATTGAATAAATGGACTTCTGTTTGAAGTCACTTTGATTCAATATGAGCAAAGGATTTGAAGTTAATTTAGAAGAAAGGGATAATCATTAGTTAAAATAACGATAGTATTTTTTCAGGATTGTTAAACAAATATAGAATAAGTAAACACTGCCTTTAAATCACTCCAGCAGTGATATTTTAAGCATTTATTTTAATTGAAGTTTCAATGTATGTCTGACCATGGATTACCTGAAAAGTATACCTGGACAACAAATTCTTGTTTAATAGAAATTTTAATTTAAAACTGAACCCATTGGAGAGGTTATCCATCAATAAGGATGATTTACCTGTCAGGATTATTCAGGCTAATGCGTATTATCTCAGGGTTTCTTTGTGGTCTTCCAGTAATTTGCTTTCTCATTGATTTATGCCTAAAAATTTAAAACATAATGAGCTTGTTTTTTAGTTCTGTATTTATGAAATATCCTGCAAAATGAAGTCGTGGTCCATGGCAAGATATATTAGTTCTGCTGTCACACATAAAGGTAATATCAATGTGGTATTTCTATATTTATTATGCCCAAATCTTTTTCTGATATTTCAGCTAATTTTTGCCACTTGGTTATCTCAGAATTCTCCTGATTCATGTGGAAAATTAGCTGGTGTTGTAGGTGACCATAATAGCACAAACATCAGTAGCATAAACATTCCATTGTGTCAACTTTTTTGTCCAGTGAAGTACCTCTAGTCCACAAACTCTTTTTTATCATGATGCTCTAGAGCAGTGGAGTCTGAAGTTACCGTCCCTTTTGCTAAGACATGTAAGATGGGGAGGTGATGCTGGAGGATGAGTTGACAGTTTGGTTTTTTCAGAACTTCAGATTATTTGTAAGCATCTTGTTGTCTGGATGAAGTCGTCTTCTAGAGTTTTGATGATACGGTGTTGTATCTAGTAAAAAATTACATTGCTGATGTGCACACAATCTATGATCACTTGACTGATATGATTTAATGGGATTAATCTAGTTACTTAATTTAAGAGAACTGGAAAGTTTTTTCTATATGTCTACAGAGAAACTTCAGTGTCTTCAAAATGCATAGATAGCAAAATAACACCAGAGCCTTTTTCAGGGAGATGGTCTCAGTTCCTTGTCCTTATCCATTCCCCAGCCCTCACCAGGTATCTGGTTGTAGTATCCAATTTAGCAACTGTGTATCTTGTCCATAAAAATTTGGAGTAAGAATAACATTGATTAAACAAGATACCTAGTGATAATAAGGTACACTTCCTTTCATTTCATGTTTAAAGGGAATATAATGTCACTTTTACTTTCAGGTTTGAAACCATTCAATTATAATGTCAAAGTCCATTTGACAGAAATTATCAATCAGAATGGGTCCTGAAACAGACAAACCCTTTTATCTTAGCAGATTCTAAAATGTTTGCAAATTGTTCCATTTTGAGGTTGCTGGGACTATCTTTCTGGCATAAAGGCTTCATGGAAAAAAGCTGTAATTAAACAGATTTGTGTAATTCAGACAGGCTTTTTGATCATTGTGTTCAGGTACCCTGAATCTTACTTTGCTGCTAAAAGAGCATCCTTTGTCTGTCTTTGTCAGTGCCATACAGACAACGGACATTTGTGGAAATAATCCACTCTACACAGAATAAGAAAACTGTAGCATAAAGAATGTAAAAATATATGGCAAAGCACCCTGTCTGGCAAGCTGTCAAAGATGAGACAATAGTCAGGTCTAGATCTAAAATCTAAAGGCAGTTACAGAAGGAAGAACACACTGTGGGATAGAGAGAACAGAAATCTCTGTTGTTGCCACTTCACTATTTAAAGGGCTGAAATTGCATTCTGCCTTCAGACAGCTGCTTCAGGCATTTGTCTCCACAGTGTCTAGAGAGAGCATTCATGGAGAAACCTGAAACATCTGTTGTTTGTCAGAGAATCACAAAATGGTTAGAGCCAGAAAGGACCTCTGAAGATCATCTCGTAAAGCCCCTCTGATAAAGCAGGTTCATTCAGAGCAGGTTGCACTGGTCCGTGTCCAGGTGGGTTTTAAATATCTCAAGAAGGGGACTCCACATCCTCTCTGGGCTGTCTCTCCAGTGTTCTATCAAAGTGGTTTTTCCTTGTACTCAGAAAGAACTTCCTGCCTTTCTGTTTGTGCCCATTGTCCCTTATCCTGTCATTGGGCACCACTGCAAGGGCTGGCCCCATACTCTTGTTCTTCTACATTCTATTATTTAGAAGTACATTTTTTACTAATGTGTAAATATGTTGAAAAATCATAAATCTCAAGGACAAAGCCCAGGGAACTGAGCAGCAGCAGGGATGGCAATAATAGTACAGTTCTCTGAGCTAGCATACTAACAAAAAAATAAAAGCAATTTCTAGGCTTGAATTACCAGTATCACTTCATGAGCTAACTACATCTCACTGCTGAGGTGTTGCTCTCTCTCCTGATTTTGGACTGAGGTGGGAAAAATACAATATTTGACCTCCAAGCATCCTCCAAAGGAATGAAATTCTTCCTCTGAAGGGCAGGAGGAGACAAATAATTATTTTTCTGAAGCCCTTCATATCCACTCTGGAATTATGAGCATGTCCCTTATTGTTGTGTGTCTTGAATGGTTGAAGTGGTGTTTGAAAATTCTCACAGAGGTCCACAGTCCAAGTGGACTTCAGAATAGTAAAGTCCAGAGTTCACTTTCCTGATAGCTTCAGGAAAGACACTGCTATTAAAATTCTTGCTAGACAGAAAAAAACCATGTTAAATTTAATAAATAGAGTATATCATCCTGGCATCACTAAATGTAAGTTTTCACAATGCATACTGTCATTTAGAAATTTTTTAATATTATTCCCCTGCAAAAAAGTAAGGAAAAGAGTTTACATAAAGCATGGACTGCAATATATTGCAGTACATATTCAAAGCTTTAAACCTGAAAAAATGTATTGAGTATTGATATATTTGAACTATTTATTTTGCAAAATCCTGAGATGGTTATCTTCAAAACAGAAGTAAATGTCAATTTCCAGGATTTCGGTGCACTAGGAACATATTTTTTAAGTGTGCTTCATTGCTCAAAATTTATAACATTTGATGCTGTGTTTAAGGGCATAAGAATAATAAAGTTTTTTGATTTTTCTTTTTTTACCACCTAGTGGTAGGTATCACCTCCAAAGGAAATTTGAATTTGTAGTTTTATATCCCCAAAGTTTATGAATTGGAAATTAATTTTAGCAAGGCTTTCTGAGATCAGAGAAAGTAGATCACTACAGTACTGGATGACTAATCTTACACTAAAAAGGTGGCATTTGTTTTATATTTAGTTTCACACACACAAAAATTTTCACCTTTAATAAGACTTATCAGACACACTTCCTAAAAAATAATTTAAAAAAAAAATTGTAAAAGGATTGATATCTACATTTTCTTAAATCTTAGCAAATTTTGAAACATTTTGTATTTTTCTACAAACTATGGAGTTTTCTTTAGCATTTTGAAAGGCAGTTGAAAATTAAAACAAAAAGAGAAAAAGAAAAGGAAAATTGCCACTTTGTCTCTAGCTTTTCTTAACCTTACTTAAAAGTGTAAGGCAGGGACAAGGTCTCTGACAGATTGGAGTGGCTCAGGGGATTGGTAATGGGCTATGGAGTTATATATCTCTAGGTCATAATTTCAAATCTGGAGTGTTACTAATTAAAGACATAGCACACTCTGTTATTTGTATTTTTAAGGTCTATAAACTTCTTTGGGCTTCTTGGTTAATGACTTGAATTAAATTGATTGTGAAAAGGAATGTCTGTCCTTGAGTGACTTTACTGAAGCCTGAGGTAAGAGGTTATTTCTCAGTAGAATAGCAACAATTCTGTTGGAAGATGTAGAAAATAAATATTTCAGCTCTTATTAGCTTAATTGAACTGATGAGGGGATGATTTGTTCAGAAGTAGGGGCAACTAAGAATACCCTGGAATATTTATTGATAGGGATCTCATGTTACCTGTCCAATTACCCCCTGCCTTCTTCCTATAACATTAGCTATTCATTTGCACAGAACTCATATTGTGACATAATGCTGAATATGGAAGCAGAATCCAAGCAAAAGAGAGGTAGAAGAGAGTGGAAGAAAATGGCAAGTAGGCAAATACCTTCCTGTAAAATGGGAGGAAAAGGGACACTGAGAGAATATGAAAATTCCTGTGCTCTCAGTCCAAACTTATTTTAGGCTTTTGCTGTATCTTAAGGAGTATTGAGAGTTTGAGGTAAAAAACAAAGGAAGTTTTTCTCAGACAGGAAAGTTGATGGAGGGGAAAACTATAATTTTAATTGCCTTAGATCTCAGAGTAATTAGGAACCCAGCCTTGCACACAATTACAAAGTTTTCTCTGGTCACACAGATGACTGAATTCACAAGTCATTTCAAAAGGGTTTCAATTCACACAAATGCCAAATTAAGAAACTTCATAGATAAATGGTTATAACAACACTCCTTTTCCTCTCTTTCATGCCACTAACTACATCTCCTATGACAAAAAAAATATTTCATCTCTCTGTTGGAATGTCTGCTTTTGTAAAGAAATCTCAGGGTATGACAGAAGACCAGGAGTCCTCTTTGATTCCCTGGGAATATGAGGTATCTCATCTACAGAAGCTGATTGAAATTATATGTTTAATTTAAAAGGGCCAAAATTAATATAAATTCTCAAGTAATAAAAAACATTACACCTGAAAAACATGATAGAACTTATCGCATTTCCATTTTCTGAATGGTGGAATAGAGTCATAGTCACCAAATTAGGAAATTCAAGCCCTTAAAGATTTCAGATTCATCTTTTGTATGAGGAGGATGTGAAATGAAGGAGAAAGAAGGACTCTAAGTTTTCCAAACTTTCCCCAAACATATTCTCTTCCTTAGCCTGAAAATATTTAGTAGAAATGCTTATTTCTAGCAGCTTAATCAAATGCAGAACCCTTTAACTGAAATTTAAATATTGCTCTAAATAACAAGAAACACTATCCAAAATTTCCTGTGTTGGTTTCCTCAAAAGTCTATGTCATTCTTGTGTATGGGTTTACTAAAGTACTATGCTCAAAAATATCCCTTCTCTTAACTTGAACTCTTCCATCATCTTGCCCTCAAGTTTCCTGTTACAAACCTGCTTTACTGTAGATACCAATTCTGTTCCTGGTATTCTGTAGCATGATTTTCATTCATGGCTGCTAAGATAAAAAGCCTATGGCAATTTTTTCCTCCATGCTTTTAGAAACATGAATATCTTTGAATAATGTTCGTAGTTCCTCATGGTTTACTTCTGGGGAAAGATTTTGGCCCTTCCAAAAATGGCAAAACACACAATCATTCTTACTCTGTTTGGCTTTGCCTGTATAGAATGAAAAGATAGGAGCAACTACCATATGTCCCATCGACTCAAATTTTCTCTGCCAAAAGTGGAAAAATAAACCTATTTTCTTTCAGACATTTCTTGTTCCCTTTCATGGGATCCAGGCAGAATCTGCCACAGTGAGGAATGAAGACAACATGTTCCCCTCTCCCCATGTCCAGCTGGAACCAGCCTCTGGACTCTTCTTTTTGTCAGGTCATATCTTCCCATCATGAGTCCAGATGGTACAGTTTTTTCCCTCTTACTTTTTTTTCTTCAACTCCAAAATAAAAGGAGCATAAAGCAATGTTCTATTATTTTAGTGTGAGAGCTCTCTCTAGTGGCAAGGATGTTATTTGCCTTTATGATTATTTGACTTACAGAACATTCCAAAAGGCTGTCTGACTTTTGTCCACACTGGAAGCATTGGTATTGTGTTAACACTGACAAGCGTTTTAAAATATTCTTCTAGGTTTTTTTATTCAAGATTTTTTTTTTTTTTGTAATAACATGGCTGCAAACAACTCGCACCAATAGGATTTATGTCTTTTTACATCTCAGCCACTGGAACCTTAGTTGTTTTCAGTTTATAATCTAAAACCCTGGTGTAGAGAATGAGAGGACGTTGAGAAGAGAGATGAGCGTCCTTTGAGTCTCCATGGGACAGTACAGAGGGAGTAGTTTTGAGAACAGCCCTCATATTAAAGAAAGTTGGAAAGTTTGTTAAGATTCTTCAGTACAGGTGGAATTAAGAGCAGAAGAAAGATCTCAGATGGGTAAAAGTGGACCTGTTTTAACAGTTGTTGCTGATAGTCAGGATAAAATTACTCCAAAAATATTGGGAATCTAGTCAAATCCAATAATAGAAAAATGTTCATCAGCATGTAACAAAGGAGAATACCATAACAGGAGAGAGTTGCAAAGAAAGAGTGAAAAAGTTAGATATAGCTTTTATAAACAGGCAGAATAATTATGCTTTAAATTATGTGTAATTAATCTCCGGCCTTTTAATTTGGGGGCAACTTAAATTTCAAACGTATTTTTCTTGGAATAAGAATAAAATCTTATTAAAAAACACTAGTGTTCCATTTTATTCTCAGAATGTTTGAAGTTTCTGTTTTAAAATTGAGAAAAATAAAACTAAACTCAAATAAAATGTTTAAAATGTAAAAATATTTGAAGCTTATCAAAACAGTTACTCTGAAATATGATTTTCCACAAAATTTTGGTTGAGGAACCAAATCAAAATGCAATCATGTGAATAACTCTATGGAAAATGTCATTTTAAATAACTTCTGCATTAAACCTACGTACTGCTCTATCTAATTTAAACTTTGGACTTCATTAAAATTAGTGTGGTCTCATTCAAATAATCCTCTGCAGTAGCAGTTGACTGGAAAATTACCTGAATGTCAAACTGAAATTTAGCTTCTCTATTTTACACACAAACTAAAATCCCCCCACAAACCCTCAGCAACAACCCTAAGGAAATGCTAAGTACATAGACAGCGCTAAAGATAAGTACATTTGGATTGCATTTCACAAATCATTTTCTTATTTGAAGAATTCCTTTTGTACTATATGTGTGATAAAATTGGTGATGCTCTTTAAAAGTGGAAGCATATTCTCATACATACATTCTCTAATAATTTTAGATTTCCTCTAGTGACCAGGTCTGGGCTTAGGCTTGCCAGGAGCAGGATGGTTGGTGGGAGTGAAGGTCTGGGCTTTGCTCTGAAGAGCTCAGGCTTCCCACTGCTGCATTTCATCCCCAGAGCTGTCACCCCTTCTCCATTTCATCCCCAGAGTTGTCACCCCTGCTGCCATCCCCTTGTGCAGCCCTGCTGAGCTGTGGTGTGGTGGGTATGGATACCCCTGTAGGTTTCATTCAGAAGCCCCCAAAACCTGAATTAGCTTGTTCAAAAAATGCTCAGAATACTGAGCGTGTCTGAATGACACGTTCTCCCTGACAATAGTAAATTAGCACATTTTTATCTCTAAATCATCTCAGATATTTCAATAATGAGCAAGTACTTGCAGTTTCATTTCTGCTTATCCTTGCTGACTCTCAAATTATTCTGAAGCCACCAGCATTTCTAAAAGCAAGACGCATTGATTTCCTCATTATATTAGGAAATGGCAAGTTAAGCAAATTTCAGAAGACTTTTCAAACTCCAGAGTCTGTTCAGAAGTGATAAGACAAGACATCATATTCAGCTCTGTAAGCTTTTGTGTGGAGATACTTCTCAGAAAAAGTATTTCTGTCCTAAGGAGAAAAAAAAAAAAATAGAAAAAGAAAAAACTATTTCTCTTTTCCAGCTGGAAGAGGAAGGGGAGGATGGAATCTTCAAGTTTGAATTCATGTACTTCAACTGCTTTACTTGCTTTTTTCTGTGGTAGGGAAACAGAAGATTTTGTATGCTGAAATTGACTTTTACACTGCAACTCAACAAGCAAAATTCTCTTAACCTCAACTGTGCTTATCAAAGACATACAGACTAAATAAATAAATAAACACGTAAATAAATAATGAATTTATTAGCACTATGGCAAATTACTTCTGTTCAAAAAAGAAAAAAGGCAATGATTTTTCACCAGGAAAATTTTTAATAGTGTATGGGCAAAAATCATCCCAGCAGATGAAATCTTTCTGTATTGGCCCAACAAATAGTTTACAGCGTGTTCAGTTATTTCATAAAAATTCCCCAGGGAACTCAAAATAATTGGTGGTTGTATTACATAGCAATGACTATTGCTATATCACTATTGCTAATGACAATATTACAAATACAAAGCAAATGCTTGCTACCATTTACTGCACCCAGCCAGGTTGTATTGCCCAGGTGGAATGTTGTATTTCAGGTAATGGCATATGGTCAGCATAAAGCATGGAGAATGCTATGGAAACCATCACAGTTCTTACTGTAACTACACAATCTCTTAAAATTGTATTTTTTTTTCAAGGAAACATGTGGCAGAAAGATACCTACCCAAAAGACCATCTCAATTTCTACTTTTATTTCAGCTGATTCTACTTATTGTGTTCCAAATGTCTCACAGTCATGGGTATAAGAGAGACAATACCATCCCTCTGGTTTTTTTGGGGTTGGTTTTGGGTTATTTGTGTGAGAGTTTTTGTGACTTCTGTAGGTTTAGAAAAAAATATTTATTTGTGAAATAATGGAAAACTTTGGTCTCAGGTTTGCTACTTGACTTGCTGTGGGCTTTCTGTGACCTCTGTTGGAGAAGCAAATGCTACGTGCAGCATTTATAGGGCCACTTTAAAACCTCACACTGCAAAATATTTTTAATAGCATCCTATGGAGGATAATTCTGTTTAACAGAACAACGTGTACAAACACAACAAGAGCAGGGTATATGCAAAGCAACATGGCTGAGAATGAGCAAATTATCCCAAAGGGAATAATATAGCTGTCTAAGCATCATTCCTCCAATAGTTTGACTTGTAAAACAGATGTTTGAAACCTTCTGGTTAAAGCAAACTGACCTTCTCTTGGAGTAAATACTTTCAAAAACATATATTTATCTTGATCCTTGGATGTATCACTCCTTGAAGTGACAGCATGCATTCATTTGCTCCTGTGGTTGGGTTACTCCATTCCAATTTTAATAGACAAAGACATCCACCCCATCAGTTTACACTGATTTGCTGGAAAAAAGGGTGTGCTGCCCTGAAGGGACGAACATCAACAGAATACAAGGTTGTGTGGAGAAAAAGCAGCCTTTCCTGGTGTTTGAAAAGCTATGGTATAGGTAAAACATACAGCAACACAAAGTGCAGGTGCACTGACCTCTGCTCCGGGAGAATTTTCACATGCTGTGTACAACAGCAGAATGTCTACAGCCAGATCAGCTTGGAGAAACTGTGCTGAGCTGACAAGGAGGTCAGCCAGTCCCAGAGTCTGAGATCTCAGCTGCAGAGGCAACCAGGAAACCACAGCAGCCAAGCTGGAAGATGTTTCACCTACACATGTCTGTGCAGCCACTGAATCTTAATTTTTAATGGATGGAAATGACAGCCCCTGGGAAAATGTAACAGTTATGTAAAGAACTGTAAATCACAAGAAGGCTGTGAGTGATCTGAGAGGTCAAAAGAATAAAAAACAGATTTCTTTGGTAAGCCATATGTTTCTGAATAGCGGGGGAAATTCTGCACCTAAAGCAAAAAAAGGGCAAATTTGTCAGTAGTATAGTTTTCTTTGACAAATTAGTCTTTTAATTTTTGATTTGTGAAGAACTTAATGTATTCACCACTTGATTTTTGTGTCTGTCAATTCATTAACACCCATGTTCTTCCTTTGTAGAGCCGAATATACACAAAGACAGGAGATTTAATAGGATTTACAAACTTTGCAAAGTTAGCAATCTTGATATGCTAACAGTGCAGAAAGAACAAAACTAAACTTCACAATTATGAAATGCAACAAAACTCTAACAAAACCAATAGTGAAGTCCATTTTTCTCCATGTCATGGGTTAAAATGTCCATTCTTCTGAAGGGTTTCTTTATTCAGACTTTTTTTCAATGAATGCAGATCTCAAAAGTAGTTTTACTTTTAGCAAATCACTTGATTTATACTAAAGTATTCATCTTTTTTTTCCTGTTTTAATCTAAATATATAACTTATTTCAAACATATGGCTGTCTTTAATCATCTTTATGCATCTTCAGTCAAATGACTCATTTTCTACTACAAAATAAAATTACTTTCTGGGCAGGTTCTTCACTCCTAATGAAGGAAAAAGGATCAGGTACTGGTTTTGATACCATTAGGTTGCCCACCTATTGATGTAATATTTATTACATTATATTATATTTTTGTATTCAAATTTACAGAGTTTTGATTATTTGGATCATATGCTCTATTGGATCATTGCTGTTTTCCTCATTTAGATGCTACTTCACCTTTTTGAATGACATCTTCCTTCCCTCTTCTCATTCTCAAGTCTTTCCAGCAGCTATTTTGTGCTGCCACCATGCTGCCAGGATGGCATCTTTAGTAACATTAAAATCTAAACATAGGAATTCAATTATCTTGGCTATCTTTTAATCTTCTGCATTTCCACATCATTCTTTAGTGATGTTTAACTTACCGGAGGTTATTTCTTTTGCTTCTTTAGGGATGAACCAACTGTTGTGGCATTTCTGGGGTGGTCCTTTGCCCATGTGGTTTAAATTCCCTATAACCACAGGAAAGTGGTTTTTTTTTTAATTTTTTTTGGTTTTTTTTAACAGATTGCTGTTAAATCTTTAGAATCATAGAATCAGAATATCTTGTCTTTGAGTCAAGTCCTGCAGATTGCTCTGAAGCAAGTCCAAGGTAATTAAAGTCCAAATCATGATATGCCAGTGCTCATAATTATTCTGCCTGTCTTTCAGATGTCTGCTTTATCAGCTCACTATTGATCTTACAGAAACAGAGTTAAGAAGAGAATTATCTTCAGTCCTGAAGTAGGACATAGCTGTGGAAAAAAAATAAATAAAAAAAAGAAAAAAGAAAATGTTAAACAAAATCAAAAAGAAAAGAAATATTGGCATAGATTTGGCGAGGGAATTTCATTCTTTTATTTCATCGTCTAAATACTCAGGAAGCTTTCCTATTTTAAGAAGATCCTGCTTTTTCTTTTGCAGATATTTTTATATTTTATTCAGACGTTGAAAAAATATAAAAGCCTAAGATATATAGATTGATACACACACATATATAATATAGATAAATATAGATAACACTTGAAAAAGGAAGGCAAGAGCTTCAGAAGTGCAGCAAAGAATTCTTCATAAGGTAACTGACCTGAAACAGAAGCCCCATTTCCAGGGGATTCCATCTGCATCCCATATACAAGCCCAGGTCTGCAGCACAGGCTCTGCAATCAGCAGCTGATTCCTGCATGCTGTTCCTGAAGTATAAAACCCCTTTCTTTGCTCTTCACACAGCACTTTAAGACTAGATTTATTTATATTCTTTTAGACAGGTTCCTGAAGTCCATTTCCCGTACACCATTCCTGTGGCTGCAGATGTAGGATCTTTGGTTAAGGGTTATGGGTGCAGGGGTTGCTGGGCTGTGCTGGAGCTCTGCTGCCCCAACCAATGCCAGAGTGGCTAAATCCCAGTCCCTGGATCTCTTTAAAGGACATGTAGATGTGGCATTAGGGACATGGCTTGGTGCTGGATATGGCAGTGATAGTGATAGGGCTACGACTGAGAAAATGATTTTAAGAGTTTTTTCCAGCCTTAATGGTTCTGACTCTAGGTTTCTGATACCATCTCTCTGAGCACGCTAGCTTGTTCTGAACTCATCTGCTCTTACAGAAATGAAAACTATTCCCATATCTCTAACCCTGGAAATTCATTTCATAGCTTACTATGGTTTTTGCCTCAATCTTTGCTAGGTTTTTTTGTTTGTTTTTATTTTGCAAGGAACAGCTCCCTGAGCCATCCATCCACTGATCCCAGTTATTCACAAATTTTCTTAGGACATACTTGTCCTTCATTCCTTTCAAGCTACACTACCATGATTTCTAGAGATGGTTCTCTTTGTAATAAAGTTATGCTCAAACACAAAAAGCAGGCATGGCCCCCTCAAAATGTGAATGTTTATTCGATGGTAAAGGGTGTGGAGAGAACAAAGTGAAAACCCAAGAGAGCAGAAATTTTGAACATGGAACTATGAACTAAAGTCTGGCTGATGACAAATCTTCCTTTTAGAGGGAGTAATCTGGTTTAGCTGTAGAGATTTTAATTAAATAAAAAACCAAACAAACCTAATTGCTTATTCCAAATTCACATTACTGTTTTTTGGAAAGACTTAAAATATTTTTGTTGGAATATATCTTTCAGACGTGAAAGAATTTTGCATTTGGACAGGCGTCTCAGCTGTTTCATACCTAACCTAAGCAGTCCTCCAGCATTTCTAAAATTCACCTCTGATGTGTTTCCAGGCAACAGAATTAATTATGAAGTTTCTGCAAATCTGAAATATAGACTATCCCAAATTACTCAAGAAGCAAAGGTAATACTTGAAGAGCAGCAGGAAAGTATTGGAGTGTTTTTTAAGAAACAGATTTGGTTTTGTGTACAACTATTCAGACTGGTAGAAATGGAATACTGTAAGTTGGAAGCCACCCATATGGATCATCAAGCCCAAGCGTCTGTTCCTCGCAGGACTGCCCAGCACTAAACAGGATCACTAAGAATACTCGCTAGATGCTCACTGGGCACTGACAGGTTTGGTGCTGCAGCCACTCCTCCTGGCAGACTGTGACCTTCTGGGTGAAGGATCTCCTAATGTCCTGTCTGAGCTTCCCCTGATGCAGCTTCATTCCGGTTCCAGGTGTCCTCTTGCTGATCACCAGAAGGAGAAGATCAGCACCCCACCACCAGGAAGCTGTAACTGCAATGAGGAACACTCGGCCTTTAGTTCTGCTTTTATTGTGTGCCACTGTTGTAGAATGGCAGCCCCAAAGCAAGACTGCAGTGGACTCCTGCACTGACATTTCAAATTTCACTGCTGCCTGTCCTGCTGTTTCAAATTCCATGCACTGCATGTCAGTGGGGTTGGTTTTTTTGCATTTGTTGTTGGCTAGATGAAAAAGAGTGTAAGTTAGTTGAGGGTAGGATTACGCCCTTTGTAAGACTTGCGGTAGAGTCAGAGCCTGCTCTTGCCTTCTGTACAGTTGCTGAGTCTTGTCATTTCCATCTTGCCCTTGGAATGATCTCTAATGAAATGCAGCAGAATCTTATTCCCCTAGGAGATTGATTATTGTGCAGTTTCACACTCATTTAGCTCTTCCCTGTCTGTTTGAAGGGTATGAGCAGATTATTTGCACCACTGTCCACAGCCTTCTGCTTTCTCCATTAGGAAGCTTCTACAGCTTCTGGAAATTTCTTAATGAGAAAAACTTCTTATTTTCTAAGATTATTTATTATATAATCATTGAGGGGAAAAAAAGTTGTTTCCCTCCTATAGAAATTAGTAGAAATAAAATATCTAATAGACTTTAAATTAAAAAATATAGCATACAGCAAGCAGGAAAGGCAGAAGAAAACAGTGATGATGGACAGTGTGGCAACAGGAATAGAAAAAAATTAAGGAAAAAGGAGAAGGTGGAATGGAGAGGAAAAGGAATTTTAATTTTATAATGAAATTAAAATCAAGTTGCTGTAAATGCTGCTTCTTTGTGTTCTGCCTCTTGTCACTGAAATTTTAATATGACTTTTACTTGATGAGGAAAGTTGCAGAAAGAACATTTACAGCAAAAAAAATAGAGAAAGTATTTCTGCAACAGGGAAAACAGCTCTTTAAAGGGGAAGGAGGCAGGAGACAATGAGGGGGAAAGAGAGAGAGTTTAAGGGTCTTAGGCTCCAATTGTAAAATCAGTTTTAGGAAAAGTCTGCCTGATAAAACTGTACCTAAATTACCTACACTCTTGATTATGCAATATATGCACACAGGATATGCATCCTGAAGCACATCAATTGTGTTTAAATCTTCATATTCTTATAATCTGCAATTTAATCATTTAGGCATTTCCACAATCATTTGCTGTGCATTATGAGCAGGAAAACTTACTGGTGCCTTCTCCATGGAGATTGAACCATGTCATCCCGAAAATTTAAGTAGATATTGTGTTTGTATAATTAGATTATGTAAAATAATATTGGATATGCAATTTATAACTGTATTGGCTAGTTTGACAGTAACTATGTATGGATATTGTTCTATATAGAGGCTACTTCACCCCTACTCAAGACTGGAATTTCCCTCTGTGTTTTGTATAGTTCTAGAAGTCTTCTTTCAAAGCAGGTATTGATGTTTTCTAGTCTCATTAGGGCCCTGCCATCTGCTGCCTTGATGACTTTGCAAGGAAGGCTGAGTGATTTAGGATACTTCTTGACAGTACCAAAGATTTTCTTTTAACTTCCTTGTTCTGTGCTCTGCTCTATTGATGAATCCCTCTTGCTTTGCCTCATCAGTTGTATCTCCCAATCAAAGTCCCCACACGCCACTCATTCATTTTCACTGAATGATATTTCCTTGATTTCAGCACTTGTCTCTCATTCACAATACCTCGTCCCTCATACAATATCCATGATTATCTTGCATACCTTATTTTTGATTCTAGCATATGACAATCTGTTTTCAGAATCATGCTTCTTTAATCTTTTCAGCATTGATGTTACTTGTTCCCTTTTTGATATCTTGATATCACTTATGAACGACTGCCTGATAGTTACAACATATTCACATAAACATATTCTGACAAGTTTTTTATTGTAATTTATAATTTGTGCACATGTAATATAGAAGCTGTAATTTCATCAAGCTACAAAACAATTATACAACCATTGTTAAAATGAGCAGCTTCATTTTACAGTAAAATGGAATAGTCAGTGGATTAACAGCATATATAAGCAAGTGATGTTCCATTTATAAGCATGTCCAGTTCTTGTGTTTGTTGGTTTGTTTGTTTGCTTGGTTTCTGGTTTAATTTTAAGTGGAAGATGGATAAAGGCTGGGAAGAAACACAATCTGACAATAGAACCATTTCTTTAAACCAGAGATGAGTTCTTATTGTTTTTTTGCAAGTCTGCATTTCAGTCAAATGTGTGTTTTAACAGAATTAACTACTAGTTAACTACCACTTATACTATTGCTGTTGTACACCAAAAAAAAATCTATCATAAATATCATTTTCTCTAAGGGAGGAAAAAGAGGGAAAAATCTATGTGAATTCTTCAACTAAAAGACTCACACAGCTTTACATTTAAACTTTAAATTCAGTTTAAAACACACTATTTGAGATATTTTACTATCTTAAACTTTTTATTCTTCTTTATCCTACTCCTGATACAGTAAATGATGAAAACTATTAGAAGACAATGCATAAGAGAACAAAAACAATGATCAAAGATCTAGAATACATTTTCTGAAAGCTAGTGAGAACTAGGTTTCTGTTAGAGAACTGGAAACACAGGAGAAATATGACAGGTCTTCAGAAGTGTGAAAATTTTCAGTGTGAACAAATGGGAATAAGATTTTGTGTTTGTTCTTTTCAAGCAAAAGCCAGAGGTAAGAGTTTTAAATTGTTTCAAAGATCTACACTGAAAATTAAAAAGAAAAGCATATTCATACAAGAACCATTCAACATCATAGTCAGGCTCTTGGAAGGACCCAGAATTTGTATTGCATAAATATTTACATAAGACAAACATCTGTCAGGAAAGGTTTGGTTTATGTGACCATCTTCCTTGTGGGGCCAAAAAGAATGAAAAGGAGATGGCAATATTTAATTCTGTAAACACAGTATGAGTATTTGACATCTCAATCTTCTGCTAAAACAATGGAATGTAATTAATAAGACAACAAATAGATTCAGATTCAATTACAAGCAAGCAAAACAAGTGTGTTGAAGCAGAGAAGGTAACATGCCTGTCTTACCTGCTGTGTTGCTGCATATAACCTTGAAATTCTGGAAATGAAATTCCTTCCACAGAGCTGGCAGGAGATAACTGCAAGGATCAAAAGAAGATTTGTGGCAGGATTATCCATAATACGAAATGTGTAGGTAGTAATATGGTTCTTAGCTCTGGTACCAAAAGTGATCAAAGCAAGCTATCAGAAAAAGTAACTTCAGAGAAATATGAAACAGTCAATCCAGAAATGACCAATAATGAAGATCTCAAAAATCCCATAAAAATGGTGGGGAATGAGATACTCAAAGATGTTCCAAAGGGATCTGTGGTATAGTTATGTAACCAGCATCACTATATGCATTCTTGCACCATGTCAGAAAATGTTTGAAATTAATCAGAATTTGAAATAGATTTGATTTATCAAGATAATTAGATGGAAAACTAAAATGTCATTTGCTTTTGTAATATAATTGAAAACAATATTTATTAAAATGTCAGCATCTGCAAACAGCTAGAAATTTTGCTGTTTCTGAACAATTTTTCCCTCTACTCAGCCAAAAGTAAATATTTTCCTTACATAGTGCTATATGGATACTATTTGTATCTTTATAACTGTGTTGAGAAAGAGTTGTCCTGTATCAGGCAAGAGTCCACCTAATCAGGTATCTTCCAGTATGTGATTACTGGGATTGGATCCTTTGGATTAGCATCTAAAACATAACCAAACACAGAGAAATGCTTTGTTTCCAGCATGGTTCTCTAGTTTTCTGAAAATTTCTGTCTGAAAGAGTTCTCAACACTTTTGTTTACAAGACTTTCCTTCAAGAATTTGCATAATTACTTTCTGAAACTAGCTAAGATATGGTATCAAGAGTATTCTGTGGCAGCATGTTGCACAGGGTAATTGAGACGCTGAGGTTTCTTTTAATGGCTACCTGACAAATTTCTACAAACCATCTCCATCCCATCTCTGTTGGGGAAACTGTGACTAAATAATTTCCAAAATAGATACTTCATGGCTCTAATTTCTTTCCTCATGTCATATTTCCAGTCAACTCTTCACCGGCTGAGAACGAGGCTTTCCAGACAGTTTAATATTACCTGCTGTAAAAATACAGGATTCCCTACCTTTGATCATCCTCTTCATTCTTCACTTTATTATTTTCAATCTAGTGTTTCATTTTTTGAGATGTGAGAATCACAGGTATTCCTGAGATGTGGGATCACCAAAGGATTGCACATTCTCTTTAAAACAGCAGCAGACTTCTACCAGGAAAGCAATTCTGTGCCAGTGTAGAAAGAACATATTGTTCAAGAACACATTAGCTCTTCCTATGCAGACACTGCTAAAGAATACATCAAAATTTAAAGTATTTAAACCTGTAATATCAGTTACCCACGCATTTTTACAAAAACCATCAGAATGTGAAAACCTATTGCGTTTCTTGAGGTACCAATGCTTCTTAATTCAAATCACACACAAAATACAAATTATTGATTTCTGCTCCTACTCCTCCCCATTATGTCTTCATCCTTCCAAAATGAACAGGCATCTACTTCCAGCTATTATTTATATACTACTGTAAATACCAACAAGTTCTCTTGACCTTCCTTCTCATGGGTGACTGCAGCAAATCTACTTTGAAATCATGTGCTATTAAACAGAAGGAAGAATATGTATGCCTGGGAAAAGAGCAGTAAAGAGAGAAAAAATCAACCCTTCTCTTTTTTTTAGGCTTGGGAAAAAGTTGTTTGAGTTTTAGCTGAAAGCATGTCTCTTGTTATCAGCTGGTCCAGACTCATTTCTCAAACCTAACTTTCAGTTTCTGGTTTTCTTTATATTAAATTGCACCAACTTTTTGCTTAGAAGACTGTCTCTCTTCTCCTCAGTTTGCATGTCTTCTCTCTTCTGGTAAAAGATTCTCTAGGAGTAGCCCTATTTATCTGAAACAGTTCTGTATATATCCTCTCTTTTGCCAATTTTGTAAGTTCATTTTTGTCTTAGTGTTTTGTTCTCTGCTTCTGGTAATCTTCACTCCTCATATTTTTAGAAAATTCAGCTATGTGACTGTGAAATCTCTTCTTCTTAAATGAGGAAAAAAAGCTGAACTTCTTTAATCTTGCTTCATAACTAGTATTAATTTAGCTTATTTCACTTGCATTCCTCTAAAGCAATTATAGTCACTCTTCTCCTTAAGTACAGATGCAAATTAGGATAAAGGCAGCAGGGATTTTCCTCCCCAGTCTTTATTCCTAGCAACTTGTATTAACTATACATCCCTACTTTCCTCCTTCCATGACTCAGAATGAAACATATACTGTATCTCAAATTAGAAAAATGTAATCTCTAACAACCTAAGTACGGTACTTAAATGTCCTTAATCCCTGCTTTTGCATTCCCTATAGCAGTTTTTCCCTCAACAGAGTTTCATCTGATAACTTGGATATCTAAAGTATAAATTTAAATATTTTTCCAAAAGCACCTGTGTTTTTGTAGTCAAACTTTTAGCCAAATTTTCCAGCAAGTAAAAAATCTTTCTAATTTTATTTAGGTGATGGTCATTTCTTCCCTGCTTTCTTACTTTTCTTGCTTAGTCTTTCACTAATGTGAAAACTCATAGGTGTCCTATAAACTTATTCACCATTAGCCCTGTGTTAAGCAGGCATGCATAATAAATATCTGGAAAATGCTGTTTGGGATCACTCCATGTTCAAACAGGAAAAATGAAGTTGCACTAATTTGTTAAATAAAAGGTTTCAAAATAATGCATTTTTCACTAAAAAAAAAAAAAAAAGAAAAAAAAAAAGAAAATTGAAAAAATTTAAATTACTTTACTGGCAATTTGAAATTATTTCTTTGATCAGACCTTTTATACATGCTTTTTAAAAATAGTTAGTTTTATTTGGGTAATATTTTCACCCATTTTCATTTCTCTATACTATAAATTTTAAAGAATCCTTGACAAGAAAAGTCAAAGAAATGCTGACCTATATTTCCTCAGAAAATAATTATAAAATCAAAGAATTGCTTGTCTCACAGGAATGATTTTGATTTCCCCCCAGTTTTAAAAATATTTAAATATTTAAAATATTAAAATATAAGCTCCAAGTTCTACATAACAACTTTTTCTTGTGAAGACAGCTTGAATTTTAATTTTTATAAGCTTACACTAAGGAGTTAAATATCAGTGGGCAAAAGAAAAAAGTCACAATAAAAAAGACTCTAAAAACTACATGACCAAGGCATTTGATATGTATCTGATTAAATGTTATGAGCTTATGGGAAATCATGAGACTTTAACTAGTTCTCAGGTTTGGAAAAAATGTATTTTTTATTTCCTCCTTCCATCAGACACAAATAGGTTGGGGTGGATAATCCTAGGGTGTTTTAGCTATCTATATTCAGGAAAGGTTTTGCCAAGGAAACAATTTTAAAGTTAGGCTTCCCAATTAAGGCTGAGTCAGGGAGGAGCAGCCCCTTGAGTCTTGTGCTATTATTAAACTATTGGATGTCAGCAGTATGTCCCTTGCAGGCATCACAGACCAGGTGATTTTCATCCTCTTCTGCTCTCTGCTCCCCATTGTCCCCTGAACAATTGCTTCTCATGTTCATCCTGTTGTGATCTGGGTCAGTTCAGCAGCTGCTCACAGAGCTGTGTGAAATACACAGCACTCACTTCATTAACACGTTATCATTCCTATTACTGTCATACCTTGCTTTTGTTGAAAAATATCTTCAACAGAAGCAGACAACAAATGATGCAAAATAACTTGCAACACTTCTTGCTTTAACAGCACATATTATTTTAAATGCTTAAATCTTCACACTTTGTTGCTATAAAAGGTTTTTTTTAAATTTGCAATAAATTGATAGCCCTCCATTCCCATTTCTAAAAAAAAACCAACAAACCAACTAAAAAAACAAACAAACAAACAAACAAAACAAATAGAAATAATTGAAAATAAAAAAGTTTAAAAAGCTGAAATTTTACCCTGAGACATGTTGCTCAGAGAGAGGATTCTTTCAATAAGTTTCCTCTACAGCTTAGCAGAAATGGATTGCAAAAAGCCTTACATGCCAATGTTATACAATATTTCTCTTCTTTTTCAATTAAAGTATTTCTATTTTTGCAAGTCAGCATCTAATACACAGTCTTAGACAAACTGAATAAATATACATCTCTCCCTATAACAACTTGCAATGGTACAAATTGTTGGGGAGTCCTTTTGGGATGAAGACATGAACTTAAACTCACAGAGGCCTCATCCCACCACTTTATCTACATTAAACATATCTGATGGGACATTATATCTACTCTTAATTCAGTGCACACCTGCCACAAGCATAGAAATTCTCATTCTGACTAAGCCACCTAAACCAGACAAAGCCAAAAATCCAACTCATCCTTTCTCTAGCTTATTAGTGCAGTCTTGTTGGCAAGTTAACAAGAGAAGCTGTATATTTTATAGCAGCAAATATTAATTTAATTTGAGAAAACTGAAAAAAAAAAAAAGAAAAACATAGAAATTATAATACCAATGGCAACGATAATTATGGATAGCATTATTCAAATTGCCATAAAATAATGTTACAAAAGCCCTACCTCTTAAGAATGAAAAAAGAAACTTAGAATTTCTACCAAAAATCCCAGCATAAATGAGGCAGTCTTTGGGTGACACAAATGATCCCTTCATCCACTATTGATGCACTGGAAGAAAGAATCCAGCCTTTGCCACAATCCTCACTGACTTGCCATTTATAATATTATTCCCAGAAGGCCTGATATGATCTCAGCTGAGTATTTTTTTTTTTTTTTCTTAGCAAGGTACTATTAGATTTTTGTTTGTTATTTCTTTTGCTTTTGATCATAGTGAGAATGGGGCCCTGAGCAAACTGATCTAATGGATGGAGTTTCTTCCCATGATGAGTGGATTGGAACTGGGTGGATTTTGGAGGTCTCTTCCAACCCAAATGAGTCTGAGATCAAAGCCAGTGCTGAAGGGTTTGGGTTGCTTGCTCTGTAATAGGTTTCCAGCAAATCATAACACTAGTAAGTGCAGAAAATCTACCTCATCAAATAAACTTGTGCTAGGTTCTCAACTCATTTGAAACCTGAAAAATATCACATATCGCTTCATGCCCATTTCCCTTCCAGCCCTGTCACTCCTCTGCCAAGCAGGACTGATGGTGTTGGACAGCCCTGCTATGACACGTGCCCAAATAATGTCTCAATCTGCAGCATACATGGGGCACAAGCATCCCAAACCTTGGGCTGAAACTCTCCATGGGAATTATATGACAAAACAGACAGTTTCTGAAATGGAACAAAATATTTTTGGCATTCACTGATCTGAAGTGTGCAGTATTTCACCTTGTAACCCTCTCAACTAACACCCAGTTTGGCAGCAAGTTTCAACACTATTGTGATTAGGATAATTTCAGGGGTTCTAGTTCTATTTCTGGTGTCTAATTGAGTGTATTTTTAACTTTCAATTTAACTTAATAGGAACTAATTAGTAAAATCTAATTAGGTGCCTACGAACAATTTCTGAACTACTGTTTGTTCCTGAAGTCCTATTTTGTGTCACTAGAATCCTAGTGGGAAAGCAAGTCACCCTGAAATAGATGGGACTATTTGAGTATCCAGGTACTACTCTGTATCAGTAGAGCCTTAAATAAAGTGGTATCAGCAGAGGCACAAGAAAAACCATAATAAAAATTGTGACCTGAGAAAAATGTGTCTCAAAAATATGGCTACTAATGATTTCTTCTATTTCACTATGGTTCTGACGAAAGACATGCATATTGTTTGAGTCACCTCTCTCTCTTTTTCATAAAATTCTGGCTAATTTGCTGCTGCAGAAAAGGTTGCTTTCTTCAGTGTTATTACATGTAACATATCCTCAATACAGTATCATTTCAAAAGGCTTCAAAGAGTCAATATATTCTTCATATAGTTTATTTGGTTTTTTCACAAAGACTGATTTTGGAGTGACAATAATAATAATAAGTTCTAGATGACAAAAGAAAACAAACTTCTCATCTTTTTTATTAACAGAATCTAATAATTTCTTTTAAATTAATATTTTTTGCTGTTGGTTGGATTTTCATTGTGTTTTTTTCTTCATGATGTCCTTCATTTCTTCTAATCTGTACATGAATACAGCTAATGTGCAGCTATGTTTCCCACAGCTTCTGCTTCTTTTTCTTGAGGTTCTAAGGTGATGCTGCACTCACGTCTTCTTGGTTAATGGGCATCTCTTCAGATGTCTGTAACTGAGTGCACTGCTCTGCTGGGAGATGATGATCACTTGGCAAGTCAGTGGTGGGGGAACTTAAGCCAAAAAAAAATTAGGAAAATCACAGATTAGAGGCATTATTTTGTGTTTCACATTATTTCCTCAGTGGTGCAATACCAAGAATCTATCCAATTTTTTATTTCTTATGTTGTAGTTACTCAAAATTCCATACTCCATAGACAATAAAATTATTCAACAATATTATATTCTGCATGAGCTCTTTGGGAAAGAGAATCTTTCACTATGGCTATTTCTAACAGACATTCTGCACCAGGAAACAGGTTTACTTTAAAGTTGTCTGATGTATTCTAGGAAAAAACCCACAAATATTAATTCCATGTACCCAGACTCTTAGGAGCACCGCTGCATTTCTAGGTACATGACTTGACTTGCAATCCCAGCAGTTAGCCTGTGTTGTAACTGAATTTCCCTTTTTAAGTGATTAAATCTGACTCAGACTGGTGTCCACCAGCTTGGAAAGGCTGTTAATGTGATGTGACAATCTTGACATTAGCTGCCTTGGTTAAGGCCAAGAAACAAATCACACAGAGCTTAACAGATCAGAGACAACACCTTGAATTTTACATAGAAATGAACTGAAAAAAGTAGAGATTCTGGCTAAATGAAACTGATGCTTCCAGGATGGGCAAATGTATTATGAAAAGTTTTGTTGTTCTTACAGTGTCTGCAGTAAATTGAGCACCGTGCAGTCATGCAGTACAGCACTCTCAGTGACTTGAAGGCATCCTTTGAAGGCTACATTTGACAGAAAAGATGATAAATGCCTGGATAAATGGAGATTTAATGAAGCCTTCGGGCAGTAATGACAATGGATTTCTGGAAGAGGTTTAATTCCATTGGCATGTCCAAATTTACTCCTTCCCTTTGCTGTATGCAAAATTGTATTTAGCTCCACTCTGCTGACCAGAGGTTTTAAGTCCCATCACAGCTCAGTAGGTGAGTGACAGGCCCACAGCTCAGATCCAAGAGATTGGGGCAGACCAGGGCATTTGGCAAAATGCAGTCTGGCAGCTGCCAAGCAGCAGGCACTGAGTGAGAAATTGAGGGAAAATATATTTTGTGAATAACATGATCACAGACCATGAACTGCACAGGACACTCACCCTGAGGTCTTCCTAAGAAGGGGAAGGGAGAACATTTCCAACAGGTTTCAAACCTCCCTGCCTGGCCCTTGCCACAGACTCATTCTCAGCCAGACAGGCTCAGGGCATGCACAGCTCACTCCAGCCCCATGGGATAGGTGTGAAAACAAAGCTGAGAGACATCCTTAAATCCTTTCTTTTTTTTCCTATTTTTTTTGTTCTTTTTTTTTTTTTCTGTTTAAAATTTTTTAACATAGGACCAGTTAGAAACTGATAGTCTTTCCCCTTTTTCCTGTTTTCCTGCCTGTGTATGGATTCACTTAGATAACAAAACCAGAGAGAACTAGAAGTAATGGATCTGGGTGGTGAACTAGAAAGCTAGAAAATATTCTGGTATTTCTAACTGTTTTTTGTTCTTACTCCAGTAGATAAAAACAACCACAGGAGGCCTTGACTTGCCAGTTTCATTCATTGTCTATGCCACTATTCTAGTAGAAGTGAATAGACTGGACTGTAGTGTAGTACTGTGGTCTGTCTCTACTTTGTTTCAATGTCTGCATGCCCAAATAAGCATGGATGATAATCTCAGCAGAGGTACAAGTGATAGAAGAGCTGTGAATGGTTATATTTTACATTTAAATTTTTATTTGTCATGGAATTCTGAACATTTCCTTCTATTTCTTGAGCCTGGTATTATCTGCAGCAATAAGTAAGACAATGAAACTGGATGCCTTGAGTTCTACAGACTGGGGATGAGGGCAGCCTGTAGGTGTCCATAAAACATCATGTAACTTCTGAGGAGTTACTGGTGCTGGCTGACCATGAGCAAGTCCAGAGCAGTGTGAAGCTTTGCACACATGTCCAAAGAGCTGAGAGTCTCTTCTGCCATGACTGCATTTCAAAAGGAGCAGAGGAGCAGCTGCTGCTGTGCTCTGAACATGTACTGATGAGTTGACAGAAGTACACTTGCCAAGTGCCCAGGGTCCTTCAGAAACCTCACAAATTCATAAGGGTAAATAAGGAAACATCTGGAAACCAAATCAAATGTACTGGGAGAGTGATGTCCACAAACTCTGTGCTGTGGTGACTTCATTAATTCATGAACAGCTGCAGTCTGTCGTGTCGTATGAAAAGGTTTTCTGACTTCACTGCTACCTGCAGGAGTGACAGAGGGGCTGGATCTCTCCCACTGTCTCATCAGCTACAGGCCTTTGTGACAGCACTATCGTTCAAAACTAGTAAGTCATGTTTTGGCAAAAGCAATCAGGAATTTTGTGAGCTATCACACGAGGATTCAGCATTCACCTCTACATCCCACCATCTTAAGAATGAAATATTGGAAACGACAGCGAACATGACAGTGTGGCTTCTCCTTGGCAGAAGAAATAACACTCCTGTATCACATGCAGATGTTGAGATTGTTCTTTAATTTATAACTTAAAATCATACAGCTATTTTAAGCCCAAGGCAAGGATAGTTCGTTCATGCTAAATAAAGTTATCCTTCTTTATGAAAAACTATATTGAGTCTGGATATTGAAAACCACTTGTGTCTATGAAAAATGTCTATACAAGAAAATAAAATAGGAAAAACTCAAGCAATAGGTCTATTTATCTGTGCCCAGGTCAAAGTGTAAACAGGAAATGAAAAAAATTAAATTTGATTGGACATATAATTGAAGTGTTTGCAATATAAATACATTATTAGTATTAACAATATCTGCATTTTTAGTGTATTCATACATATTTTTAAAAATGTTAACTGTATATGCAATGTGTTGAATTTTCCTCCTTAAGGAGAAAAACTTTTCCTTGGGAAGTCCTTTCATTAAAAAGAGGAATAACAGGGAAGAAAGAGGATATGTGGGGATATGAGAGTTTAAAAGGTAAAACTGATAATCAATAGAAAAGAAAGTGTTTTAAAGATTATAATCAGCATTGGTGCATTCCACAAGATATTTGGAGGGAATAAAACATTATGAAAGTACAATCCAGGTTTAAAAAAATTAACAACAAAAAAACCCACCAAAAAACCCTATCCTAATAATGAACTGACCCAGGAAAAAAATTCTCAAGATTTTGAATAATTGAACGTTTGCCAATTGTTTGCTATTCTGTTCAGGAAAAGACTTCAAAACTGGTCTTTAATATAATTAATTTAAAGCACTTCACAAGAAATCTTCTGATAGGTTGTGTGTTTTTTTTAGTAAAAACTATGACTTGTCAAAAAGAATAAATAGAATTGCAATAAATGCCACTTCATGTACCTGCTAATAAAGAATCCCAATGTTACAGTTAAAATGTGTCAGAAACTCACAAATTCAAAGATTTAGCTCAATGCTAATTTTGACAAAAAGCTCTAGAAGATGTTTCACTGCATTATTTTGTAATTTGCAATTATAAAATATTTTGGTCACCTAAATTATATAGAAGTTATTTTTAGAAAATATTATCGGTATTAGGGACTGTAAGACAAGTTCAAGTATTTGGAAATATTCATTTCCAGCATGAGTAAATATCACTTTCTTATATGTACCGTGTCCTGTATGTTGGAAGCAGTGGCAAGAAAATTAATGAGTAAATGGGTCGCTTCTTCCACCTGACTAAGTCAGAAAGATGTGGAAGTGCTATTGCAAGACTGAGTTGTTCTGAGCTTGTGTTTTGGGAATTATTGGGAAAAAAATATTTAAAATGCCTGTAGGCAAATCTATTGAGATCTCTTTCAGGTTGGTTGGTTATGGATTTATTTCCTAGATAGTGATTCTTCATTAATTCATTTAAACAGTCCACAAGGACCTGGCTATTCTCTAAATATTCCCCTCACATGACAGTTTCATTCATCTCTATGTGTTTTTATGTCCCTGAAATGCTCTGCACTGGTAAGTAGTCACTGGAACCCTCTTTCCAAACTATGGAATCAGGTCCCTCTGTCCTTGTAATGGAATCAAGTCTACACATGCAATAGCTCTCACCAATATGTGCAAAGACCTCCAGCTCATGTAATACAATTTATGCCATTTCTACCTTCTTCATAAGGCACTGGCAGTGAGTGCCAACAGGTATGTGAAATTTGGTACCAGTGTTCAAGTCTGTGACCATTTCAATCTTCTCTTAAAGTAGACTTCTGAAACAAATACAGTAATTTCACACTCATAAGCCGCACCTGGTTATAAGCTGCACTTCCGGGTAGCCGGGAAGACCACGGAATTTGTCCATAAATAAGCCGCACTGGGTGATAAGCAGCACTTTTATTTTTTTTAAAGCGAGGATCCATGTGCAACAAAGTAACGAGTTAGTAACAGAATCGCGTGATTTCGGGGTTTATTATCAGATGCTCAATTTGCAAACAGTTTTCACAGACTGGCAAAGCCTTTAAACGCAGCCCGAGCCACCCTCCCCGTGCAGCAGGCCCTGGAACTCCCACCTCCGGTGCTGGCTGCCACGGCTCCCTGCCTGATCAGCAGTGACTGGGGCTCCCCATGTCACTCAAAAGTGGCGGCTCGGCAGGCTGGCCATGCGAAAGCCGGCAAAGCGGCTGCTTGGCAGGCTCGGCCTCGCGCAAAGCCAGCAGCGGCTCCGTGGCAGCTCCCCAGCCAGCCAGCTTGCACTTCCGGGTTGGCATTTCGCCAGAATTTGTCCATAAATAAGCCGCACCTGGTGATTAGCTGCACTTCTGGGATTGGCTCGATTCTTCAGTGAAATAGGTGCAGCTTTATCAGCATGAAATTACTATACCTTAATTAAGGGTCCAGAAAGGAGGACAGAAAAATTTACTTAATTTCCCCTTCCCATGATCACAGTGGAAGTCAGCAGAGCCTGTGATGATTGTTTTTCATGACATGCCCATGAGATACAACCCTGTGCACACAGTTCTCTAATATTTCATTTTTCAATTGAAAGAGAGGAGATTCTTCATCTATATAGGCCTTTTTCCTAGGAAGTACAGCCAGTTCTGAAATTTCCAATGACTGCTCCTGCGGACTTGACCCAGAGTGCATCCAGAGAAGCAGTGACCTCGCAGCTCCTCTGGCTCCTGGTGATGTGAAAACCATTCTCCACGGCTTGGCACAGCATGCCATATTCAATGTGGGACAAAGAAGCTTTGCTGACAGCCTTGGGGTAAATTCCTTGCCAGCTTAGACGGCTGTGTAACAGTGTCATTTTGCTGCTCTCACACTGCTCATTTTCTTTCTCAAATGTCCACCTGGGCTGCCTTGCTAACATGTGTTAGATAGATTGTTTTTATTCTCTTTACAAAAGAAGGCATTTGGCAAGATGTCCAGTGGTTTTTGCAGACATCCTGGAATAAAAGCTGTACTTTTTCTCTGTACATGACATATGCCATGGAGACAGCTTCTCTTGCTGCATGTCTTTGCTTCTGTGGTATTTTCACTTAAATAATCACACAATAAGAGGAGCACTGCTGCATCGTATTAGAAAGATGATTATGAAAGTAGATTGTGCAACTAAAAATTATTTTGTATGTTCTCACATATAATTCTCACATATAATTGATGATAGATTATGTAAGATTCATACTGCTGCAAAAATAGGACACCTTGAGCTAAAAAACAAAAACAAAAACAAAAACAAAACAAAACAAAACAAACTAAAAAAAAAAAAGCATGAAAGCATTTTTTTTCACATTTTATGTGACTGTTTTAACACATGATTTTCTTTCTTACCAATTTGTAATTTTCCCTGTAGTCTCCAGAATAGATGGAATGGAAATAAGCGTGGAGGAGAATTTGGAGAACACTTAATTTTTTCATTACTATTTTTAGGACAAATCATTCTTCAAAAAGACAGTATACTTAATTCCATATGCTTACAAGAAAGTGACACAATATTTTCAGAGAAGAGCATTACTGAGAGTAAACCATATGTACAAATTTTATTACCAAAACAGTCACGTGTGGCCCCAAACTGAGAACATATTCTCAGGCTTCGTCCTCTCACAGATCTGTTTGGAAAAGTCCTGTGCAAGAAAGCTGTAAAATAGTCAAGATCACCTCCTCCATTTTCAAGAATAGTTAATATCAATTAAATTAAGAAAAAATGCCAGAAGGTCTTTGCAGAGGAACAGAGCTCATAACCAAACTCAGAGAAAAGAGAAAACCATAGAAAGGGAGGAAGTAAGGATAGGAGATATGAGAGAAACACAGAAACATTCTCTGAGCACTCAGGGATGAAGTTAGAAAAATTAAAGCCCAAGGGAAATTAAATATGGCCAGGGATGTCAATGCCAAAAAAGCCTCCTACCTATACATAGGTAAAAGAAGGGAGATTGAGGAAAATGCAATCCCATTGTTTAACAAGACAGAGTACCTTGTTAGACAGGATAGAGAAAACGCTGATGCACCAAATATCAGATCATCAACCAGATATCTCAGGTTCCAGAGGCCATGGTAAGGGCAGGACCAATGAAAATTTTTAGTGAAAAGTGTGATATCAGGGAATGTTTGAGAGAACTGGACATACACAAGTCCATGGACCCTGATGGGGTGAACTTAATCTGTGTTGTTGGAACTCTCATAGACCACTGCAAGGCCGCTATGAATAATCCTTGCTCTATTATGTTTATTATTTTATTCCACTCTCAATAGGGAACTAAGGTGCTGAATGTGGCGGTGTCACACATGCAGGAACAGCTCGTGCTGGATTGGAGCTGATGGCCCTCATGCTGAACAACACCTTCCATTTTGAAGATGTGGGCTGAGCTATTTGTGGTGGGTTCTTGCAGTGCTCAGAGTACCCCACTGCCCAGCAGGACTCACACACAGCCCCTACTGCACCTCAGCTGCCAAGTTTATTTTGCTGCTTTTCTCAGGGAGGTAGAGTGTAAATCCACCATACTACCTTAAAATGAACACAACTAGAGAAACCACAAAAAGGCTTCAAAGCAAAAGGAATTGTTTTTCAAAGGTTGCAGAATGGTTTATAAGAACTGCATAGAGCTTCTCTTAGTAAATGTCATAATAAATGTTTATTGATTAAAAGAAATTGGTTCTATTGCTTATAATAGCATCTCATTGATTGAAAAGCATTACCCGCAATGGTTTCCTCCAAAGCAGCATCTGTTTTGTATTAACCTTTCAGCCTTCAGAATCATGGGATATGAATTTCTTTCTCAAACTACTGGTCAGATGACCCATCCATGACATTTAATAAATTGCAACTCTGCACATAGATTCGGGATTTCATAAAAACAGGGGAAAACATGTTATAAAGAAGGCACAGTTTTCATGATGCATGGTCTAACTGAGTTCTTTATGTTAAAAAACCAAATTTGTCTAAACTCAGAGTGTAAACTCTATTTTATTAAAAGCATGAAAAAAAATTTAGGTAAATCATCCAGCCTTTAATGGTAAACAGCAATGTAATGACTGAACATTGAATGAAAGAAAATCTGTCATGGCGTGTTTGTTAGGAAAAACTATACAAGGATAAGACAGCTTTGATTTAATTTTTGTTCTATTAAAATGAATGCAGTTACTTATCACACTTACACTAGCCATAGCATGTGTACATAATTATAGAAATAAATACATGATGTTCTTTGCTTTCTTTTGTTATTTTTAAAAAAAATATTTTTAAATTGGTGCCGTTTATTATTGTTATCAGATTCATGAGAGAAAATTTATATCATAAAACCATAATAAGAATAGTTTTATTAAATAGATCTGATTGTTTTCAGCTAATCGCTAAAATACATTTTACACCTTTTTATCACATATTTATATATTTTAAAATATTTAGTATAATAAAATATTTATTATAATAAATTTTACAATAATTATAATATAATTATATTTTACAATATTACAAATTTTTATTTACATATTACAGCTTTTACACCTGTTTTTTATCCTGTATAGGAGCTACTTGCATATCTTAGGTTGGGATATAAACTATCTGTACTGGAAACAAAATAAAGTGTGAAGAGGAAGATTTTATTATTAAAAGTCTATTTATTTCTTATCTAATGAGACATTGTTCAAAACAATTCACTCATTGTCTTGCTGTACAGTGGTAGCATAAACAATAATTTGACCCCTAAAGATATTTGTATTTGTGACTTTACAGTACAATATCTGACACAAAACTACGTATCAAACTATTTGATAAACTGTTTGATAAAATATTTTGATAAAAATTAAGTCTTAAGTGGTCTTTCAGGGGTTCCAGTTCAGGATTAAATGTAGTCTAACTTCAATAATATCTAACAGTGTACAGAAAGATAGGTTTTGAGCAGATCAGTAATGTCTGAGTCACACAAGAGGGAAAACCAGCACTGTGCTGTTAATGTGCCAATTTCATGGCTAATACTACAAGTGTGGACTATAAGTAAAACCAGGAAAAACTAAGAAGAAAAAAAAGAATATCTAATATAGTACACAGCAAATGTGAGAGTTTGAGAAATTAAGAGGATGCTGAATAAGGAAGTGGGAGGCATAAAAGTAGAGAAGGACTTACGCATCCTCAAAGAGGGTCAGTCAGTGCAACTTCTGGTCAAGCAGATTATCTGTGTGCAGCACAGTGCAGAAACAGATAATACCCAGCAGCACATCCAAGGCTCTAGATGGAAGCATCAGGGTGCTGAGCTCTTATAAATTCCTAAAGTATGAGGCCCAGATAGGCAGCAGTATTTATATTCTTAAAATGAGATTTACACTGCTAAATCTAATAGTGTCAACCTGACCCCGGTGCTCAAATATAAAGTAATGACAGCCATCCAAACTCATCAGTGCCCACTTTATACATGAAAATTTTGAGTGTTCAGGGGTGTATTCTGTACCTGAAATTGTCTCTTGAAAACTCTGAAAAATGTGATCATTGCAATATTTTAGTAATGGCACAGGAATTAAATATTTCTCTTACAAAGTCCTCTAAGGATTGTGTCCTGGAGCTGAGCTCAGAGACACTTATCACAAATCTGAAAATTCAAGTTCCCCAAAAAAAAGCAATTGCAGTGGCAATATCTTTTAACAGTCAGTGAAGAAGGAACAGATCTGCAGAAAATGTTGCTGCTTCCCACATTTCATAACTGTGCAGTGAGGAGCAACTGATTCTACATCACCCTCTTCTTTTTGAGGTTCAGGTCAAAATACCTCAGCTGTGAAGAGAGAATTGCTAAAGCTACCAGCCTGAAACAGTCTGGATAGAAGGTGCAGAAATTCCCATGGGGACATAAAAAGGGTTATGCCAGATTTGCAGGTTGCTTTGGGAAGGACTTCTGTGCACTGCGGTTTGGTACCAGAAATACAATCCCCAGACTCCAAGTTAGGAAACAATATTTAAGTCAAATGTATAGGCAGAAAAATTTTCTTGATTAGGGTAAACTTCAAATTTTGAGTCACATGAGTCTTACTATGGAATGTGAGAACTATGTGAACAAATCAGGTTGTTCAATACACATTTACTACATGTGTTTCAGGTGGAAAAATAGAAACTTTGAACATGTATTTTCTTCCTGTCAGTGAAAAAAAAAAAATAAAATCACTTGCTGATTACAAAATTTGAGCATTCTTCTAACTGTAGATCATTATTAAAAAAGAAAAGAAGTCAAAATTGTAAAATTCAACTGTTGGATTATATACAACATCCCAAAGTAAGTTTTTCACATACTTAAATTATTTCTTTGTTATGTATTTTCACTCTATTTCCAGACTGAATGTGTCATATATCAGCTTTCAAATTCTGGATCCTTTGGTACTTTCTTTTCTGCTAGATTAAAAATTAATCTACTATCTAAAATACTTTCCCTGTAGAATAGGATCAAGACAGCTCTTAATCTCTTAGATAAATTAAACAGATGCAGAGTTTCTGTATTTTATAGCAGACTTTCCAGACCTTGAGCATTCTTGTAGGTCATTTGCTTGCTGCATTCCTATTTGTTAACATAATCTTTGAAGTGTGGATTCCAGAACAAAGAACTGTATTACAACGCCAACTTGATGACTGCACCGTAATGGGCTATTGAGAGACATTCAGGTATTGATGTCAGGAGAGACATTATGGATATGGAATGCATATTTAAAAAAACAAACTAGAAGAATGGTGAAATTCATGCTGAGAACTAGATCAAAGGCTAAATTGTGTCTAGATTGCAATAGTTTGGAGGTGTAGAGAAGACTTGGGTTTTCTGTTGCTGCTTTACAATTCAAACAATAAATAACACCTAAATAATAGAAAAGAATCTCTTAGAATCGTTAACAACTGGCAGATTTTAGTGACTTTTATGTTCTACTGACAGAGTTTACCCAAGAAAGAAAACTTTCAACAGAGGGTTGTAAGCAGTCTGTCCTTGTTTCTCAGTATAGGGTGAAAATAAGAAATTATAGGAACAGACTTTCTGGAGAAACTCATAGCTGGAAGGAAATGTAACCAGAAATATTTTTGTTTGCATGTCTGTCTTCTGTCTATGTTGCTGGTAAAATTGGTCTCTTACTAGACATATATTTGTATACCAAAAGAACCTATTTTTCTGCCTTTTTGTAACTTTTGATAAAAATTTACAGGATTTTTTTATCTCACATGAAATAATAAATCCATTAATCCGTCCCTAAATTGCTGTTGTTGTTGTTTTTTTTGCTGTGTTTGGTTTTTTTGTGATTTTTTTTTCCTCCAACTGTAGGCAGTATTTCTAACACACATATTTTTTTCTTAAATTCATAACCACTACTTGCAAGCTTCATCCTTGGATTCAAGCAATTATTTTTCTCATTCTCCATCATACATATTCAATTTATTAAAGTTTTGCAGTTTAGAGGGAAAGAAGTTTGTAAAAAATAGAGAATGAAACACAATGGACATAATTTCACGTATCTCTGACAATGTCAGGGACAAGGCTGGTGCAGATAATTTTTTTTGCATTTTTGTATCAAATAACACTGACTTAAACTCAAAATTTGCAAAATTTCTTTTGTACTCTTTTGAGTACTAAAATTTAAGAGAGTCCTACAGGCATATAAGGGGCCTTTACTATTCTATTTCATAATTATCGACAGTACAATAATTATTAATGCAGAAAGAAGGCTCCAAAAACATGAAGAAAATAAAACCTTTAACTGTCATCCTAAAATAATCTAGTTGCATTATGTCGGTGTGCCCTCTTCTCTTTAAATATCAGTGGGGACTGGTTAGTGGCAAAAGGTACTACTGGCACATTTTGTCTCTTCTTGTCTGTCAGGAACACAATCCTTTTCTCTAGATACCTAAAAGATAATATTTAAAATTCTTTGGAATCATAACTTAACTTACTTCTCTGTAAGTAATTCCAGCCTGACATCCAGAACATGAGAGGAACTGACTTTCCTGGTGGTCTTATTTCTAAGATTACAGCAGCTATCACGACATAATGGTCTAGAAATCAGACATTAATTTAACAAAACAGCAATACATTATATGGAAAATATCAAATTGAAACTATGTTACATGTTCCTTCATCCTTATTGCATTTCCTCTTTATAGTGTGCACAGCTGCTTCCAAGGAAGTCAGTGAGAACACTTTCAATGAATGAATGTATGAGGGAATGAATAAATGAATGAATAAATTTCAGCCATGAAATACAAAATTCTGGTTTTGGTTGTACTGTTATTTGTAACATTCTCATTAAGTTCAAAATTTCTCTCACCTGGCTGGGCAGAGATCTGTTAAACTGATCCTAGATTTTATAGAATACATATGGTACAAAAATAGGATAATAACATACTGGACATAACAATACTGGAAATGACATTATGAATTACTTAACTTTGGTTCATATTTCCCTGTATTCTGACATCATATATTAATTTGAACAGGTTGAGATAAGTTGAATTAAGACGACAAACAGAAGAGGACTTTGGGACCTCCAGAACTGTCAAATAGGAAAAAATTGCTTTCCTTTGATTCCATTTTAAGGAACTAACATTATTATCTGGCCCTGAAGTATTGTGGTCATAAACTGATAAAATTATCCAGAAATGCCTCAGAGACATCTGAATATTCCCAGTTTGAACAGCAATATGCTGAGGAATAAATTACCATTTTTAGTAGCTTAGTTCTACTTTATATATCCCCTAAAGGGCAATGTTGTTCAATATACATTGTTGAAGGAAAATATGGCTGTTTAGTGTGTTTATTTAACTAGCTAATGCTCTTTTGCTTATCTGAAAGACACTAATGCTGCATTGATCCTTGTGTCACTTGTATATTATTACCTACAGGGAAAGGAGAGAAATCCTACAGCTTGTTTGAAATCCTCTGGTAGAACAGTAAAATATCTGATCTTGTGCTGAGACTGGGGCCTCTCCACTGCAGCAAGGGCTTTCACTTGCCATCAAAGCCTCTTCTACACGTGCCTTGTTCATGGAATGATCACAAAGACTGGTCACAGTGTAATCATGTGAAACATGCACACTAAATCCCAATCTGCAGCCCATGGATGAGCATTTTAGGGCCTCACAGTACAAACATCTCCCCAGACAGGCAACCTGAGTCAGCAAGCCAGACTCTGCAGAATGGCAATGGGGACATTCCTCTTAATTCCCAGCTCCACTTTCTTCTGCAGATGAAAAGTAGACAAAATGGATAGCAAAGACAAAGTTTTCTAGAAAACTAATATTGTTGGAAGCAGTGTCCAGAGGATTCAATAAAGACTGGGATATGCTCACCACTTAAAAGCAAGCAGGCAAACAGAGAAAGTGCCTGTACAAAAGAATTCCTAATCACACCATAACTGTATGCAACATGTGAGCAAAAAGATCTGGAACAACCTCATTGACGGCTGACTTGTAAAATAAGAACATTTTTGGGGTAGATTAGCCCTAGTTTTGTCTGCAATTAAACTTTGCAATTCACGTCATACAGAAACCTCCACACACACAGGAAAGAATTTCGTTAAGTTTAAAAAATCTTTACTACCTTATAATATTTCTATTTACGGAGATTTGTGGAGACTAGTTCATGTTTACCAGGAGAATGAATGCATTTGAGAATTCATCTACAGGAACCTTTCAATTACAGTGAAGGCATATAATTTGTTTTAATATGGTTTTTGCTATATGTGGTATGCTTTTAAATTTATATTTTTAGTATCTCCCACCACAGTGAAAAATCTAGGCTGAAGCAGGAGAAAGTACTGTCTTTAGTTCCCAGCATTTTGCATTTTATGCAAACATGCTGAAGTATCCCAAAACACTAAGCATACAAATACTAATACTAATGGCAACTGTCAGTTGACTAATGTCTGAAATATTCCCAAAATATTTGTTTACACAGAAAGGAAGCATGTTTTTCACAGGCATTTGTGCTGGTTTTGACTAGGAAGGAGTTAATTTTCTTTACAGTAGATGGTGTGGTGCTGTGTTTTGGATCTGAGCTGGAAACAGTTTGTGGTATAGAGTGTTTTTGTTATTCTGAGCAGGGTTTACCCAGAGCCAAGGCCTTTTCTGCCTCTCACCCCACCAGAGAGGGAACTGGGGGTACATAAGAGTCTGAGAGGTGACACCAGTGGGACAGCTGACCCCACCTGTCCAAAGATAAATGTCCCACACCATGCAGTGTCATGGTCGGTGTATAGAGTTGTGGGAAGCAGAATGAGAGATGGGAACATTTGGCTTGACTGTATTTGCCTTCCCAAGTCACAATTGCAAGTGAAGGGGCCCTTCTGTCTGGAGAAGGGTGAACAGCTGCCTGACAATGGAATGTGGTGAATTCCTTATTTTGTTTTGCTTGTGTGCAGCTTTTGCCTCCTCTACTGAACTGCCTTTATCTCAATCCATGGGTTTTCTCACTTTTATTCTTCCAGTTGTCTCCTCCATCCTTTGGGGAAGAGGAGTGAGTGAGTGAATGAGTGGCTCTGTGGGGCTTAGCTGCCACGACAGCATCATGAATACTTAAAAGATTATCCCAACACAGTTACCCTACTCTCATGTTTTATCTTTTTTTTTTACGGTTTTTATGGAGAAAGAACTCTTCCCATAAATTCTATTCCTTCAGATCACTCATTTTGGCATGCAGAAAGATAAGCCATCAAGAAATTTTACCAGGAAGTACCTGTTCCCTTTAACATTTTCTTGGCTGCCACCTACTCACCCAGACCTACTCTCCCCTGGAACTTCCAGAGAAACCCTGCAGTGATCGTGTAGATTTTGAAGTGCATTGTTCTAGACAGCTCTAATCTTCCAAGTCCTTCATGTCCACTTAGCAGACATATCCTCCAGGATTCCTCTTCGTTTCACAGATGTTGGGTGAAATGAAGCAGACAATACATGGAGCACACAATAATGTGTCTTGGCATATGGCAGCACCACTTCCACATCCCAACACCACTTCCACTCTTTCAAAGCACACATCACTGACACTTTAAAGTCCTTAGGGTGAAGTTGAATGTCTCCTTTCTCTTGGCCATCAGCCCAGTAAAATGCATGGAAGCAAGGAGTCAACTGGACCTTCCAAAATGATTGATGGTCTCACAACACTACTGGTACTCTTGTTTAGAAGGCCAAAATATTTCCTTTCTGTTTCCAGAAAGCAGAGGGTGACAGTAATCTGATCCTATAGAGCTATTTGGAATGCAAAAATCAGTGTTTGAATTGACTTCCCTAGAATTCTCCCATAAGTGATGACCGTCCATATGATGGCCTGTGTCATGATTAATGCCCAGGGCATGGGAAAAGCATCACACTGGCAGAGTAGCTTCTTTCTTTATGTGTCAGGGTATGTGTTCAATATGCTTGCTGTGGCCGTATAATACTTCATGCAGGGTACAATCAGGTTCATATTTCCAGTATTCTATATGGTAAATACAATGTTGACAAGCTAATGGATACTTGGAAAATAAGTTTGTGATTTTTTTCCTGTCAGTTTAAACCTCCCTGGTCTGCTAGGTAATGGTGTGTGGTTGTCTCTACATGATATATATATAATAGCAAGAAAATATATAATGGTAGCTGAATTTGAAATAAAAAAACAATACATTTGGATGTACCAATTTCAAAGGAATCCACCTTAAGACACTGCATTACAGCGCTAGTAAGAGTTTTCAGTTCAATAACATTAAATCAAAGCAATTAGAGAGAACAATCTAGATCAATGTGACATCATGGAGAAGACATGGCCTTATTGTTCATTGCTGGAAAAAAATCATTTTGAAAGAACTATTCATTTAACTAGTCAGAAAAAGAAAATATATAATTGGATAAAAAATTCATCCCTTTTGTTCTCTACCTAAAAGATTAATAATTGGTGTGGCAATCATGTAAACCCTCTCGGAGCTTGCCACATGTTAGTGCCAGCAATGCTACTTTTATTCAGACTGAATTGGCATCAGAAAAAGTAAGAAGAATATATATGATATTTTGCAACTAATACTTGTGCATAATTTCATTACACTCCTCTCCTCCTTCCTATAAAACCGTTTTTAAACATCTCCTTTCAGATGCAGATTCTGAGTACTTCTTACTACTACGTGCAGGCTTTTTTTTATTAATCATTTGCAAAATATAATGTCCAATATTTTTTGTGCTTGGAACGACATATTTTTTTTTAAAACTTCAGTAGTTGTTCCAAAAATGGTATTACCCAGGCAGTTTTAACCTCTTAAGACTTCAATTGGTTGTTCTTGCCTGCTCAACACAAAATTTCTGCCCAAAGGAATCATTCTCTTTGGAAATAAGCCTGGATAGAGATTCCTTAGTTTTAGACACTTAAATGAAGGTAAAAGCATCTGTTTTTCGTCGGGAACTTGTGCAGAAGACAAAACGTTTGAGAAAATATACCTCCTGGGCCATGTGTATGCCTGTGTTCACATCCTGCATCTCTACAGACAGCTTAGTTGGATTGCCACCTGTGCTTTTTATAAACATAACAGAGCATCTCCTGACCCGGAGATGACTTTTTCTTTGCAAGTAACCTGGAAAGTCCAAAATTCACCTTTTTTATTCATCTTTTTGACTGAGCTTAGGCTAAAAGCAATTCCAAGTTTAATTTGATTGATAATTAGGTTTATGAGTCCATTCTGAGACATCCAGAATTAGCTAGGCTAAACCTGTCATTCCAGTTCTACAGGTGGCCTGAAACCTTTGTGGGTACAAAATCTAATTTCACCCTAGTAAAATGAGGGCTGTCTCATGAGATATATTGTGATACCATGATCATTGCCATCAGGACAGAAGGAGGAGATAGAAGCAAATAGACTCGCAGAGGACATTCCCCTGCCTGCACAGAGGAAGGGCTTTTACTCAGAAATTCCCTGAACCTGCATTTGTGCCTATGTAATACATAGAGAGAAAACACAGATAAACTTGTAGTAAAGAAGAACAATGGAAAGAAATTAATTGCTGCTTTTTCTACCTAACAAGCTTATTTTAGAGATGGAGACTGTATTTTTTGACAAAAGAGGACAAAGAGAACTAAAAGAACAAAAATTGCAGTAGGAGAAATTCTAATAAGATATAATAAAAAAGGCACATAATGCAGATGGGGAATCACTGAACAAGTTGATCACTTCAACTTAGAAGACTCATACCTCCATTGGACACATCACTGAGCCGTTTAATCTAACCTGAACCAATCCCCACTTTGGACTGGGGCTCCAGATTTTCTGTTCAACCTATCCAATGATGTCATAGGCATTTATCCACCCCTGAAAGATGGCAAAGATATAGTCTACTTATAGTAGAAGATTGCAGCATTTACAGCAGCAGCTGTCACCCTCTGCTTCCCACTGCTTTAAATGCTACAACATACAGAACACACCACAGGCCAGCTTGCCACAGGATTCCAAGGTTTATAATCCTTTATCATCTCTGTTTGATATATCTGGCATCCCTGGTGACAGGATAGAAAAAATTCTGTGCATTGTGCATCCTTTCTGTCAAAATTTGTGTGTATTCAGACTTTTGTACATGTTTTAGAGAGAAAGAATTGGAGAGAATGCCATTCAGCATTTCTCTAGATTTACCTTGCAAGGTGCCATAACACTGTTGTTTAGGCATGCCATGTTCTTGAATGAGTTTGCAGCACATTTGAGCATGATTAGAAAGGTAGTTTATGAAATCCAGCACAGAATAAAACAGATTATGAATACTGTCCAGAAACAGTTGCTATACTGGTTTGCTCCCAATACTATTTAAAACCCATTATTTAGCTGTTGGCTCCAGCTTCTGTGTTTTGTTGTTTGATGCTTTTTTGTGGTTTGTTTTTTTTTTTCTAGCACTCTTTTGAGAATAATTTTAAATAACTTCTGCTGCAGAGGCTGGTAGCTGTTTTAGAAATGCTTCATAAAGACCATTGCATCTGCTGATGAGTGTGGATTGCAGTGATACCATGCAATACTGTTGAGGGGGATATATTGAGAGTGTAAAGATGAAGTCTTCTGAATTTTGTATTTAAAATAAAATTATAACTTTTCTTTAAGGATGGCAATATCCTTCCTGTGAAATTCCCAGGAATCTTAAAGCTGTGTTTTCATTTGTAACTGCATAAAATTTCATTGAAATATGCAATTCCTACTAACCTAATAAAAGCTGTTAAATTCTAGTAAGGTGAAATAATCTGATTTTACTTTAAAAAATTGTCTATACAGTTGTCTAATACAGTTTTCTAGTTATATAGCCCTAATTTATAGCAGTTGATATTCTGGGAATTTCCTTACACTCCTCTTCATTTTTGTTGACTCTTGAAAATACAATTGTAAAAAGAAAAGCATACTGCATGTTCTTTCCTTAGCCTCACTTCAGAAATGACCAGAGCAAAACCTGTGTAGGTATAAATCTTTGCTTTTTGCTTACAGTAATTTCACAACTATAAGGCACACCAGATTATAAGGCGCACTCCCGGGTGGTTGGCAAATTTCCAACTTTGTCCGTATTTAAGGCGCAACTGACTATAAGGCACACTTTTTTTGCAGTGATGATCTGCACACAACAAAGTAAGGAATTAATAATGGAATCGCGCGATCGTGGGGTTTACTGGCAGGTGCTCAATTTGCAAACATTTTTCACAAATCGGTGTAACCTTTAAACGCAGCCCCAGGTGCCTTCCCCGTGCTGGCTGCCGTGGCTCCACGGCTGGCAAAGCTCCATCTCTGGCGTGGCTCGCACTTCCAGGTTGGCAAATTTCCAAACTTTGAAATTATAAGGCGCACTTCCAGGTTTCGATCAAAATTTTAGTCAAAAGATTGCACCTTATAGTAATGAAATTACTGTACTTTTTGGCTAAGGCCCATAAAATCACCAATTGTTTTACAGCCTGGTGGATTTCAGAATGCTATTTGACTTGGTTGATCAAATTAAGTGAAATGAAAAGACAAATACTTATAATCAATTAAAATACAATTTCAGAATTAAAGAAATTGATGTTTATTTAAATCTTATGCTGATGATATGGACATAATGTGTGAATATATGACATCTGTTTTGGGAAACATATAGGTCTAGAGGTGTGCATCAATGTACAACAGTTGAAAGGTGTTAGATATGATTAAGAATACCATGATGATTTACCTGAGCTAGATTTCTGACTACTGTTCACATTACTCTCTATTTGCAACGTAAGTTGCAGTATTCTTCCAAAAAATTAAATCCACATCCACCCAAATGCCAGCTTAAAAATTGAACTTAAACTCCCCAAATTAACAGCTTCCTTTATATATGACATAATGATTTATCACTGTTACATGACAAAACAATGTAATCCTGTGAAGCCACTAATGTCAAAAGCATGGCTATAAAACCTGAGTAGAAAGAATCCCAGTATTTTTAAGAATTCTCCCTTGTTCATGAACTTGAGTTAAATCTTTAAAAATGTTGCCTGTTTCCCAGTGTAAAAATGCAGTTATAGAATTTGCAAGCAGAAAAAGTTCTGTGTGTATTAATAAATTGACTAAAATGAAATATCACTTGAAAGTTATTTGAGCTGCGCATCAGTCAGGAGAACTTGCAAATGAACTAGCACAGTGTATTTGAAGATGAATGTGAATATTTTTTCAGACTTTATTGTTCATCCCTCTGAACAGGGCTGACCTGATAAAAAAGTTCCCAAATGTTTTATTAACTATCTTTATAGATCTCATTTTGTACCTATAAAAATGGGTTGCTCAGCTGGACAAGAGGACCAGTTTCCTGTCCTTCCCTTACAATGAGTGACTTGGGGAAGTTGACTGGACTGAAGTATTTCATTTTAAATACCCTTCTACTCTTTGTTTAAATCTTCTTTTCCCCACCTCTGGACATGAAATGAATTCCCTTGCTGAAAATTTTACATGTAGAAATGCAAGGACATAGAAACAAGCAAGTTGTTTAAAACAATAAATATATCTGGCAAGGACATATCATGGACCACTAGGGTGTTGATTTTGCAAGGAATGTGAAGCCTGGATGTTTTCTTTCATTCCTGTTGCCAGCTCCTGCCACACAGTGTCCATGCTGCACACATGGATATCAATCAGCTCCCCTATTCCAATCAGCCACATTCCCACTTTCAAAACATGAAGAAACAACAACATAAGCCTGAAGGAAAATGGTCAAAATAACACATTCTTCTATATTTTTCTGACTGTACACAGTTCTTCACAAGTTATGATAGATAACAAAGAGAAACTTAGATATTCCACATTTTCAAAGTCTGGCTGTTTGTTTAAAAGTCATTAATTGTTAAATGCTCAGTGAAGGGGCTCATGCAAAAAAATATATATATTTTCAACTAAATTTTAAATAAATGTATATAATATTCCAATAAGAAAAGACTAATATTTATCGATTTGGAATAAAATATTTTCTTCTACATGCTATTTAGGCCTAACATACAGCAGGCAGTCTGTAACCATAGCAATCAGCTGTATTGATGGAGAACCCAGCTAGACTAAGCATAAAGAGAAATTGTAGAGCAAGGAAAGATCTGATTAGTGCAACTGTGCATTCTACAGACAACATGAGCATGTTGGCTCCTGTTGACTGGAAATCCTCAAAAATGAAAGATATTTCAGCTAATGTTAACTAAAAATTAGAAATTGCTTGATTTCAACTCTGTTCACTTTTGCTGCAGAGCTTTGAGATTCACTTGAATTTCTTGAAACTTTTTTATTTGCATATCAACCTGCATGACAAGGTTGAATTATATAAATTCGTACAGAAAATAAAATAGGCTAGATGGTGAGTTAACCTAGAGATCATATTATGAAAAGGGATCTCCAAATGATGTTAGGAGCTGTACATACCAAAGATAACCAATCACATATTTAGCAACTGGCTCAGGTATGACCTGGCAGTAACTTGGAGTCGTATCCCCCTCTGAGGCTGTTAAACTTTAGGTTCAACTGAACAAGCACATAAAACACTGACTGTTGATATAATTTGGATCAGTTATAATTAAGTTTGGAAAAAAGAATACAACTTACAGAGCCATAAAAGTATAATTATAACAGTTTAGGGTGTCAGCGACATTACCAATTTCTTTTTATTACGGTCATTCTTGCTGTCTCAGTATTAAAAATAAGAATGTGTTGATTTCTGAGCTGAAAATTCTCCAGGTGAAGTGAGATCTTCTGGCAAGTACATCTTCCAGGCTGGAGGTTTGTTTGTGTTCTAGCACCGAAAAGATCAAGTCCATCTACAACCACCTTGGTGACAATTTATGACAAGGATAAACTCTTTCAAGGAGCATCCACTTTTCATCCCAGCATCCATAACATCTAATAAAAGAAAAACCCAATCCATATTTACTTTCACAAGTAACTAATACTGTAATTATTTTTACCAGCAGTTCCGAAGGACCCCAATTTTAGGCATTATGTTTGGTACATTACCTTAGAAATAAATGTGTAAAGATCCTAAGTTAAGCTCTCCATATGATTACATTGTAAAGGCCAGTGACACAAGACACGAGGAACCACCATCAGAGACAGGGTTACACAATATCACCTGGCTATTATCCTCTAGCAATGGCCTGGTGGGAAGGACTGGCTGACAGAATATGTAGGACTGAACATCTGGAATGTGAACAGGACCAACTGACTATTTCTCCTTCTTCCTTCCAGATATTTTAAATACTTATTAGTGGCAGGTTAAAACATGACTATTGACTTTCAACAGGGAAAATTTCCTCAGGCTCAAATGAGCCCCTGGCAGAATGGGAAGAAAACATGACCCCCTTAGACACTACAGGCTCTAGACCATTCCACATTCTCACAAATACAAATATACAGTGCATCTACCACACCATACGTACTACAGGGCACATCCCAAATGCCAAATTGCCTGCATCCTTCTGTGTGTTTGTGTGCATAAACACACACGTGTATGTGCACCTGTGAGCACACATATTCATGCACACATTAGGTTCTCATTCTTTAAACAAAGTTTAAAAAACATAATTTCTATATTGCAGTTGAAAACTTATGATTACATTAACTTCTTAGTATGAATAGGATGGGAAAGAGATGACTGAGGATTCAAAAGTCACATCTCCACATCTTAGAGAAATTTAATTTTAAAAATGAACTTGTGAATGTATAATATACTCCTGAGTTGCACAAAGATAAATTAGTTCAAAAGACAAAAAGAATAAAAATACAAAATTTTCTAATTGCATATTCCTCAGTTAAGCATGGAAATGATGAGGATCTCTTTGGCCTGGAAAGGAAGACAGAAGAGCTACAGGATTTACTTCTACATATTTCATTCTCGTTTCAGCTTCAATTTTGCTAAAGGTACAGGGTGTAGCATTAACCTTAGGTATAAATACTGATAACAGTGTTAGGAATTGCAGCCTGGAAATGGCTTACAGTATGAGGAATCAAAGCTAGAAGGGGCTCCCTAGATTAACTTATTATTGTCAAATGGTTGCTGAATAGAAAATATTATTTTTCAGCAAACTTCAAAAATTATTTTTAGTTCACCCAAGATTTGAGCACAACTGATCAATAATTAATTCACTCCAGACATAACTGGTTCATGGGATGTTTCTATTCTGTTACTTCTAGTAGAAGTTCATGTTATTCTTAGCACCTATGACTTCCCATGTGTGAGCTTGCACTTTAAAGTATCATCTAATAAAAAAGCTCTGCTGGTCTATCTCATGATCAGTTGGCTCTATAATAATAAAGCAACCCTTATGTAGCTAGTTGTATTTTATTTCTTTTTCCTGTGGCTAATCTATCAGAAACAAAAAAATCTAGTAGGGACCACATTGATTCCAGCTTGAAATTTTGCACATCAGGTCACACATTTTCCCAAAACACTTCCCACTCCCACTTTCCACAAGTAAAAGGACATACTTGAGAAAAAAAAAACCTCTTTCTATTGCTGCTGGAATGGGGCTGACCAAAATTCTCCAGAAGTTTTTCATGTGGTTAACTATGTTCACTAAACTTGCATTAGTATTCTCATGTTCAATTGCCAGACATCATTCTCAATCTCATCTTGTCTGTGTAAAGTAGATTGAAGATCCCTCTATTATCAATTTTCTTCTCCTGCATAGGAGCTTACCCATGTAAATGATACCCTTTAACCTTCTCTTTGGTAAGATAAACAGACAGAGATCCTTCTTTCAGAATTCTTTTGGAATAGAGGCAATTTATACAGTCCTTTAGTCGCAGCTTTTCTCTGAGCCCTCTTCAGTTTATTAACACCCTGCTTGAATTATGAATAGAGCTGTGGGAAAAGAATCCTTTTGTTCTCAGAAATCCCACATACCTTTATGCATCTGCTTAGACTATTTGCTGACTGGAGTTGGATTCAAAAATACCTCCATTGCCCTCTTCCCTTGTATTGGGCAACTTTTCTGTATATCACAATTATTTCAGCCACCTTTGATTGTTAAATCTAAGAAGTGTGCCAAGTTCCCCTTAAAGGACATTGAATACAAACCTCATGTTTTACTCATACTTTCATTTAGGTGCTCTTAAGCCCATTTGACACTGAAGTTTCTTGTTGAGTCCAGATCATAACTTCCAGAGCTGCTCCTCCTAAGGAGAGAAAATTTTGAGCCCTGCTTCCCAACCACCTACTTAAAAAGGAAAGATTTCTTCAGCCTTAATATGGACCTACTCACCTGTAAAGCAAATTACTCAGCAGGAAGGAAAGTGCATGGAATATGTGATCTAAGTTTGCACACACATGCAGATGCATGTGTTTAAGCATACAAGTTCATAAATGGCATTGTTCATACTGTGGCAATTTAGTGTAGAGGAAAAACACATTCTAACTTCAGCCATGGAAGTAAATTTTCATGTGGAAGAATTACATATGTGCTAAAAAGTAGCAGATTCAGTTGTGCTTGACTGTAAATGAAAATCTTAGTTTTAGTCATGGGCTTATAAAATTCCTTGTTATTTAGACTTTCAAATATTTTCTGCCTGAAAGAATCACTGCCTTTACAAGTACACCGACTCCATAATTATATAATACAATTGTTATCAATATAGTGAATATAATTTTGATTTCCAGACACAAAGAATAGATTACAGAAGATTTTATCAAAAAATAATTCATTCTTTCATTTTCCAAGGGTGGAAAACAAGAACAAAATACTGGGGGTTTAGGTGTGGGGAAAAGAGGGTTTTTTGCAATTCTTTGCCTACTCTTCATCAAAATGTTTCATGCTAGTTTCAGCTTTTCAATTACAATGAAGCAGACTTCCAGGTGTGCTTCTCTTCGACACGTATTTTCTGCCTTTGATGAATCCCTGTCTAATACATGTTTACCTATTGAATGTACCAGAACCTTGGAAACTTTCTTTATCCTACTCAAGGAGTTGAGCTGCTACATCAGAAACGTTGCGGCGCTCAGCATTGCAATGACCGTGCTGCTTTTCTGAATATCTTCCTGAGCAGAGCCAGTGTATCACATCTGACTGGCAGGAAAGACAAGAAGAGCAGGGACAATCCTTTGCTCATGAAATTAAAAGTAATAAATAGCAAGTTTGTCAAACACACCATGCATGGCCCCTGTGCAGCCTCCACGGTTTCCTCCGTCTCAGGCATTGCCAAGAGCTGCAGGTTTTAGGGTCCACTTGCCAGCTAATCCACAAACAGAGCCTGCACTGCTTAACACCCCCAATCTTTGCCTTCCACATGACAGCCCCTGACTGCCTCAGAATCCTTGCACACACTGTATTCCTCCTTGTGATATGTATTTTTTTTAATGGTTTTAGCTAATGGAGCTGTTTAATTTGCCTCATGGGTTCCCACCTACTCATGCAAATATCTTGGCTCAACCATGCATTTCTTCAGCTAATCACCCAGATGTGTACCTGTGGTAAAGCTGTAAGAGCTTGGAAAAATCTTCGTACTGAGAAACTTGTCATTAAGCATGAAATAGCTACAAACCCCAGTTAAATCCCAAGTGTAACTTAAAAGCAGGAAACAAATGAGGACAGCCAGGAATGAATTATTTAACAATATTCAGTCAAGTCAAAAGGTGTCCAAAGCTACCAGATTTTGTGCTTCTCATCATTAATAAAATTGTTCAAATGCATCAGGGTTAGGGAAGGTTTTCTGGCAGTTGTAATGAGACAATTTGGAAGAAGTAGACTTTGCCCACCTTAAAATACTCAAAGAAAATCCTTTTAGATCTGTAATGAACTTTTTATTGGACATTTTCTATTACTGTCAGGACTTGAAAATGTATCAAATCACTACCACAAACAGTATGAATATAAGACAGGAGAAAGAGAGTTTTAGAAATGCTTTGACCTGTCTGGTGTGAATGGATTTCATAATTATAAGATGCCCATAGCCATCTACTCAATATCAAAAGATATCTTTTTCATATCCCTTTTCACATACACAGACACATATATATTCATTTCCTCTAGCCTCATTTAAAGAAGAAAATTTACAAGTTATACTGAGTTAAAAGTTAGAACTGGAGTATTAGAATGCTCCGTGACATATTTTCTTTTCTTTGTACATTTATATAAAGTATCAGATCCCTGTGCTGACGTAATCCCTACACATTAATCAGCACATTGTCGTTTAAGCTCATGTCCTAATATTTCAACCAACAGTTTTTTATACCTGTTTTCTCGTCTACCCTTTTTTTGCTTCTTTTAAATAAGCTTTCCTGCATCATTTTTGCCATAAGATGGTCAGAAAGACTTTCATGCAGAAATGTTGGTAAAAATGTAGATTCTGTATTTTGCATGGATGCTGTTATGTTGCTGCTCAGTCCACTCAGTAATAGTTGAAGGTTTCAAAGAGTAAAGGGAGGAAGATGCAAGTCTACAGCAAAAGCTGTTTTGTACATAATTCTTCATAATTTTTAATCTCTTCTACTTTATTTTTAGTATTCAATATTTATTCCAGAAAATGCTGAATTTAATAAGATTTCATAAGTCAATATTTACTTTTAAGTTTAGAAAAATGTAATCTTGGATAAAATCTTAGACTTCCTCACACCTTTTGCTTTTTGTCTATGTCACTAGTTGCTACCTACTTACCACTCTTTCACATGGTCCATTAAGCATTCAGTTGGATGCTTTGTGATAAATAGCAGTCAAATTTATCAGTCTGTTTTATAAAGAAACATATGATTAAGAAATAACTACTAGTTTATTTGTTTGTGAGTTTTTTCTTTTTTTACTCCGCATAAGAAAATTCCTAATTATACTATTATGATTATTATAGCAAAATAGTAAACACATGTCAATGGCATGATGTCTCATTTTATCAGCATTATAAAATATCAACTAACAATAGTGAGTGATAAAGCAGTGCTCAAAAACTTGACAGAGTTTAGTGGTCAATTTATTTACAGAAAATGTTAATACTACTGACCTGTGGTGTAAGAAAAGAATCTGTAAATGCCTTTAAGAAAAATGCAATATTAAATGCTGCAATTTCCTTTTGGAAAGTGCACATTTTTCTGTTGTTGTTTTGTGAACTTTGTCCTTCCAACTGTATGTTTTTTATAGATTTTGCCTTGGAACTCCCTTGTTTCAATCCCCTAAAACTGTCAAGTGTGACTCCACCTGCTTTATTGTTCCCATAAATTCATATGAAACTAGTAGCTAAATCCAATTTGTGTCATTCTGTCTCTCTTTGTAGCCTATTCTAAATCTCCCAGCATGTTTCACAAAAGTAGAATCCTATTAAGGCCAAATAACCACCACTGTATTTTATTCCATGGTTATTACCGTCTTGCTACTGTCACAGCTCTTAAAGACTCTTGTCTCTCCATGAATCTATGATGGTCTAAACCTGAAAATCTCATTACTATCTTTCTGCTCTGTTTTTCTACACACAATATCCCTTTCTCCTATATTAGTTTTTAAATTAACTTAGGAGTTATACATTTAAGCTCAATGCTTTGCCAAATTTTCCAGCCTGTAAAGTACTACAGGTTAACATGAAAAACCTGTAAACTTCAGATAAGCTTGGCCCATGAAGCTGATGTTCCTGGCTGTAGGTTTACCAAAGTCCTTTGCTTTCAAAGTGGTTTAATTTAAGAATTAAAAATAGTAACTTCTATTTTTTTATTATTTTCAATTACAAATTGGAAGAAATTGTGAATTTCAATTAAAGTCTTATTATCTGGATTAAAAATCTTGAAATATCTGGATTAAAACCCATGGAGAGCTGTTAGAAACAGGGTCATATCCATGAAGTATTGAAATATCATAAATAACAAATGAATGCCATTCATTGTTTAAATGATTTTGGGAAAAGAAAAAAAAAAAAAAGACAACATTTTAAAAACACTTCTGTTCAAGTTTTTCAATGTAAACTTGAACCTGCCATGGTGCGAATGTTTAGGAAGATGATCTCCATGTTGTCCTTGATGACTTACGTGAGATAGATGGATAGATAGATGGATAGATAGATGGATAGATAGATGGATAGATAGATGATCAATATATAGATAGATAGATATAGATAGATAGCTGGAGAGGTAGATAGATAGATAGATAGATAGATAGATAGATAGATAGATAGATAGATGGATGGATGGGTAGATGGATGGATGGGTGGACAGATGCACAAACAGATAGCAAGAGACACAGAGTGGAATGTGCTTGTTGGAACTATATTCTAGAAACTCCAAAACAGACACAATTGTTGGTTAGTCTTTGGTTAGTCTTTATTTTTATTTTTTTTATTTTTTCTTCTTTTTTTTTTTTCTGTGGGGGGGGGTGTTTAAAAAAAAAAAAAGGATTTTTAAATAAGTGTCTTAATCTACAATCATGTGTCTAAATACCTTGTATTCCTGCTTATTTCGCCCTCTGCACTCATGAATAAATTCTCTCCTCTTTACTGCAATAATTAGATGCATAATTAGATTCTAATCCTGCAATCCTAAAACCGTTAGAAAGCACATTTCAAATACATGATAACTTTTCCAGGAACTTGGAACACAAAAAGGATGTCTTAGGCTCAGGAATGTTTGAGAGAACTTAAAAACAATCAGGAATAATCTCCTTTAAAATGTCGCAAGGAATCTTGTGCCTGAAGGACGTGGCTATTCCCTTTAAGGAAGATCTCCCTCCACACCTATTCCAAAGACAGCCTTGTGGTATGGAATTTAGGGCTGTGCCAAATAATAGCATTTGGTTTCTGGAAAGTCAGGAAGTAAAAGTGATTTCATATCTACTGGAAATGCTGCATCCTAACAAAGCTAAGCTGATTCTCTAATAACTGAATGGAGAAAATCAATTAGGAGCGTGGGTGGGCACTTGCTTCTTTTAGGCAGTTTGGTTAAATTCCATGAGAAGAATGTGCTCTGAATTTTTTTAAATAAAATATATTAAATTATAAGATAACTCAAAGCAGCAAGATTTTTTTAAAAATCTAGGAACTGCAAAGCAATCTTCAAAAAGAAGGAAAGTTAGCTCATTATACTTCAGGTGATGAAGTAAATTTGATTATTATGTAACCTCATGCAATGAGTGAAGAAAAATGGAAACATCTTTCCAAATAGATGATAAAGTTATATTGCTCACAGGCTTTAAAAAATATTTAATTTAGGCTGAATGATATTTTGTTTCTATTATGTTCTGAATTTAATATGTTTAGGTCCGAAAGAAGGCGGCTTACTTAGGTTTTATGCAGTGAAGATGGATCACAATGCACAGAGCACATTTTGAACTTGTGACAAGATGAAACCCAAGGAAGCTTATAGGAAATTATATTTGGACAAAGAATCACTATTAAGACATTTCAATAGTATTCAAATTAATATTTTTTAAATCTTTAAAAACATTTAAGAAAGAACTTCAGATTTTTTTAACGCCAGAAAGTTTCTTGTTATTTCTTCCTAGCCCTGGAAATGTTAATTTGGTCTGTCTGAAAAAGATATCACACTGACATCAAATTTCAAGACTGGAAGGTACAGCTGCTTTTGGAAAAATAATTGACCAATCATCTTAATTTTTGTGCTTGTTCAGCAAATTACTGCTCTACTTCAATATTCTATTCTGACTTTAGTTTTCTTTAGGAATAAATACCTGCTGCCCTGACATATGAATTTTCACAGTGGTTAATTATTTTGTCTTCGGCGACATGCTTAGGAAGCTGCTAAACTCCAATTATTTCACAAAAGAGAGAAATACAGACAGAGAGAAAGAGAAAGAGAAAGAGAGAGAAAGTGAGAGAAAGTGAGAGAAAGAAAGAGAGAAAGAGAGAAAGAGAGAAAGAGAGAAAGAAAGAAAGAAAGAAAGAAAGAAAGAAAGAAAGAAAGAAAGAAAGAAAGAAAGAAAGAAAGAAAGAACTCTTAGATCCATTGTAGAATATATTTCCAGAAGATATTTTCTGTAGGAGACAAGATTCATCCTGAGAAGGGTTTTCTGTTGGCCTCTGGAAAAGGTTTTTCATGAAGACATTTTTAGGTCTCAGAGAAGACCACAGTCAGATGAAGTAAAAACAACAGAATAACAACTCTTATTCTTCTCAAATGTCTGGCAAAGCAAACACACCTCACAGCACATCCTACAGTTCGTTTCATAATCACTGCAGGATTAGAAAAATACAGCCACACCAGAAGCCAAGGATTATCTAACAATTTTGTATGCTGACAAAAAGTACATTTCCCACATGTAGTATTGAAAAAGTCTGCATTTACCTTTTATAATTACAGCAATTTCACAACTATAAGGCTCTCCAGATTACAAGGCACACTTCTGGGTTGTCGGTAATTTTCCAAATTTTGTCCATATATAATGCGCACCGGACTATATGGTGCACTTTTCTTTTTTTTTTTTGCAGCAAGGATCTGCGCGCAACAAAGTAACGAATTAGTAAAGGAATTGCACGATCATGGGGTTCACTGGCAGGTGCTCAATTTGCAAACATTTTTCACAGATAGGCATAACCTTTAAACGCAGTCCCAGGCATCCTCCCTGTGCTGTGGGCTCCGGCACTCCCGCCCACCCCTGGCACCTGCTGCTGCAGCTCTCTGGCACATGGCTCAGGTCGTGGCTGCAGCGGCTGCCAGCTCTCACGGCTCGCACTTCCGGGTTGGTAAATTTCCAAACTTTGTCCATATATAAGGCGCACCGGATTATAAGGCACACTTCTGGGTTTCAATCAAAATTTTAATCAAAAGGGTGAGCCTTATAGTTGTTAAATTACTGTACATACATACATATGTATTAGTGTACATGTGTAGGTAGAAAATTTCACATTGGCTAGAAATATAATTTCAAAAAACTAAATATTAAAAAAACTTGTGGTTCTGAATCATCCTTTAGTCCTTTTGCAACAATATCTCTTCCTGTCTCATACTTCATTCTACCATTTTTATTTCTATTACTTTCATGAGTTTTTATCACCAGCAAAGAGAAAACTAGAATCTCCAATTCTTCTCAGATGTATTACAGTCTGCAGCTCTGGACTGTCTCTTTATGTTATAATCCTTCTCAGTTATATCCTTAGATAGACTTTACTTCAATTTTTTTTTAGTCTTTGTTGTTATCCTCTCTTGAAATTTCATACATTTCAGTGTGCTGAGGAGGAAGCCTTTTCTTTTCAGACTAAGATAATGCGATTTAAAAAATCTGTTCTATTTCTTCACATCAAAGGAATCTCCATTTCATTTAGCATATTTTGTACTAAACAATTCCTGCTTCCTTTTGTTGGTATTATATCTGCTTGATTTGTTAAAAAGGATATTTAATTATACATTAAATGGTTCTTCATTTCTTCCTGTAACCTGACTTTTCATGACTAATTTGCTGGCCAATAGAATTAGCAACTCCCTTGCCATTCCTTTTTACTCCCCTCCCATCTTCCATTCCCAGGAGATTAACTCAAAACAAATTGCTGTACAAAAATGTTACTTTGCAAATATCTTAAATTGCATTGACACCCATAAGATGTTTTTAAACTGTTTGTAATCATGGGGTACTGTAAGGATTATCTTGATTTTATAGGTGGATTTTTGTCCCTATTTTCTATTGGTTTTTTGCATGTATTAAGACTATGCCAAAGCCGTAGTTTTGGGAACTTACTGCACTACACAGAGTTAAAAGGTAGTGATTATAATTAGGATTATTTGATGTATTTTCACTGGTAATGAGAGGATAATGCTGGGTAAAATCTTAGCCCTGTAGTGAAATCCACATGTGCTTCTTTCCAACCAAAAACTGTTCTATGATTCCTTGATGCTTTTGTGTGACCTGCTGCCATGAATTTTTGAAATATCTCAGTCAGTTCATGTGGAGTCCATAAGGGAAGATGTGTACTGGAACAACACAGAAATGGAGAACTTTCTGCAATCACTACAGCTAGTCAGCTTTTGAGATGTTTTCTGCAGTAAAACAGAATGGTAATTTACACAATGGTGTGCTGGTCCACGGCTCCCACAGAAACAATGGCAATACACTCAAAAACAGTCAAAAATATTGAGTGACAAAATGCACTCTGTCAATGCTTCAAACTTAGTTTTCACAGACACTTTCTGCTTATTTCCTGCTTTCTGTAATGCTAGTAATAGATAATTCACAGAAGCCTGCCATTTCAGTTTTGAATTGGAAAGACTTATTGACATATTCATGGAAGACAATGTAATACTGAAATGATTCGTTTTTTCTGTTCTCCATTTAAAGTCCACCTTCCGGCCACCCATTGATCTTACCGTCCTGACTTAGTTTGAGTTTTCCTTTCTTGAAACATATATTCACCAATATTTATTCCCCTGTTTCAGACCTTAAAATGCCAATTTTGTTTTTTTTTAGCAGTGCTCCTTCAAAATAAATAGGATGAGATTACTTGGAGCACTTGGTCTGCCCTGGGGCAGCTGATCTACACTAAATAATAGGAGATGTAGGACTTTTACTTTTCTTTGAGCATCATGAGCCACTATCTTGGTTAAACTGGTCTAAAATTTTCTGTGTTCTCACTCTGAGGAGCACTTTAAAATGGTTGGATATCTGTACTCACCATACTGAGAAGCAAGAAAATAGTTATTCCCAGGGCAAGAGAGGGAATGTCCATATGCATTGATGTGCACTTTTAAACCGTTTAACAATTTCCATTAGCAATTGAGACCAGAATTTGCTAAATTTGCTGATAATTAACTTTTATCTTGCTGTGTTCAAAACAAAATCTACCAAGGAATTCATATGAAGTAGAAATTAAATATGTCTTTCAAATATTTTGTTAAGCATGAAAAATAATAACAAATAAAAAATATTTTTCTAATTACTTAGTGGCCCATTCTTCTTCCTTGTTAGCATGGGTTAACACCACACTACATAGACCATTATTGCCTTCTTTTGGGGTACAGTAATTTCACGATTATAAGCCACACCTTTTTCATTGAAGAATCCAGCCTACCCCAGTAATGCAGCTAATCATCAGGTGCGGCTTATCTATGGACAAATCCCAGCGAAATGCCAACCTGGAAGTGAGAGCTGGCCAGGGTGGGTGCCTGGGGCTGCCTTTAAAGGCTTCTCTGGTCTATGAAAACTGTTTGCAACTTGAGCACCTGACACCAAACCTCGCTGGCAGCGATTCTGTTACTAATTTGTTACTTTGTTACACATGGATCCTCACTTTAAAAAAAAAAAAAAAAAGTGTGGCTTATGTTCAGGTGCGGCTTATATATGGACAAATCCCGTGGTCTACCCGGCTACCAGGAAGTGCGGCTTATAATCAGATGCGGCTTATAATTGTGAAATTGCTGTACTTGTTTCATCAATTTTTGGCATCCAGGCAAGGGCTGGTGACAGAGATACAGTGAGACTCTCACTAAGATTTGCTCCAGGAAAAGAGGCCTGAGGGATCACACCTTAAATTAAGAGAACCTGGATATTCTGTTTAAATGATTACTTTTACACAATCCATCTGGTCTCCAGGAAGTTTTACAGCATGGGCCTTGGCCATGTTTATGTCACTGTTAGTGACAGGTAATTGTACTCTGGCACTGTCATCTGCAGATTCATGGGACACAGCACAGTTTAGGTTGACCTTCAGCCTTGCTGCTCCTCCAAAGCAATGGCACTGGCTTCCTCCTTTTAGAAATGTCTTTTCTTTCCTCTCTTTCACAATATTGAACACCTTTTCCAGCACATAGGAGGAGTTCTTTCAATTGTAAAATATTATTTCATTGCTATAAGCTCTTCCATTACAGGAAAACCTGTTCTGCTTCAGTCAGGGTATCCTTATGAATGATTTCTTTGCCTCACTGTTTTCATTGTGTCTGTGACATTTAGTCACTGGGATGTAATTTTACACATCCCCAAGAGCTCTGAGACAAGGATCATAGCTTTCTAAGCGACATTGCTGTTAAATTAGAGTTCAGAATACTGTGTGGTCAGAGTACTACTACAAGTACACAAACATACATAAGACATAAAAAGCAGGGGTACAAGTCAAACTGCATTAATGGAGAGATTTTCAGTTTATTAAACTGAATTGCTAAAATACCCTGTGCTTTTAATTCACCAGTTAGACAGTGACAATGCAAGGTTTTCTTTGTTTTAGTTGATTAATTAGTTGGTGTGTGTGCAGCAGCACAAGCATAAGCTGATATGTAAGTGCTAAATGCCATTGTTCATACTATGTTAAGCAGGCAGTTTAAAAATGTTTTATTGATCAGATTGCTAACTGGAGGCAAAACTGATGATAAACATTACTGTCAGGGTTATGACTGTAAGAGATGGGCTGATGTTTGCCTCAGATGGTCATATTTATGAAGCTAAAGATAAGGTGCAGGTGAAGAGCCATTCTCATGCTGTATTTGTGCTCCTTTGTACCTCTTAGGTTGAATTCATTTGTCTGTGAAAATGACTATTAATATTTTCTTTGAAGTATCTTTTATGCAAGGTGTCTTCTTACCAAGGGATGCCCATTCCTCCTGATTTCATGCTGTATATTATGGGATTCATCCAATGGCTGTCAAAGTAAAACACAGAAACCACCCTTTCAGCAACAGGGGAAGGAAGGGTGGTGAGATTGACCAGGTACTGCTGGCTGAGTTCCTACTTGAGAAGTGAAGAGCTTTTCCACTTAATTTGAGCAGGAGACATGTCAATAATATTTTACTTATTATGCATATGTATTCTAAATTTCATATTTCTTTTCAAATAGGTCATATTCAATGAAGATATGAAACATTTATCTATTTTTCACCTTTTCTAAATGAAGTTAGTATATGATATGTCTTTAAGTAAATATGAAGCGTGATGATCTAGCTCCTTCATGGAGGTGGTGATCTCAGCCCCATGAGTATTTTAAAAATTGCCACACTCAATGTTTTACCTGTGAATTGCACATGTATAAATGTTAATGGCATAAAAATATAAACTTATATTAAAATTTATTTATATGGAGTTCCACGGAGTGAAAGTATTCTGTTGCACAGAATCGGATTTAGCCATGTCTGTCCTAGTAGTGTTTGATATATGGGATTAGAGGTTAATTTTATCCAAATTTTGTCAAAAGGCTTGGAGTACTAAAACTCATGTATTTCTGCAGGGATTTGTAAAGAAAATACCAGCTTTTATTTCAGTAGGTAGTACAGCACAGTATAGCTCCTTGAATATTTATTTACCTATTAAACCATTACTTTGTGAGAAAGAGATATCACAGATTTCCTTGTTATATTGTTCTTAGGAGACCAGTGAAAAAAGAAGAGTGTAGGAAGTCAAGCCATAAAAGGGTTCATGAGTCCAAGGAACCCAGGTGTTTTGCTATGAAGGTGGCAAACCTTGAGGTGAACAAAAGTCTCTTTACTCGTCCTTCCAACAGAAATTTTCTTGAAGATATTTTTCAGCAACTTTTAATTCTGAAACTTTAAAATTTTACGTTTTTTTGTGAATATTTTAAATTTTAAAAGAGTTCTAAAAGAATGTAATTTTCTTTGTGGTAACAAGTCATGACTGCTCTGCATCCCAGCAGAAGGACCCCATGGTGTGCAAAATAAATATTTCACTCAACTCAAGACCGCAGGGTACTCCAGAGCACATCATATTAATTCATCTTTTGTTCCCATTTGCTAGAGTGGCCTTATGGCTCTGCCTGCAAGGAAAGAGAATTGTCCACCTTAGCAGAATACATGTGTCAGATAAAGACAAAAACTGATTTGTTTCAGGCTTGTCATTTTGATGATCCAAAGACATCAGGGTAACATGTATGTCAGCAGAGTGAGCACCATGCAGACAGGGAGATAATAAAAATGCGTGTGAATATGTATGACTCCCTACATCCCTGTTTTCACTCCTAGCTCTGACACCTTCCAGCCTACAAGTCTACACATAATTCACCCTCAAAGGAGGTTTAGAGATTTATTTCTAGGACTGTAAGCAGGCACTTTGTCTCCTCCAGCTGACAAAAAGGCTAAACACAAAATCAACAACAAAAAAAGGCTTGATATCTGATGGAAATAGGATTACAGCAATAGAGTTTAGAGGAGGAGGGAAAAGGAAAACCATTTCATTCCTTTCTTGGGAATTTGGGATGATATGGACTTCACATCAAGAGTATGATAAAGTAATTTTGTACTGAATGACATTCAAACCTTCCCTTCCTGCTTGTTTTATATGTTCGGCTACATAGTTTTCCCTGTATTTTCATATTTTCTCTTTCTTATACTAGAAAATCATATTAAAAATGGTCTATTTCCCATAGAACAAAGTACTGTACTTCTGCCTAGTAATATTTTCAGTGAAAACACTAAATGCTTAATTGGCAAAGCGATTTGAAACAAATATACCTTATCTGACCATGTATACTGAGTAGATGATATACCTATATGTCTGTCTGGTAACAGAGGTTAATGTTGTACTATGTTAATTTTTCCATTTCTCATCTTTTATACTTCATGAAATTTCTTATTTCACTGCAGTATGTTTCACTCAAATAAAAGAATAATAAGCTGACTACAAAATAACACAAAACTGTCTGCTAGAAGCTATGACCTAAAATATTAATTTTAAACAACACAACTCTTTTTCACATCTCTGTTAGCTTTGCTTCATGTTCAGATCCTGAATTTTCTCTAGTGGGTCTGAAGGACTGCTTTCAGATTTGTATTAAAGAGCTCTACCAAAAGCAACTACACAAGAACATCCACTTAATGTATTCTGTAGACTTTAGCCTTCTTGTGGTTAAATATTCTGGATTATTATTCAAATTCCTTTATTATATTTAGGCTACTCTTTCACAAAATCAACAGGCAACAGATATGATATAATTATGTATCAGTCTTCTAAACTATCAGGTACAGTGAAAAATACATAAGTAGACTATACAGTCAAATTCTCCCATTCCAAACATTTAAACCTCATATAGATGCATCAAAATTTTATATAACAGGTAAATCTAAGTATTCTTTTAATACTTTATTTCCACAGGTATTACTTCTCTCGAAACTGTCTCTGAATTTCTCTAAGCATTCAGGGAAATTAGGTTCTACAGCAGGAGCTAATGTACTACCATGACAAATTTTTCACTTTCAGAATGAATAGAAGTAAGGTGGAACATTTAATTGCTAGATTCTCAGTGACCTCTAGGATATTTTTTTAACCTGAAAAAATTATAATCACAAAGTAGATAAAGTATTATCCAAATGGTCTCAAAGATACTAATGGGAATAGTAATAATTTTCCTTTAAAAATGAACACATCCACATGGGTACTTCAGTTTATATATCAAAGTGCTTGTTTTATTTAGCTACCCATACCAGAGGCACCCCAGCTATTTTAAATGATGAATTGCACATGTCCCTACACATGTTTATTGTAGCTTTTGATGCAGTAGCCATAAGATTTTTGGGAAGGCTCCTACTTCACTGTACTTGACTTTGAATCAGCATGATTGATGATAGTTGCTGTTTTTCATCAGCAGGGCCAGTTTTAAAAGCCTGAAGGACCTATAGCTGTAGGCTGCTTGGGAAAAGAGAAAGACAAGAAGTGATGGTTAGGTGTTTTTGCAGTCCCACTATGAACTGCAATTTGTCCAAGTCAGTCTTTGCATGTCCTTACTTCATCCTTGATATCTCCCATCCTCCAGTATTTCCTTTACTCCTCTTTCACCTCAAAGTTCTTGTCCATACCTTTCTCCTGGTGTGCTGTGTCTTCAAAAACACCCATGATGTGTAGAGAGCTGGTTTACAAAGATACACAAAAAATTATTTTACATACAGTCGTATTTAACATCTCAGCCCTTTTACTTGGCAAAAGGTGCATGAATCTTTTAACCAAAGGTGAATTTCAGATACAACCTTTTTGTTTCAACTGAGAAGGAAGAAATGCAGAGAGTTCAAAACAACATATGTGAAGATAAACTGAAACTCCAAATTATGGGACAGGGAGAAGCTAGGATCCCATCTTAAGCCGTTTGCTTGACTACAAAAAGCAATACACAGAGCTGAATGCCAGGATTTTCTGCTAAGGACAACTATGAATGTTAAAGGAAAAATATGATATTGAAGCAATAAATCAAGGAGAGAACCCCAGAATTTATTCTGCCACATCATCACTGTCAGGAGACGTCAGAATCCTGATGGTGAGAGAAAGGCATCACTGAATGGAATATTTTGAAAAAATGAAGCCTGGTGCCAAGGGAAATTACAGACTTTTCCAAGAATGTCATCCTCACAGTCATGGAGCTTTAGACCTTCAGAAAGAAAACTGAAGTTCAAGTAATGTATATACTAAAAGTACTTTGACACAAGTGCACTTGATTTTCAGCACTGTGATCATTGGACTACTCCCCAAAAGAGACTTTTGTATTATATAAAACTAACTTTGTTTATACAATCATATTGAATATACATTATCACAAATAAAAAAAATAAAACAAAAAAAAAAACCCCACTTAATAAAATGTTATTAAGGCTTATGGTCCTTGGGAAGCCTCCCTGGCCAGTGAAAAGCAGCATTTTGTCCAGAAGCCACCTTAGCCACATATTATTCTTATAATGTCAAGTTAATGGATTCCTTTTAATTATTTCAAGAAGTGCCCAAACTGTGCTTTTTCATTTATTTGCAAGTTTGAATTTTCAGGGTGGAAATTGGTCTTAAGCATGTACAGCACAATATGATTCTTACAGAAAGAAGATTTAACATAAAAGACAGTGCAGTAATTTCACACTGATAAGCCACATCTATTTCACTGAAGAATCGAGCCGTCCCAGAAGTGCGGCTAATCAGCAGGTGCAGTTTATTTATGGACAAATTCCAGCGAAATGCCAACCCGGGCAAGCTGGCCAGGCATTGAGCAGGTGGGGAGCAGACTTCATGCAGTGAGCAGGCAGTGGGCCCATCGCCGCTGCCGAGCAGGTGGGGAACCTCAGCAGCCAGCGCCGGGGGCAGGAGTGCCAGCACCCGCGGCATGGGGAAGACACCTGGGGCTGTGTTTAAAGGCTTTGCCGGTCTATGAAAACTGTTTGCAAATTGAGCACCTGACACCAAACCCCGCGTTCGTGTGATTCTGTTACTAACTCGTTACTTTTTTGCACATGGATCCTCGCTTTAAAAGAAAAAAAAAAAAAAAAAGTGCAGCTTATCACCTGGTGCGGCTTATTTATGGACAAATTCCATGTTCTTCCCGGCTACCTGGAAATGCGGCTTATAACCAGGTGCGGCTTATGAGTGTGAAATTAC
>VRYO01002734.1:11331815-11365018 GCA_009812075.1 Sialia sialis
ATTTGCAGATATATATATGTACACAAGCAATGAGATGGGAATGCTGGAGCAGCTCTCTTGAAGCTTTATTCCATTTGTCAGTCTTATTTTACAGAGCTATGCAAGGGAGATGGAACAGCTTCAGCCCCTAGCACAGCAGATTAATTTCTCTTTGTAACAAAGTTTTTTTAACAACTTTCTAGCCAAGAGTATAATGTTAAAAGTTGACAAGTGTTCGCTCAGGCCAATTAATAAAGTTACATGTACATCTTGCTTTGAACAATGCTTGCTTGTAAGGGTTTAAAACAGAGGATAAAGCTTCATTATTAAGCTTATATATTTCTACTATCTTGCTTACCATATTTTCCTGAGGCTCACAGACCTATTGTTTCTTTTCTTTGCATCTACAGCATTCTTGTATTTCTCCATCCTGACATTTGCTTTCACACAGCTTTCTGAGAGTTTTATACCTTTTCTATTTCACACAACTCCCCTTCAGTTTAACTTTTAAGAAATCTTTTTAATGACATCGTCATATATTAGCTATTTTGTGTTACATAGTTCTACTATAGTGAATGAAAAGGTGCAGCTTATAATCGTGAAATTACTGTATATTTTCCCAGATCTGATTGCAAAGCTCAGTTGAAAAGTTTTATGGGGAGAAGGTGAGATCCTCTAAAATCCTGCATTTGTTCTTTCTGCTCAACGCATAACTTCCACCTGCCTAGACATATATTTGTTCATCCTTGCAATAAATTTGGTGTCACCTTAGAGCATCAGCTATTTTTACCATATATTATTATTGCCTCCTACTTATAACACTAATCCTAACAAAACACCACCTTAGTGTATCAGTAGATTATTTATGCTTCTATGAAAGGCAGAAACGTAGCAAGCTGAAGAATTTTCCTAATGTTTGCAAAGGAAAAGGCACGAGCAAAGGCAAGCACTTGCCCTTCTACAAGTCTATATAAGCCATGGGGAAAACAGCTTTTTTGAGCCACAAAGTGTGGCAGGTCACACTGCTGACAATTAATAACGAGCCTGAATAATTTTATCTGAGGTGGTTTGTGTTTCTTCTGCTGTTTTCTGCTGTGGCAGCCTGCAGGAACGATTGCTAAATGTTGGATCAGTATCACAAAATGTACTTTTTTGCAAGGTTAAATGAAAACAGACTATTTTCCCTGCCCTTGGGACTGAGAATTTATGCAGTGACAGCCTTGAAACCCAATTTGGATTAACAGAAATAACAAGAAAAGTTAGTGAAGAATTTTGTCCTTAGTGAACGATTAATAGTTTGTCAGTGACTAAAATCTTTTAAATACCAACAATTAAAGATATGTTTGTTGGATTTTGCATCAAATCCCTGCTGAAGTGGGAGGGCATCTGAACTTTGTCGCTGAATTTTCGTTCACCTTTTGTATTACCTGCCTGATCTTTTGTGTTGTGATTTTATCTAGGTGATGAAATTTTCTTTTTATAACACATGAAGAATGTGGTGGAAAATTAGTGTCAGCTTAGCATTTAACCTCTTCCTGTCATTCACTCCTATTGCCATTTCTGTACAGATTGCTATTTATCACTGTGGTATTTAATTTTGAATTCTAAATTACACATATAATCAAACATTAAATGTTATAATCTTTAAATAAAGGAGCTACCTACATAACCTCTATGACAGGCTCTAAATGCATGTCTCTTCCTGAACTCTATTTTGTAGTTGAAAACTGTCAGAAGTTCTTTTATGAAGTTTGTGGGGGTTGGTTTCTACAGAAATGTCAATTTACTGAAATTTAAACTTTTCACAGATCAAGTTTAAGTGCAAACATAATCAAGAGGAATTTCTCAACTAAGTATGGTACTTTCTAACTGCAATCAGAAAAATAATTGGACGGCTAATATAATTGACAACAGCTAAGGAACACTGCAGAACTATGGGAAGCCAAGGTTCAAACCTTTTAATCAATGATTATTCAATTCTGCACACATGAGGATCTATTTCAAATAGAGAGCTCAAAATGCATATGGGGTCTGAGAAACCAGACTGAAATCCACACTTCATTTTGAATATGGCTCTCAAATTCCTGAACCTACTCTACTTCAAAGCATTCCTGCCAAAAACACTGCCACTTTCTCACTTGTACACCTCCAGATCACACAATACGCAAGAGTATGTCACCACTTAGAGGAGAAGATATCCAAATTGTAATGTATTTCACTCATAATTACCAGATATTTCACAGCACTCAAATGGCTGTATAAAGTGATAGCACAAACCAAGTTCTTTATATGCACAGCTCTCCCATATGGGTACACAAGTGGGTCTACAGTTATGAGTTTGAATTTTCAGTACATTAAGCTACTCCATGGAAAGTCTTTGTTCACACTGCATGATTCATGCTGTGAGTTACTTTACATCTTCTGCAGAGTAAAAAACCATACAACTTTTTTGGGCTCCATAGTCTGATGGGATGCATTGTGTTTGTGTGTATTTGTACATCTGTGTGCACACACTCATGTACCTATGGGTGTACCTATAAACACATATATGCACTTATAGATGCACACGAGTTTGCACAAAGGGTAACAGCAGACATCCTGGGGTTTGTGGTCTGTTTAGAGGGGTTTCACCGTCTCTCTCCTGTTATGCACAGTCACAGTGATTAGTGCTGGAGTAGGGAGTTAAGTTCCCTCTGATGAACACAGAACCTCGAGGCAGATTTAGAGAACACAGCAGTGTCAGGGGATGCTGAACAGAATTTTTCTTCTTGTAAAAACAGCTAGGCCATGTCACTTTGAACAACTAACAAAGTTTTCACAGGAATGTTTAGCCTGACATCAAGTCTTTAACTCCTTTCTGTTTTCTTTGCTGGACCCTCCTTATAACAGTTAGTGTCTCAAACTATGCATTTAAAAAAAAAAAAAAAAAGTAACAATAGAGAACAGTGAACTCCAGGAAATCTTCTGTCTCAGGAATGAAGGAATGTGATGTTCAGTTATCAAGAAGTTGCAGTACCATAGAGGAGGATGAAGAGGACTTCTTCCTGCCACTCATTATGCTTGATATTCCTCACTTTAAATCAAGCTTGATATACATTCTTAAAACCATCAAACTTTCCTAATTATTCTGTACCAGGTTTGTTAGTATTTACTGTCCCTGTGGCCTCTTCTTGTGTGCGCTGGAGTCCTCCTTTATTTGGTGTTCATTCAAAGAAAATACCGTGGAAAACAATATAACAAATCATGCTGCCAAAAAATCAGAAATGACATTCAAGTTCTCATTTACAATAAGCACCTCAGTGATTTTTAGGTTCATTGAAATTCCCCATAAGGGCAGAAAAAAAATCTTTTTTTCCTAGTAGTCTGTCTTCACTTTTACACTTTTATTGGTCAAAGCTTCCAGCTGTGAATAGATTTGGCTCCCTTTGCCCTGGTTTCTTGTTCTATTATGTGTATATTTTTTTTTCCCATTTAAAATGCTTAGAAGATGAATAAATGTGTCAACAATTTAGATTTAAAAAAATAAGTTCATAACTTCACTCCTTTCAGGATGAATTGGTACCATTGTAGTGCTCTTTAAAGAATGTCCCAATCTTTGCAATAGTTTGAGATTAAGATACTTGATAGAAGCTTATCTGAGGATTAATGAAAAAAATACAGTTTGCTGTCCATCATGTTTGCTTTTTTATCACTCGCCATCTTGCACTGGAAACCCAACAAAAGTGTTGAAAGCTAGAGATTATACAAGTGCAAAAAAAGCAAAAATTGCCTGAGGCCTACAGAAAGACCAGGCTGTAATCATTTCTCAAGATCTGTAGATTTGTTCCAGGTAAAGGAATTTTTTTTTTCCCCCCACAAAGCCAATTTATTAAACATTCCATCAGGAGGGCCTGCTATCCTGAACAAGAACAAGGCAAGCCTGGGTAAAAATGCAGTATATCATTCACATGAAGTTTTTCAAAATGTATTTGAGTAGCTGAGGAACATAAAGATGTTAAAGAAGTAAAAAAAAAGGTAAATAATAAAAATTTTGGTGTGTTTTTCTCCTAGAACTTCTGGTATGTGTGTTTTTTCTTCCAGTGCATTGTGGTGCAAAGTGTGATGGCAGAATGCCTGTGGTTCTGCTGAGTGCAGGGAATGAGATTAAGATTCTACAGAAAATACAAGGTTCTCAAGACCAGTAACCACAGGTAAGAGACACGTTGCTGTTTCACTCTTGTTAAATTTAATCTAAACTAGTACTTAATCTTGACTCTATTTGCTACATAATCTAATATAATCATGCCTCATTTTTGTTTTGAATCCAGGACATTCCATAGTAGATATGAAAACCACATTTCTACTGGTACTTATTACCCTGAAGGATTAAAAACTTTGACTAATCTAAAATTGGTTCATGTCAAAATATTCTGGATTAGCAACATGATCTGGGAGTCAATATTATCTCATGTCTGTGTACCCTTAGTATACCACATCAATTTTCTCATAATTCTACTGAAAATTTCCATTTCATTTTTCAAATACCACCTCCTTGGAGTGAATTTTAGCATGTTTATAGGTAATACTACAGCCACTCATGTATTTTACTGATCTACATTTTTTATGTGGTTAGTTGCCTTTGAGTTACTTGTCATTAAGTCTTTAGGAAATATTTAAGAATTTTACCGTGGTATAGAAATACTATTTTGTATACCTAAACCAGCATTGTTAGAAAGCAAAATTACAGTTCTGGGATAACTTGTATCAATAATTTTTTTAACTTTAGAGAACAAAAGCCATGACAACTATGCTGCATTTTTGATAACTTGCATAATTTCTGCCTTCTTGCACACAAAGTAGAGTTACAGGGTCTGCTGGTATCTCAGGTGACAACAATGCATGGACAAAGTATGGATAAGATGGTAAGCAAACTGACAATTTTTTTTCTCAGCACTGCCATAACGTGATTTGAAATTCAGAAAATCTACCTGTGATTCAAAGCTTTGAGGTCATCTACTACATACACTGCCTCAAAATGTTACTGTGTGTCTCTACTGCTCTGGTCCTTTGAAATGCAGTAAGCATTAATCCAAATTCAATTGTTTTAATCAGATTTCGTGGAGAAAGTACAAGTAGGTGGAGGGTTTGTGAATTACCTTGCAAATGGATATGCAAGGTGTAATTTGGTAACTATAAATGAGAAAACAGTAACAATTAAAATTGAATAAATCTTTATCATGGAAATCAAGAATTTATTGAAGGGTCAGTACAATGACTATTGTAACTGAACCATGTAAATATTAATCTAATACTACTTTATTTCAAATTAAAAATACAGTTGATAGCTGATATAGAGGTGATAAAGTACTTTTACATCTGAAATTAATGAAAAAGCATCTACTGATTTTAATGGAAATGGAAAATTCATTTATGAATTGGTCATATCTACAAGACTATTTGTAAAATTACAAATTCACTCAAACATAAAGCTCAGAGTTGCTTATAAATAAAGCCTGTGTGGATACATAAAGATCTGAAATTCATAATAAAATTATTCTGTTAGTAACACCAGGGCAGAATATCTAATCCAATGTCTAAGATGTAGCAGCTGTCCAAAATTTGTTTTCAATTTCATTTAGGGCTCTTTCTTACTCTAGGTAAAACTTTTATGTAGTTCTTGAAATTTGAAAATTCTCACATCATGTACTGAATTGTTGGCCCAGCTGCTGTCTGTCCCAGCTTCTGAGACATTTTGCTGTTATCCTTTCTTTTCTGAAGACAGACAACTGCTGCCTGTGGAGAAGGGGTGGAAAGATGCATCCATAAGTACGACACAACTTTGCAGCTCACATTTTAGCTGCCTGGTACCACAGCTGTGAGAAAGAGCGATGTGGGAATAGAGCCTGTTAATACAGAAAATGAGAACCAAGTGCAGATGGGTACAGCTAGCACAGGCAGTGCTGTATCCCAAATCTCACTGCAGCTACTCCACTGGGTTCTATTTGCACATGAAAAGCAAAGGACTTTCCTGTTCTCTCCCTCCATCATCACTTAACCTCATCCAGAATTGCTATAGATGTCAGCATGCAGAAAACAATTTTTTTTTCTATTTAATTTCATCAAAAAGAGGTTCTGAATAGATTTTTGAGCTTTTTTTTCTAATATTAAAAAAATATTTTTTTTAGTTATGAAACCTTATTCAAGGCATTCTTTGGGCTTAAAAAAAAAGATTGATTAAAAGCCTTTTGTAAGAGTGACTTCTGAAGTTTTTCAGTAATAATTTTGAGAATTCTTTATTAATCACAGTTACAGCAGAGCTGGAGGAAGAATAATTCTGGGTTTGAGCATGGCTGTCTGTGGAAAATGATATCAAATATAGATGAAAATTAAAGAAATAATTTTACAAAGTAATTGTATGGCCAACAGTTACCTGGTCAGAAGCCGATTTAGAATCAACAAGAATCCAAATATTTTGACAGAATTTGAGAAGATCCTTCTCCAGATTTTCAACTTTTTCTCGGAGTCCACACTTATTATTTCTGATTGTTCCATTTGAATGGTGAAACTGGAAATACACTGTAGAAGCTGAAAATATATTCTGCAGCTAATTGTGAAAACCACAGAAATGGAAATTATTTCTCCTTCTGCATCCACTTCTAAGGAACATTCTTGCAAATTAGTTATTGAAAAATGATTGTTCAGTGGATGTAAAAAAATATTGATTTTAAAAGTTTTGAGTTGTTCTTGAATAACCTGTTCAAAAACAAGTTTGTCAGTTAAAAAAAAAAAGACATTGTTTATTTGTGACAGGTTGAGGTGCAAAAGACATGGGATAACAGCCTCACTCTGCAGAAACTGGTGACTTTTCTATGACGTCTTGTTAGCCTATGCTGCTTCAAGAATGAAATTTCAGTTAATTCAACTCAGTTCAAGAACGAAATGAACACCAAAGATCACACACTTAGTCACAGATGTAGATGTTGCTTTAGATACAGATACTGATTTTCTTGTGTTCAATTTGTCATTAAAAAAAAGGGGGAAAAATAAAAATACAATAATAAATCAAGAAGACCTACCCACAAAAACAGACACACACCATCTTTAACTTTCATCTCTACTCTTGAATATTTCCCTCTCAAGCCAGTCCATCATCACTTTTTTTTTTTAACTTTAAGGCAGTGTGTTTAAAATAGCAATACAAAAAATTCAAAATGCAGCATATTTGTTTTAGTAAAACGAAGATTGAGCGCAACATCAAAGAAGCCAGGAAAACCGTGGCATGAGGCAGCATGAAAATCTGGGAATTTTCTTCTTAAATATATATGTTTTTTTCATCTGTACAGTTATTTCTGTTAAATTTCTCATTCACTGGAGTCTGCACAGCTCAGAAACAAGCAGTTTCATTAATAGCAGCAACTGAAAGTAAGATTCTCTTTCCAATGTTGTCTGTAAGATCTGCATGAAATGCAGAGTGTAATGAAATGCAATGTTTTATTTGTTCAATGTGCAACTATTTTATGTAAAAAAGCTATTAATTGGTGATTATTTTACCTAATTTTTTCCCCTTCATGAATTAATAATATTTTCAGCTCCCCACCTAAGCTATAAAACTCAAGTTAATGAATTAAGTTCATACATCAATAACAAATCTGATAAAGATTTCAGGGTGAAATGAAATGGGTGAATAACCAGCACAGAAGTAGTCATTCAGAGGTAAAGCAGAAAGAAGAGTAAATAAATAAATGATAAAAATCCCCAGCTCTGCTGGTAAGCAATACCTTAGGGAGTTAAAAGTTCCTTGTTGACCCAAGACCAAAAGTATCTAATAACATTTCTAAAACAAAATCACAGAATTTGAGTAATTGTGATTCAAAGCCTGGTTTCCCGTTTTCCAGATTGAAGTATGAAATTTGAGGAAATATGGGTTAAATTTGAAAGCATCAAGTAATTTATCATATCTGATTACTTATTTTGCAGCATCTTTGGAGAGAATTGCCCTGTTTTGCTTTTATTTTCTGGTAAGAACTGTTCCAGCCTTTCAATAAGGGACAAAAAAGAAACCATGGGTGATTAGACAAGAAGTCACCCAATCTGAAATATATAAAATTCATCAAAACACATTCTGCTGCAATCATAATGCAACCAGACATATTTCATATTTTTCATTGTTCATACATCACTTTTTGAAATGCATAAGTTCATGCCTACGTACACTCCTACTAAAGTTATGCGAAGGTCATCACCAGAAAGAAAGGTTAGAACAGAGTGTTTTTAAAAGTGTCACACCATTGGATTTGTCCTTATAAGAATTCAAAGAAATTACTGGCTCCTCATTTTAGACATATTTAGACAAACAAGATGTGGCACTCAGACCTACTGGAACAGAAGAGGGTTAAGAAAATGGTACATTCAAGTTTTTCCCAAGACACCAAGGCCAGAAGGAGGTTCAGGCTGGATTGCCCTTCTCTGTACCCACTCCACAAAAACTTGTGGCATGAAGTGAGTGTGTTGGGAATATTTCTAGCCCTGATAGTAAGGATTATTCTCATTTTTAATCTAAAATCTAGCAATTTCTTCATCTGACTAATGAAGTGATAATCGTAAACATGTTTTCCAGCCAACTCAGAGTAAACAGTCATCACTTGAGAGAAAGTTTTTGTATTAATCATGTCATGCTCTTAGTACATGACCTTATTTAGCCTAAGACACCAAATTTTATGTCTCAAAAAAACTTCTGCAATTTATAGTCTTTCCCTAACACACTTGGTTAATATGGATATGCAGTTACTCAGTTTTTATGGTCAGGAAACAATTGTGACGAATTAAATCTATTTCTCTACTATCCTAAGATAAGAAAATGTTTTTGCAGAGGAGAGTCTTTTGCCCAAAACCAAGATTATGCTCAAAGTAGATACAACCCTATGTACTTTAATTCATTAGTTACATGCCCACAGCAGCAAATTAAACATGTAATACCTCTCTAAATTCCTTAGCTTCTTAGACACTAATCTATTATTGGAAACATTACAAGGTGGAAATACCCTTAGAGATTCTACCAGCTTACCTCTGATAATGCAGACTTGTTTTTACTGTTATCTTAAAATATTTAAATCCTTTTAAGACCTGTTATAAACATTTTCAAAATGTCAAATGCTACAAAACAACTTTTATTAGTATATGTGGTACATCATTGCACTATCTTATTAATGGAAAATAAAAAAGAAAGAGGAGGAGATGTAGGGAGAAAAAAAATGTATTCTCTATGTTTAGTTTAAGATAGACCACACCACACCTCTGCATTCTAGCAAGTTTAATATGATGTGAAGGTCACATTGGTATCTTCCATTGCTTTGCATGAAATGAATGCTGTACTTAAGGGTCAGCTTTAAAGGTAATGGACTTGCAGTAATTCTATCAATCTGTTTTGGTACTATGTAAAAAAATACTAATGAAGATTATTATGTTTCTACAAGCATTTTTTTCTTGCATATCAGACCTTATTTAAATTCAAGACTCTGTATTGTTGCAAAATTATCTCTAAACCCTGAAAAATACTCCAGCTTTTCTCCTGCTGATAGTTTTCATCTCCTACTTTGTGTAGCATGATGTCTGGACTCCAGACCACTGCAGGCAGAGCAGAGGCATCCAAGCAGAGATTTTCACTCCAAGCAGAGAAGTTTGTCAGTCCAAGCAAAGAAGTTTGTCAATCAGTTTTGGTGCACAGTACACTTAGTACAGAGCCATGTTTGAGTTTACAAAGCTGCCTGCTTGGCTTGCATCTCATCAATCAAAGGGATGGATCTCCCTGGCAATACATCAACAAGGAAATTTCACTTCTTCCAGCATTATTTTCTAAGCTTGAGATGACCCAAAGCCTGTGTACTAGAAAATGCCTAATTTTGAGGAAGGAATAGTGAAACTTTTTTTATCTCTTTTCCACTTCTACTCTCAAATTCTTGTCAATGTTCTTTTGATTTTGTCTGAGTAGAATGGCAGAGTACAAACATAAGGAAAAAAAAAGGTTAAACAAAGACACAACTTGCAGCTCAGAGAATCGATCTTCTCTGAATCCTTATGTCATTCTCATGTGCCTCCAAGGTAACAAGCAGGGAAAATGTCTCTAAGAAAAGAGACCTAAGAGATGATTAGAAAATAGCAATAAGAAAGTGAAGGAATTCTTCCACGTATACAAAAGTCCTTTAAAGTTCTTGCCTGCAGGTTACACAGCAGGAAATGTAAAATCAAGCAAATTAATAGAGACTGATAGCATCACAATGGCATAGCATCAGTTCTTTCAAGCAGTGTGGTGAGCCATAGCATGCTCTGTGATTTACAAGCAGTTTTTCTGTTCTCCTGCTTGTCTTCTCTTTGCTTTGTTGCCCGTTGTTTGGTCCTGATCTGTATTCCACAGGTCCTGACAGTGCCACTGGGAGAGCCCCTGATTTCTCTGAGTGTCACCAAGCATGTTCTGAGAGACATGTTGTCAGTGAGACATCTTCTAAAGACTTTTTGAAAGCATTTTGCCTTCTAAAAAAAAACATAAGAAAAAAGTTAAAATGGAAAATGAAGCTGAAATTGCAGAAGAATGCAGAAAATTTTGGCGTGTTGTGTTTTATGACTTCCACACTTTTTAAGTTTAAAGAGAATACTGTGATTTAAATTAGAATAAATTGAAATTCAGTATTTTCAACAAAAACAAAGCTTTCAAACAGGAAAAAATATTAAAGAAAAAAAAATTCTTAGAAAGCAAACATTTTAGTTGTGAGGAAAGGAATATGGGGGATCAAAAACTATGGCCCAGATGAGGTGATTGGCTAAGTGACTTTCAGCAGTCAAGAATGCATTTTGCTTTCCCACTAGTAACCTTGATTTCAATCAATGGGAATTATACATGACCACAAAGAGAACAGCAGTAAGGATTTGAACTGAGTTTGCTTAAACTGTTACTATCTTTGTAATTTGTATAGGAAATCTATATGATTATCTAGACAATGTCAAACATTAAAGAATTATTATTGTTCTATTGTTATTTTGTTCTATTTTTACAAAAGCCTAAACCAGTTATTTTAGTATCACATTAAAAGGAGTATTTTTTGTATGCTCTGTATTCACCCAAGTTTATTGTATCTCAGATATACTAAATAAAATATTCTTTTCAATATCATCTATATATTTTTGCTGCTGAGAAATGCCAAGTGAATAATTAATTATCATATTATTTTTCTTTCTCATAAATCCTTACTAAGTCCAGAATATGTTGGTGCCTCATGCAGGAAATAATATACACTTAGAAATGGTCATGAACCAGGACTAATCTAGAAAAACAGCTATACCAAGCAAGGTGTCTGCCTCCAGAAGGGGCAACATATTATGCATTAATTTGGATTGAATTTTTAGATTCCATTTTATGGTCAACCATCCAAATTCATTCAGAAAATTGTTTCTTTGGTGGGGTTTTTTTTTGCCTTTCTAGCATTATATGCAAAACTCTGTGCAAACATCACTCTGCAGCTTTTCACACAGGTCATCTTGTGAGGGATCGATTCAGGACCTGAACATCAAGCACTGAGCAAAAGTACTGCTTGATTTAAGAGATTAATACAGCTCATTGCCTGAAGTCCTTGTCTTTTTCTCTGTGAATAAGAAGTTGCTAATGGGGGGAAAAAGGGCCTGATCACCTCTTTTAAGATATGTTATATGTGCACAGATAGACCCTTGTCTATTGTCATTGAACTGCTTCTTTTACACCCAACAAATGATTTAGGGGACTTGGCTGCCAGCAATATCTTCTGAGCACTAAATACACAGGTAATTAACCAGTTAAAGCTGCTGGATCTTTTTGGGAATAAAGTCTTTCCAAGACATAAGACCTGGAAAAATTTTACCCAGGAAAGAGACAAGTTGCAGTATTTTACAGACACATTAAATCATGTAAACGTTATTGCCACAATAATTACTATTCCCACTGCAAATACTTGTACAGAGTAAATGTACCTCCTGTCACCCATCATGACCCAGGATGCCATTCTGTTCAGATTTGTGCTGTGCCAGAGGCAATAAAATGACCCCTGCTCTAAAATCCTTACTGTCTTCATCCACATTATCTGAATTGATTGCTCTTTGTGAATTGCTATGTCCTTGGTATGTGTTATTTTTATTGGTATACTATTTACATGAGCAAACCAAAGTTAATAATGATGTGCTGGAACAAGATGTACTAAGGAAAGGAGTACTAGATGAGATGACAGAAACTGTCAAAGGGATGGCCTTTGCATCTTTAAACATGAATAACAAGAAATAGCTTTCTTTGGTTCTGATTCTAGTCTGTTTCCTAAGTTTTTGTTCAAGGTGGGAGGAGAGGAAGGGGAGAGGAGGGGAGGGGAGAGGAGGAGAGAGAAAGCTGATTTGTTCCCAAAAAACAATATTGTGCGAAAAGACATTATTTCCCATTAGAAAAATAAACAAACAATCAAAATCAGGTTCTCTGGAAGACCCAAAGTGCAATTTGTTTGTTTTATCAGGAAGCCAGAGGGCAAGACACATGACCAGAGAGAGGGCTGCAGCAATGTGCTATGTGCTAGCTGCTATGGCACCTCTGCTCGCCTCTCCCAAGGTGCCTGCCTCGAATCTTTCAAGGCAGCAAAAGGGAAATAAAAGGAAAGAGATTAGAAATCAGATTAGTTAATTAAAGATGTTTTTAATACATGGAAATTAAAGTGCTTCTGACAGAAGAGAGATTTTACAGGACAAGTTAACCAATATTCAGTTTCCGTACACGTGCGTGTTTGTTTCTTCAAGTTTGTAAGGTGAAGCCTGAAATTTTATGGCTGTGTGATAAAAAACATAGACATGATTCTTTCCTTTGCCTCTTTTCTTCACATCTCAGAGAGAGAATCTATAGAAGAAAAATATTGGGCAAGGTGATCATTGGAATGGATGTTTCTTCTGTGATAATTTGAAAATATTTATTATTTCATATAAACCCAGTGGTTTTATACACAGAATGGCTTCTAAAAAGAATTTCAGAAAAACTCTACTGTAACAAAGATACTACTGTGTAGATGTGCAGTGCTGTCCTTGTCTGGACAAAGTTTGCCCTTTTCCAGTTCCTGTTGTCCCTGTGATTCCCTGCCCAGAAAATTTGTCCTTAATTGTAGGAAGAGGGAAGAGATTTTTCTACTCCATACTTTAGACTTCACTGGGTTTTCACTTGCTTTTCAGAAAAAATTAGCAAAGAAATGAATATTTTGTGGGAATAGACAGATTAGAAAAACAATTATTGCTAAAATAAAAACACACTGAAGTGTTTTACAACTGTTTAATCTTCATTTTATTTTCACTTTGTAAAATAAGGATTTAATTGAAATTATGATTAAAAAGCAAAGTTATATGGATTTTTTTTTCTTCTATATTGTCTTTTAAAATTACCTGTGGAAAAGTCTCAAAAAAACCTCTCCCAACTGATTTTTTAATGGGGAAAAAATAGTATTCTTCAAATCTAGCATTTGCTACAAGTTACCATGGTAGCAAAACAGCAATCAGTGCTTCTGTAAGACTAGACTAATGTCATTCTGTATGATTAGATCTATTTCAAAGCAACTAGACAGTATCCATCCTAATGCTCTTAAGTTATTAAGCATTTTAATTTCATTTAAAAATAACATACGGATTTTTAATTTCAGGAGATAATCAGAGCCTGCTTGAGCAATGACGGTGTCTTCATTTATATTATCGAGGAGGTGAACATGTGATCAAATGACTCAGATGAACTTAGAAGAGAAATCAAAGGCACAGAGACACAGGAAAAAGTTTATTTCAGCAGTGGCAGTTTGTTTAAACAAACAAATTAAATTTAAACAATTGCGACAACACGGACACTGTCGGGAACTGGGCCAGGCAGATTTGCTCCTCAGAGGAGAGAGTGTTAACTACCAGCAACCCACTTATAGACCCCAAAGCATTGCCTCCACCTTCCCACCACTTCTGACTGGGGGCAAGAGCTGCTGCTGCTCTGCTGGGATCTGTATTTTCTTTTAAAAGAGCTGGGCTGTTGTTGGTTGCTGCAAAGTTGTTTACTGTAAAGGCACATCGGTCTCTAAAGGCAAAGACTCCCAAGCAGTAAGTCCATGCTAAAGGCATTTGGCAAAGAGTCCCAAATAAAGTCCCCATTAGAGGCAGAAGCAGCTCCTGGTGCAAAGCCCCAAGAAGGCCAAAGCTGCAGCCTGGTACAGAGTCCTGAGAGTAAGATGCTCCCTGGTTTTTTTCTTCTTCTGTTCTTTCCTTCTTTTTCTTCCTCTTCTTCATGTAGTGGTAGTGATGATGGTGATGGTGGAGGAAGAGAGAGAGAGAGCGCTCTCACTCCAATACAGGGATTCTTATTTACAAATTACTCAATAAGCTAAAACTATGAAACTGAAGCATTTCTTCTTAACCTGTTAGAATTCCAGTTTCTTAGTACGAAAGTTTATATATGACCTATGCTTATGGCCCATCTGTTATATCTGAAAAATGAAAGCAATACTCTTACTATATCTATATTTTTTCTAAAACTATGCTTTGGAGTCTTCATGGAGACTTGCTTTTAAGACTTGTTTCTACACTGATATCTAGGAAATGCTTTTCAGCTCTCATTGCATCTTGTTGATCTCTCTCTGAGGAACTAAGAGCAGCCTCTGTTTTTCAATCTCCAACACTGCTCCACCTCCTGTTGCAGAGCTTTGGGCAGAAGCCACTGCCTTTCAATGCACCATTGGCATAAGAAGTCACAGAATTGTAGAATGGGTTTGGTGAAAAGGGACCTTTACCTAGTCCCAGCACCCCTGCCATGGACAGGGACACTTTCCATTACCCCGTCCAAGCTAGACCTGAACAGTTCCATTTGTTTGAAGAACACAGTCCCCAGCTTCTTTGGGAAACTTGTTTCTGTGCCTCACCACCTCCACACTAAAGAATTTCTTCCTGTTATCTAACCTAACCCTATTGTCCATCAGTGCCCATGTAAAAAGCTTCTCCCCCTCATTTTTCCAAGCCCCTGTAATCCACCCCCTCTCTCTGTAATGGGATTTCCTTTGACTGTCTGTATTGCAAGCCTTCCCTCATCCTCCACTTCGGTCGTGCAACTCCTGTCAGGAGCTGAGCCTGGGGCACCCACCCCTGCTGAGCCCCAGGGAGGATTGTCCCCACAGAGCCACAGAACAGGTTAGCTTGGAACGGACCTTGAAAGGTCACACAGGACACTATGTCTAGATATTGTAGGAAAGTAGCTTATAAAACTCACCTGTAAATCTAGGCAAAAGCATACCAAAGTCAGGAAAGTTCTCCATGGTGGGACATCTTAATGCTCTAATCTCTAAGCACCACATCAAGTTACTGATGTGTTGTTTCTGGTTTATTTAAAGGCAGGTGTTTATTACTGTGTCTAATGTCCCCAACAGCATGTTAAGCTTTGATCACACTCAGAAAAATATCCCTAGAATGACAAAAAATAACACACGGAGGTAGAAACACACAATTGTTTTAAGGTTGCTTGTTTCATCTGCCTCAAACAGGGCAGTTTAGTGACACAGTCATCTGCTGCCCTGTGTTCTGAGTAATTACATCTGGGTCCTATAAATTGGCTGAGTGATCTGTTTTTGCTCCATTATGGTATCCAAGACAGTGATGTGGGGCACAAATACCTGCACAGTTTTCTGTAACTCCAGTGCTCAACACAGGAGTGACCCATGGTTAGTCATAAATCAGTTTTCACTGACATGACTCCATTTTGATGACCATGGGAGTGCTAGGAAGGAGGCAGAAGCATGCAGGAATGAGAGAAATTGCCAAGAGTTAAAACCAGATTTATTTGGTCTTCATTTAAACTGCTATTGTGTCATGCTTTAATGTACTTACTTCAGGTATCATCATTTTCAGGTCATCACAGGTCGGTTTTTTTGCTGTTTCACTTCCTGGCTGAGTACATTCACACATCAGCATTCACTTCTCAACCTTATCAGTACTTTACTCGTTATTGCAAACATTGTCAAAATTCCTTCTTAAGCTCTAAAACTCAGAAGTATTTTGCTTGAAGTTTGTTGCTTCTATTTCAGACTTGAAAGACACTTGTGTGTCCAGAACATTGTTTGTTTTCTTTCCAATTATGTTGTTTGGTCTATAAAAGATATCGCTTACAAGACTTGTCCTGCTTTTAAACAATCTGTATGTTTCTATGTAAGTTCTAACATTAGAAGCAGTGTTTTTTCCTGCGGCAATACACAAGATAATTAAAATTAATAGTCCTTGAGGCTCCTGCATTAGTTAAAAATCATTAGTGATCAAAAATCAAAGGTGTCTGTGTATTTATAGCATCTATGATATACTTGTAGATATTACACGTCCTTTAGGTAACCATCTGAATACTTTTTCCTCTGAACCCAGACACTCCAGCACAGAAGCTGTCCAGACAGTAGAGGTGGGATGAATTTCAGGCTGACTGAATTCACTGCATTTTTTCAAAAAGCTGCTGCCTACAGAATGTGTAGGCAAAGGTGTGCTAAATCAAGGGGAGAAAAATTAATTGTGGAAAGTGAATGGCGTAAAAAATATTTGTTCCACTCACATGTGGCCACGCAGATCTGGAAGAGAGGAAGAACTTTCCAGGCACTGGCTGGGGAACTTGAAAAGCCTGGGTAAAGTTTTCTCTGCCTGTGGCACCCCAAAGACTCCAAGGTCCACCATGGTGTATCAGGGTGCAAGCTGCTCTATTTTCTCTTCTTCTGGAATTAGAGAGAAGCAATCTCTTGAAGGAACATTTTTGATATCCTTGTATTTTTCCTAGACCTCCTTTTGTCTTGGGAGCAACCTGACCCTTGGGTTTACATTTCACTACTAATACAAAAAAAAAAAAATTACTCAACTTAAAGGAAATTTCAAAATGATTACAAGTATGATTGGTATTGATGAAGCAGTAATACTCTTTCTGCCTCACAAAGTGCATGCATTAATTCATCTCTGGCTCCAAGAACTGTGCTGCTAAAAAATTTAGCTGAAGTTTTATTGAGAGGTTTTTATGACTGACAAAATATGTATTTCATATAGTCAGGGTGTTTCTGCCACAAATCCTGACTATTTTACTGCCAATATTCAATCTTTCATAAAAATTAGCTCCATAAAAACAGTCATAAAACAACAGTAAAAGGAATTTGTCTTTACATGAAAATATATATCTTGAAACAAATAGTTTTAAGCAAGAAGGAGGATATTTTCAAAAGCAGTGCTTCACTCACCATATGATTTCTTCTTTTTAATTATAAATGTCAGACTCTGTCTAAGAACATGGGAAATCAATTTGCTTAAACATGAATTTTATAAGTATGAAAAAGGATTAAGGAAAAATGAAGACATTTCATTCTGTCTAATATGAGATATTTCCTCAACTGATAATCGTGATTAACGAACTAAACAACTACATTTTGTTTCTAGGGTTGTTTTTGGGTTTTTTTACAGGCTGACAACTGTTAGCTGTCACTTTGAGGCACTGCAAAATTACATATGGTAGCTGCTCATTAAGAGATGATTAGTAAAAAACACTTGCAACACTTTATTTTTAAATTTATCCCCATTTAGAGTATTACTTCATCATTGATTGTCAAAGAGATAGCTATAGGCATTATAAACATTACAAACTATCATGCTTCTCAGAGGCTGACGGGTGAAGCAAGATGATGTTTGTATGTAGCAATTCCAGGAGAAGTGAAGCTCACACAGTATTTTGTATAGTATAAGTCTATTACATACTAACATTCTATAGTATCTTATATTTCTAACAAAAGTAAGATATATACAACTTTTTAAATGCATTTGCCTTGGTGAAGTCACAGAACCACAGACTTATAGAATGGCTCAGTGTCAAAAAGGACTTTAAAAATAATCCCAAGAACAGGAACATATTCCTTAGATCAGTTTGCTCAAAGCTTCATTCAATCTGGTCTTGAACATTTCATGTGGCCAAGTGTTTTACAAGACCGTGGTATAAAAGTTGTATTTCTATGAAGAAAACTTAATTGTTCTGCATTCAAGTAAAATGGACATCTCAAAGGATTCAGATATTCAATCCACCCATACAGGTACCAAGTGAAGTCTGTTGGATGTATCTGACCATCCAGATGGTAAACTGACAACTATGCTGCTGAAATTTACCTCTCCAGCAAAAGGAATCTGCAGTTTGCACTCATCCAGGTTCAAATCAGATTCAGTGAATCACATTCAGAGTGGCATTAAGGCCACTGTTATCAAGAGAACAAATCTAAGTGTTCTTGGGTCAGCAGCAACTTGTGATACTTGTACTGGCATTACAGATCCATTCCCTCATAAAGATGAACTCAGCATAATCTGTAGCTGGAGTCATGTAGCAATGTCTCCTAAATAAGGACACTTTTTCTGCTTCTTCATATACAAGGAATAGTCCCTAAACCACATAGCTGAAATAAGGTAAAACAACAAAACCAAAACAGCAAAAAAATTGTCTGAAATTTTTTTTTCTCCTTTTGATATGTTCTGTATTCTAAAGAGAGCTAACTGAAAAATGTATTTCTCTTTTCTTCTGCAGGTACTTAATTTCAACATTGCTTGAAAAATATAATTTCAAAGTGTAGTTCGGTGAAAGAATAACGATCCTTCTCATATGCTAGATTTCCAGTCCTGTGAATTTTAAATTCTCTCTTCACACTGGTACAACAGCAGTGGGTTTATTCTAATATGAACTTTCCTATTTCCTTTTCTTCTCACTTTCTAACAAAGTAATAGCTTAGATTTCAATTCTTCCAATGAAAGGTGAGGGATGAATGCAAGTGAGCTCAGGGGTCTCATACCTCTCAGTGAAAGTCATTCCTGTTCTAGACTCCAGAACTTCTAGACTAGCTGCACCAAAACCAAAAACAACAGAAAAACACCACAAAACAAAACAAAACAAAAACCCACAAAAAAACCCACAAAAAACCCAACAAAAAACAAACAAACAAACAAACCAAAAACCAACCAACCAACCAAAAAAAAACCAAAAACTGACCAAAAAACTGACCAAATGCATGTCATGAGTAAGAACTTGAAATAAGGCTTTGTTATGAATACAAGGTTGTTTTCTTTCTCTTGTGCAGGTGAATGGAAATAGTTGACTTCAAAACCTCTTTAAGATGTTTGACAATTGAACAGGAAAATCTGCCAAGTCCTTGTGAAAACAACGTCTTTCTAGGCACCCTTTTAAGTGTATTGGCAGCAGCCATAAATATCAGAGCAGGCTGACAAATTTTCTGGAAGTGCCACATACTCACTGTACCCTGTGACACCTCTGAGGATCAATCAGAGAGCGACTTCATTCCCCCATTACAAGAACTACTGTTGTGACATCACAGCAAAAATGCAGCAACATCAGAGCTCAGCCTAGCTTGAAAGTGGAAACTAATTTCTAAATTTGGACACTGTAAGATTCATAAACAATGTGCTGTGGAGGTATTAGTCTTTCTGTCTTTCCTGACCATGCAATCATTTCTGAACACAGATGAGCGCAAGCACACGAACACCCCACGAAGATTTTGCTCAAAACTTTGAGTGGGGATCAAGAGGCCTGGAAGAACTTTGGTGTTTGAACTCTCAGAAAGATGAGTACAGTAATTTCACGAATATAAGCCGCAACTTTTTCATTGAAGAATCCAGCCTACCCCAGTAGTGCGGCTTATATTCAGGTACGACTTATCTATGGACCAATCCCAGTGAAATCCCAACTCGGAAGTGAGAGCCAGCTGGGGAGAGAGCTACCATGGAGCCGCTGCCGGGTGGGCAGTGAGCCGGAGCCGCTGGCGAGCAGGCAGCGGGCCACCGCTGGATTGCTGAGGCCAGCCCAGCTTTGCCGCCTTCACACGACCAAACGAGCTGCCTTTGCTGCGTTCACGCGGGCGAGCGAGCCGCCTTCACTGCGGCCAGTGCGCTGCCACTGGCGCCGCCTCCCTTGGAGTGGGTGAGCGAGCATCGCTGGCACCGCCTCGCTTGGAGCAGGGGCCGATTCCACCACTTCCCTTCACACAGGTGAGCCGGTGCCGCCAGCGCTGCCTTCCTTCACACAGGTGGGTGAGCGAGCGCCACTGCCGCCTCCCTTCACACGGGCAGGCGAGCAAGCGCAGCAGCCGCGGCATCCCTTTGCACGGGGGAGCGAGTGCCGCTCCCCGGTGCTCCCGCTGCCTGCCGCTCCTGGTGTTGCCGTCTCCCGCTGGTGGCTGGCCCCTCCCAGTGTGGCCCTGGCGCTGCCTGGCTCCTCAGCAGCACCTCCACCCTGCTGCACAGGGGAAAAAAAAAAGAAAAAAAAAAATCCTGTGGTTTATATTCGGGTGCAGCTTATATATGGACAAATCCCGTAGTCTGTCCAGCAACCCGGAAGTGCGGCTTATATTGAGGTGCAGCTTATAATCGTGAAATTACTGTACCTAAAATATGAGAGCTAACACGTATATCAATTGCACAGTTTTTTTATACAAATTGTTCATATAGATTCAAGTGTCATCAAACTTTGCTGCAAAAGTAATAGTAATGAGCTCTTATAATTTATGTTTTTCAAGGGTAAAAAGACAGACTTCTCCAAGGTGAAAACTGTGAAGACATGGTTCTGCTTATTTCCTTCCGCCCATTTTTAGATGATTCCCCATTCAACACCTGTATCTGAAGCTCTTTTCACTCTCTTTTGAGCATTCTGGTGCTTAACTCTTTGATACACTGTGATGATGTCACAACTAATGCAGAGATGTTGCCATCCAAAGCCTAGAGTTACTTCAGAAGGATGTAAAGACCCCTCTGACTGGTATCTGAAATGCTTAACACCTGTTAATTTCTATAGCTGTTTAGCATAATACCACCCTTAAAACTTTTCTTTATTTTTTACAAGGTTAAAAAGTTTGGCTTAATTTTGTTTTCTCTCTTTCATTACAGTATTTTAGTTTTATGTCCAATGTCTATTTTGCATCATTATTGAGAGTTTTAAGACTGTGAGAGTGTAGGTTATATACCTTTAAATACAGCCAGCAGAGTACAGTTCTTGATACCTTGAAGGTGGTGACTTTTGCAACCTCCCAGCTTACCTAGACCATTCTGCCTCCACTTGAATGCCACCAAGTTATTTTAATACAATGTGTGTATGTGAAATTAATTGCCTTAATTGCAATCACTTTTAAAATAATTTCAAGCTTAATTTCAAGCGAGAGTATTTATATAAGGCATTAACCAAAGTTTTGCGGTTGTTTTTTAAATAGCTTCACAAATTGAAGGGAGCATTTGAAAAAGAAGGTGATAATGTTTCCCTATTCTTGCTTCAGGCACATAAATGTTATTTCCTCTGAAATGTCATGTATTGACCATCTGAATCTTGATAAATCAGAAGATAGATTGCAGTGGAGCTCTATGTATTTAAGTATCAAGCTGATCCATAACTTTCACAGCAACCAAAAGCCATTTCTTGTCAGTGCTGTCCAGAATATATCCTGACAGTTCAGTGGGAGTTTCAGTGCCATTTATTTTCAAATCAATACTCAATTACTAAGAGGAAGATTCACTCCCTTGCCCATTTTCAAGATGAAATTATGGACTAGAGCAATAACACTTAGTCAAGGCAAGCCACTGTCCATTAACTCATGATGCTACCAAAAAGCCATCCAGACACTTTATTAAAGCTCAGTCTTTTTTCAGCTTTTAATTAATCATTGTGAAAAAGGCCTTTCACATTGTGACTGATGACCAGAGAAAACAATTTTCTCCTAACTGCCTTTTAATTTCAACTCTGGGAGTGCTCATTGACTGAATCTCACAACAACCCATCAATGCTAGTTTTTAATGTGTTTTCTCCTTTGTTATTGAGAAGAATGGAGTGGCAATGAGGCTTTGTGCTCCTCTTCATAACTCAAGTAATTGATTCAGTAAATGCCTCACATTTGCTAGTGGATAAAAAGTGCTGTCAATGTAGATAGTAGGTACTATATAAATTACTCCATTAACAGGAAATAAAGCTATTTACAATTTTTTAAAGTGCAAAGTATAAATGGCTTTAAAAAAAGAGAAAGGACTACTACTTCTTACATGTCTGTATGGGCTTTTTATTTTATCCTGTAAATAGTAGTAATAGGATATAAAGGATCAGAAAAAGATTAGCAGACTAAGGCTGCCATCCTGCAGCACTGTGCCTTAAGTGTGTAGCCTATTTCAAATTATTCTTCTTGAAGAAACTGAACACTGAAAGTAACTCTTGAGGAAAAACTCAAAGTACTCCTCAACAGTGGTCATATAGCATAAATCTGGTTGTACTTTTTAGTTATTTTGGACACTGGACACTGGAGGATAAGAGATTAAAGACACTTTCCAGAGAAAAGGAAAATAATTGAATTATAAGCAAATAGATGCATTCTGTGTTTACAGAAGCAAAACATTTACTGAAACTACTTTGTGTCTTCCAGAAGCAGAATTTTTCTCTACATTTGACAGTGATTTCCAGGAATTGCATACCTAGTAAAGCAATGCTCTCATCAAAGAATGGCAGATAGAATATAACACTGTAAGTGGATATGCTGTAGTATATACTACTATTATCCTAAAACAATAATGAATACTTGGAAGAATTTTATCCGTGCATATTTTATGTATTTTTTTAATATAAACCTGTTTTTATACTCATTCACAAATTAAAAAAAATCACTCAATTCACAAATATTTACAAAGTAATATAATAAAATATATTACTTTAATATAATGAATAATGCAATAATAGTGGAATATATTGCTGCAGTTTTAGATATGACTGTTCTGAGTCTATAGCTTAAAGATTAGGTGGGTTCTTAGCTTTGAACCTGCTTAAATTTTTCTGAACACATTCCTTCAGAAATACTTGTATGAAGGTAGGTCTATTGATTAAAGACCAGCTGCATTACAAATTACTAAACATGCCAAAATAAAGTGTTCTATCAAAACAGCCCATATTGATGAACCTTTACATAGACAATGGCCTACACATGAAAAAAAACATAAACATGGCACCTGTTTAGGAGTCTTGGTCTCATTTAGAAAGGACTATCTGTAGATATTTTCCAATACATAAGGCACATGCATTTAGTGGCATTGTGGAAAGAAAATTCAGCTATTTTATCAGTGCACAGTAGAGGAATGACTGAACACACATGAAAGATTCAGAGAAATTAAAATAATGACAGTCTATTTGTAAGTTGAGCACCCTTCCTAAACCAGGAGGAGACACAGCCATGGACTGCAATGGGACAGACAAAATACGGAAAATCCCCCCATGTAAGGATCAGTATTGAACACATAATCCCTGGTCCTTGTTAATCAGCAGTTCCAGGTTACTGCACCTTTCTTTATAAAGATGAATAAAATGAGCTATTTGTCAAGTAGTGGTTGTTTATTTTGCTGAAAAAATGGATACGTGTTTAGTAGAGGCTTCATGACACTAGAACAGCTTGTCCAGGGAAGTTTTGCTTCCCAGTTACTGGGAGTGCAAAGCCAGGGCTTTGAGAAACCTGATCCAGTTGAACGTCACTGCCCACTGAGTGGGGCTTGGAACAAGATAATCCTTAAGGTCCCTTCCAATCCAAACCAGTCCATGATTCTGTGGTTCTATTTCATTACCAGAAGCTTTAAATTCCAGCACTATTTCTCCCAACTCCTTCATCATCAAAATATAACAGATTTTCTTGCAAAATCCATTTTTTACAGTTTAGTTCTACTATCTATAACAGACTAAGTATAGTTTCTCAGCCTAGTTTCTCAGGCTGAAAGTATTAAATAAATGGACCTTCTATCCCTTCCATGTAGGCAAGTCACAGAACAGACCTGTCTGATTATCATTGCAGTGTCCTTCTCTAAACTTTGGAAAATTTCTTCTGGCTTCATAATTCTCTCATTTATTACCGAAAGCAAAAAACATTCCCATGCCCTTATATTGCATGTAGAAGTATTCCGTATATTTTGTGTGGTCATTTAATATTCATTCTCCCAGTACGGAATAAGACAATTTAATGAGATTTTTCCATATGTAGCTAATTTTATGGATCCCCATAATGCAGATAGAGAATGAGCCTACCAACAAGGAAGGCTTGACTTTTGTGACGTCCCAGATGATACTGGGGTTCTCACACATCTCATATGAGTGATGGATTCTGCATTTGGTGGGATCACCAGTACCCATCATGCACCAGAGCCCTTAGGAACATCCGTGGGGAATTAATCTAATGTTGTATTCACACAAATATTCCTGGGTTGCCATGGCAATTCTCTAGATACTCTCTGAAAAGGATAGCATTGCTGAAGTGAACTTGGACACCTTATCCTGAATTCTGATGTTTAGGGGTCAGAAGTTCACCACCAGGCATCGTATTTAAAAAGCTTTCTCTGAACAGGAGAATAAACATTGTGTTCAGTACAAGGGAATGTTAGAGACTAAAATATTTTGTGTGTCTTTTTTAACAAGAATCTTCACTGTTCAATCTCCACCCTGCTTTACAGTTATAAAGTGAAGAAAGTACTCCAAAAGTTTTATTTGTGTGTCAAATTCTTTGAATAAAGTAGACAAAACCACATCTCTGCATTATATGGCTATTGTGTATAAACCAAAATTATTAGCTGTCAAGGTGATTATTGCATGTGTTGTTTTACTGTGTCTTATTTTACAACACTTATTTAACTCAATCACTGCTTTGTGCTATTTCACAGAATAGTTGTGGTTGGAGGCCATCTCTAGAAATCATCCAGCCCAAGCCTCTGCTCAGAGCAAGAGCACCTAAAGCAGCTTGTTTATGGCCATAACTTATTGGTTTTGAATGTCTCTAAGGCTTGAAACTTCACAACCTCTCCGGGTAACCCATTCAACAATTTGACCACATTTACAGTAAGATGCTTTTCCTTATGTTTTTATTGTCCATCAGGAATCCCAAGTTGTTTTCTGTAGCTTTCCACAAAGTTGGTTTCTCACAGTTAACCCACAGCCTATCCTGCTGCATGGGGTTATTCTACCCAATGTGAAGAAGGATGTTTTTATTTGCCTTTGCTGAATTTAATGAGATTTTTCTCAACCCATTTCTGAGCTTGTCAATGTCCCTCTGAATGGCAGCATGACTGTCTGGTGTATCATCCATTCTATCCCATTTGGTATGGCCTGCAAATCTGTTGGAAATTATCTCAGCTTCATCATCCAAGGCATTAAGGAAGCTGTAAAGCAGTGTTGGCCCCCAGTATTGACCTTGGAGTATTGCACTACTGTCTGACATCCAGGTGACTTCATGCCTCTGAGCAGCCCTCTGGACCCAGCTGTTCAGCTGTTTGTCAATCCAGTCCACTGTTTGTTTGCCAGTTCTGCACTTCACAAGTTTGTCAATAAAGGCAATATTGGAGGCAGTGTTGAAAGCCTTACTAAAGTCAAGAAAAGTAATATCCACTGCTGTATCCACCAAGTCAGTCTTTTTCTTGAAGAAAATTTGAAGGTTTGTCATAAAATCATAGATATTTTTAAGTTGGAAAAAACCTCTAAGATCATCAAGCCCAAATGATGGTGAGGTGTGGTTTCCCCTCTGTGAAACTATTCTGACTACTTCTAATCATTACTTCTTGTTAACACATTTCAGAATTGTATTAAAAATTATTCATTCCACCACCATCCTAGGCTGACAAGCTCATAGTTTCCCTGACTTCCTTTTTACCCTCCTTGAACGTAGGTGGGAGATTTGTTTTATTCCAGCCTTTGGGAACCCTCCACAGTTTCCATGATCTTTTAAAGCCAATCATAAATGGCTTTCAGTGCCATTAGCCAATGGCTTTACTACTTGTTGTAAACAGTTTATGCTGATGTTGATAAAAACCATGAGCTTTTTCCCTCTTGTAATAGAGAGATGGATTATTACTGGTATTGTCTAGTCTGTACTATACATAAACATATTTTAAATTATCCCATTGTTACCACTGTGTTAATCTTAAAATACCAATGTGGAGAAATCTGTTCCATGGAAACTACAGAAGAATTTGATATAGCATGTATTTAACAGCTGGACTTAATGAAAGTGTATAATAATATCTTGGACTAGGAAATTTTTTTAAATCCTTTCACATCAGAAAATTTAATTCTATTCTAGTCAATATTTTTGCAGAAGGTCAGGTGTAACAAGACCACATTTATTTATTTTCAAGAATATAGGAATTTAATATGTTTGGGTTTGTTTTCAGAAACTTTTGAACATTGCTGAGAAATCACTCAAGGGTCACATTTGCCTTGGAAACACCTGACAAAGCTCCACAGACTAGATGGCACGCCCATCTTGCATTTGGCCTGGTGATAAGGCAGAATTTGTCAGAGATTATGTAGATTTTCTCTACCTGAGCTTCTGGCAGTGCAGGTCGTGTTGTTTTACCATGCATTCCCAGTAGCCATCTGCTTCCAGCCCTTTGCTCTTAAGACAGAATGTGTACCCATCAGCACATTCACTATTTTGCTCAGTTTCTAAGTGAAAGTGTGTTTTTAACACACTGGAATTGAGAATCATGGAACTATTTTAGGTATTATTTTCAATTAGATAATAAAAAGCTACCTATGTCACCCTTACATGTCAATTCTAAAACATGTTTTTAAACAAACTTTGCATACGGATTTGCCAAAAAAGAAAGCTGCATTTGGAGTAGTGAACACTCCCTAGTCATTTTAAAGCCTTATCATTTTTCAAAGCTTGTTCAAACAATGTTTTTGAGACACAGCTAAAACAATAGCACAGTTTATTTATTACTGATGACTGCATACAATTAACTTTCAGACAACTACATTTGAGAGCCATGTGGCATGGCAAGTTACTCTAACTAAAAAAAATGAGGAACAGAGACATAATATAGAGCATACATCTCAAATGTGGAGGTAGAAATTGATTTTAGGCCACCAGGGGAAGTACAAAAGTAAAAAGAGGAGACAAAATTATTGTTAGACATACACTTCTATTTGAATCAGTATATATGCAATCTAGCCCACGTCTTTTGAAGGAATCATCTAATCTAAATTTGCTGTAAAGGCTAGATTAGCTTTTGTCTCTCAGTCCTGATAGTTTGTCTCAACTGTTCTTCAAAGTTTCCAAGGAGGCAGACTCCTTAAACTTCTCGTGAAATCTGTTCCAGTCATTAACTATCCGTTTTGTCAGGCAGTATTTCTTCTTGTCTAAATCTGAATTTGGCTTTCTGCAATTTAAGTACCAGCAATACTTCTTGCCTTCTCAAGTGGAGACATAGAAAACAAATAGATTTCAGCATTTTCCATTTGCATATTTGAAAGGTATTGGAGATGTGACTCAGCACACTTACATGCATCCACCTCCATGTGGATTCCCATGTGTGATGTATATGTTAGCTCTCATCATAGTTACAGTAATTTCATGACTGTAAAGCGCACCCTTTTGACTAAAATTTTGCCCGAAAGCCGGAAGTGCGCCTTATAATCTGGTACACCTTATATATGGACAAAGTTTGGAAATTTGCCAAACTGGAAGTGCGAGCCGTGAGCCGAGCTGCAAGCTGAGCCGCGAGAGCCGCACCAACCATGCGCCTCAAGAGCCCACGCCAGCCGGCGCTGGGGGCAGGTGGGAGTGCTGGGGCCCACGGCACAGGGAGGGCACCTGGGGCTGCATTTAAAGGCTATGCCAATCCATTAAAAATGTTTGCAAATTGAGCACCTGACAGTAAACCCCGTGATCACACGATTCTGTTACTAATTCATTACTTTGTGCACGCTGATCCTCACTGCAAAAAAAACGTGCGCCTTACAGGCCAGTGTGCCTTATATATGGACAAAGTTCAGAAAATTGCCAACAACTTGGAAGTGTGCCTTATAATCCGGTGTGTCTTATAGTTGTGAAATTACTGTATTTATAAATTCCTTAGGCAATACAGAATGTTCACATGGGAACAGCAGATATTAAAGGTTCTACTCTGCCCTCCTGGAACATCAGCTCCAGGCCAGACATGACGTGTGGAAGCTCTTAAATGGCCCTGAGTTCCCAGGTTTTGTTGACTGACTTAGGCCCTTAACCAAAATGGCCAACAGTACAGAAAGCAGAGCTGCAATAGTAAAGAGTAGTGTTATTTAAACCTTTAAATATACAAGAAGTTCAGTGCATTGTTCTGTTAACATTTTAAACCCATCTAAACAGCAGGTGTTATTTCAGTGAATCACACAGAAAATTTTAGGATGAGCAAATCAAGGCAGCTAATTCTCTAAGCTTAGCAAAGAAATCTTACTGAGTTGTGAGACAATCTTTCATTGCCTATCCTCTCTGCATAAATAGAACATGTTCCATATTGTGCAATTTACTAAACAGAATAAAAGTTACTTATGAACTTGAATCACAACAGTAAAATTGGGAAAATAATCACATTAGTAATTTTAACAATGTGCAATAGGAAATGCATCGGTGTTGACAATGTAGAACCCTAAATATTATAAACAAACAAAAAAAATTAGCTTGAAATCTAAAAAAATTTTCGAGACAAATGACTCTTCAATAGTGAATTTTAGAAATAATTTAGGGGAAAAAAATTATGTTTGTTTGACTCTTAGTTTGAAGTGATATAAAACTTAGAGAAACTGCAAAGGCTTCCAAATCATTGGTTTGACAAATTGCCTTATTTATTTGATAGCTCTGAAGAGCTGTGTCAAAATTTGACTATATGAATATCTTTAAAAATGATATTGAAATAAATTTGCATTTAGTGCAATTAGAGTATCTTTTTAAGTTCTTAGCAATATTTGGTATATGATATATTAGATTTTAATTATGTTATATTATTTTTGAGTTTCTGCAGTGTGAGACTGACACAAAAAACCCAACATAATTTATAATAGAGTAGAATAAAAGTTTGCATTTTTAGCAGGTTATAGAAGAGAACATTTTGAATTAATGAAAATGACTTATGGCCTTTTCAAAACTCTTCCTTCCCATAGATCTTTCCCATGAATGTCAAATATCATATATGTTGATCTACATTGCTGTCATTGTGAATTTACCCTCTTTATTTCTAAGAGTTTTTATCCTTTCAAGGTTCCACTGTCTAAAAAAATGTGACTTGCTAGTTTAGTGGCACGTGCTCTTGCTAAGGAGCTCATATACAAGAACAGGGAGAACAGGTTGATTAAATTGTTAAGCAGGAATCTTTTGTTACATAAGTAATAAGATATTTATGAGCAAGATACCACTACTTTACACAGAGTTTGTTAGACTCTTACAGTAGATTAACATTAAAGTGTGAAGAACTGTGTTTTGAGTAAACAGCAAAAATGTTCCCAAGATAATTGCTTCATCCAGCCTGTGCCCAGAATGCACAGCACAAGATGTTTATTTATCTGAAGCTGCTTCCCATAGAACCTGCAGAATTGTGTTTAGGTGCTAATTTTAAACACTGGAATGTAAAGACAAGCTAACAAGAAGGATTCGGGTTGTAGCTGTTTGGCTGGCATGAATACAGAACAGCACAGGTCACTGGTAACCAGCTGAACTCTGCTGCTGAAAGGACAGAAATAAAATAAACAGTGCTGATGCCTCATTGGAAATAATGGTGTAGTTGGTGTCAAGACATTATTTTAAATATCAAGCAGACTGCATTTTCTGTGAGGCATAAAGGTCAGGAAATGCAGAAAATATATTCCATGTTCTACCTATTTCAGCATAAGATCTTGTAAAAATAATTTTACAGAAAATCACCTTAAGCAGAACAAAAAAGGAAAGTAGATCTCCATAGTGACAACTTTTTCCAAAATAAGCTACTTTTTTTCTGCTTTTAAGTAGAGTTACAAAAAATAAACTAATTTAGGAAATATTACCAGTGCTGAAAATGTAAAAAACATCAGCCTTAGATATTATAAATCTCCAAGTAAAATGAAACTCAAGTGTTTCCTTTTGCCTCTTAGCTTTCAGTTTACTCAATTTGCATTAAAATATTACCACTCAAAATCATGTATACATGGAAGGATTTGATTTTGATGGTATTAAGATTTCAAATTATGGGAATCAATAAACTTCTGACTGTCACAGCACATAAACTGAGAGAGTTTTGGATAAGAAACTGCAGCAGGAGACATGACTGGCTTTTCATACAGGGAGAACAAGAAAAATGGAGCTTGTTTCTTTCTTTCTCACTTTCCCAGGAAATGCAGGGGCATTTTCACCTTTGAGATGATTATTTCAGCTTCTGGGTGTACCTCTAACACTGGGGATAAGATTTATTCAGTAATGAATACTGTGTGGGAAAGATTACCAGCTCTCAAGTTAACTGACAGTAAATGGAAGAGGTTGGATTAGTTACTATATGCTAGAAATTTCAATATCACAAGCAAAATATTTTAAAAATAGTATTATTTTTAAGGCAGTCCATCAGAGTTTATGTCCAATGAAATTTTGATGACCATGATGTCAACATGTAGAAATAATCAAGCTTTCTCCAGAGCTTCAACTCCCTTGCAGCCCAAGGCAGCTCAAACACACTCCTGAGGTAGAGCCTTCATTACTGGATTGCAGACCCAGACTGGTTTTCTGTTTTCTACAGCACTGTAGAAAATGCCTGTAGAAAATATTTATACCTAAGGGCCTGAAGGCAATTAGAGATGTACAGGTACATTCTCAGCACGATGGTTAAAACTGTTCCTGGGGAAATAAAGACTTGGAGCCATGTAAACTGTCAGGTTTTGTCAGAAAACAAATCTGAATCTCTCCCTCCTAATTTATTGAACTAGATCACTGCAAATAGAGAGAATAATTTCACTGTTTTCTTCATGGAAAAGCAGTCTGGTCTTGGCCTGTGGTCTGAATATAGAGAGCACCTTTGAGCATGAACAGGTGAAGGCAGCTCCACATTATCCTTCCTACAGAGGCCTGGCAGGAGCAGGAGATCACATATCCTTAACTATGCCTATATGCCAATATACTTCATACTTCCTGCTCTAGGCAGGTCATTTCTAATTTGGGTCAGTCTTGGATGAAAAGCTACAAATTCCTGTGCATTACAAAAAAACCTCAAAACTTGAGCCTGCCTACTGCTCTGAACATTAATAGCCCAAATCAAAAATGCCATAACACAATACTTAACTTTTCTGATGCTTATTGTGAGCTCAGAGAGAAAAATACATGAGTAGGGAACATTTTTAACTAATTCTTTAGTAACTATTTTCCCCCTTCTTTTACATGAAAATCTTTCTTTCAGAGATACAATGTTTTCAAGACAAACAAGAAAGCAGTTATGTCTAAAATTAAGTTAATTCCTTTGTCTTTGGCTTTCTTGAAATGCAGAGAATAACTCCCAGCTCACAGGATGCTAAAATTAAATAAACACTGAGACTGAAAATCCACGAATCATTATGTATGAGCTGGAATACAAGGAGACATGTTTATTCCAAGTAAAGTATTTATTATATGAGATTGATGTCCAATTAAATAAAAGAAAAAAAATACATAAAGTTTGAAATTGCTCTGTTTAATACTTACCACCCCCTGACTGGTGTATTGTTTAAATATGTTAGGACAGAATAATCCATTAAATATTTATTAGTAAATTCAATCACAGTAAATTATTTCCCCCTCATTCAATGTATAATAGTGCAGCAATCAAGCTTCTTTTGTTTCACAGTAATCACTGTATCAACAATCAGTAATTATATATAAAGCTTCTGAAAAATTAGAAGAGCAAAGAAAAAGACATCTCTTTGGGTAACTAGTTCCCCTTCATTTCTTCTGAACAATTAAAATACCCATATACATTAACAAGATGAAACATTCTGAGACACAGGTCTCCAGCAGCAAGCATTGGAAACTGCATTATATTTGCTTATTTTACTTTGTGGGTGGAAGAAAATTTATTATTTTTTCTTTATGAATAAACTGCCAACAAGCTAAGAGAGTTTATAACATTGTTTATTCTTCCTCAAAAGTGAGATTGACTATATAGTTTAGAAAGAACTTCAGATTTCTTTACACTTTTACTTCAATAGAATAAATATTTTCTAACATTTTGCCTAACTTCAGAAAGCCAGAGATTCTTTTGGAAGACTGATTTTGCTTAAAAGCAGCACACAGTTTTAGCTCACAGAGGGCTGAATCTCTGAAAGCCAGAGAGAGAAACAGAAGTTGGTATTTACTATCCCATTACTGAGATGGATTGGCTTCTCATCTTGAGCCAGCAACAAGACAGCAAAAAGCTTTTTCAGGTGCCTTGCTTAGGTACCAACACATGGCTAAACTTAAAGGGGGCTATAAAATAGATAATATTAATACTAGTGTTAACAGTAACAATAGCATCAAAAATATAATTAGGAATTAACAAAAACCAACAACAACAATATGATTAGTACTCCATGGGCAAGTAGAATTCATGAAGAAATATTTAGCCTATAATGCATGTTATCCTTTCCTTAATAAAGTTTGTGAAAACAACTCCTTTAATATGGTTATAGTCAAGTAAATTGTGAAATGTGACACCTATCCCTTGTAAAGAGTTTTACTTGCTTCTCTGATACTTGCTCCTCAGTTTCCTCATTGATTTACTTCTTCCTTTTGTATCTGGTCAAAATCCATATTTTAAGTTTCTAAAGGCAAGGAGCCTTTTCAGCAGGGGTCCAGATTTGAATTAATAGGAGTAATAGTAATTCAAACATATAGTATTTTTTCAGGATTTAATGTCTGGAGTAGCTTATCATAATCTTGTTCTATCACAGAAGCTGAAGCATATAGGATGTGGATTTTCCCCATTTTGCTACGTAAAAGTCAGTATTCAAGGACAGGATTGTGAAACATTTAAATATCTCTATTGTTGTGCACTTAACATGAAAGGCACATAGAAAAACCAAAACATTACAAGGTTGTCATTTTTCTCAACAGAATAACTAAAATGAAACCTTTTAAACTGATCTAGTTTTTACAGTTCATCTTTCTTAGGCCATGTAATTTGTTCAGCTCACTTTTCATGATGCTATACCTTCATGCAAAGCAAATTTAAAAAATTTCATAGAGCAATAAAACACAGCTGAACAAGGTCAAGTTTTCATTTTGCTTTTCGGAAAACTGAATTTTCCTCACATTCAATCTTTCTTCTTCTAATTTTCCTAGTCAATACCCTTGTTTTACCACTTGAAATACTGGAGCACACCTTTTGCATAACACCCCTTTCCATAAACCTTTAAAACAAGAATAAGCTATTCTAAACAAGCAAGTGAA